>VZRF01000325.1:185264-307946 GCA_013396875.1 Vireo altiloquus | reverse complement strand
ACTGCACCACAGGGGAAAGGGCCCGAGAGCAGTGAGAGAGGCTGTCACTGGGGTCTGGTCTGTTTGCTATCACTGCCATTGTTACTGTTGCTTGTTTGCCTTGTTATATATATAATAGTAAAGAACTGTTATTCCTACTCCTCATATCTTTGCCTGAAAGCCCCTTGATTTCAAAATTATTATAATTTGGAGGGAAGGGGGTTACATCTTCTATTCCAAGGGAGGTTCCTGCCCTCCTTAGCAGATACCTGTCTTTCAAACCAAGACATGGACCAAGGCACTCACTTTACAATAGTGTCTCTTTGAAATACTACCAAAGTGCTATATTCTGTTCTTCTACTGAATACCATTTCACTATCATGGATATTAACCACTTTTTTCTTACTAACCCATCATACCCAAACCCACTGATGCACCATAAAGGGATGAGAGAGCCTCAGCTGGCATTCACAGCATTTCTTTCAATTTTTTCTTCCTTTGCAGATGTGCACTCTTTTCCTTCATCCTCAAGGTAACATGTAATTGAGTACAGAAACTATCCTGATCTGCAATAAGTTTATCTCAACCATTACTCATGTAAAAGGAGGAATTTGTAATTTGCACTTACCAAGACGAGTAAGTGCTAATGCAGATACAGGACAGTTCAGCAGAGTATGCAAAGGCTTGAAATAGAACATCAGGTATTTGACTGATGCCTATACTGCACTGACAGCAGACAACTATCAGTTTTTTGCATTCCTTTAATTCAAGACCACACAGAAACTTTGCATCTGATACTGCAGAGCAACCAACCACTGCCTGAAAATACTGTGGGAACCTTCTATTCACCTCTCCTAGTCCTAGCTGGATCCCTTTCATATTACTTTGCAATTTGGGAGTTGTCATTCAGTTTCATTATGGACCACAGTAACACAACAGATAGCAAACTTCTGTGATGCTGCCAAATGTGAGCAAGATCAAAAACTCTTGCCTTTTCTAGTGTCTTGTTTCTTTTTTAAACTTTCACCTACTCCAGTGGTTTTGCCCACATCTCAAATTCTCAAAAGGTTTAGGTGTTTATCAGATAAAGACCTCAAAACATGCCACTTTATTGCCAGGAGAAGCAAAATTTTGTTTTTCTTCCCCAGGAAAATAAACTACGTTGATATTATGTTATCACTGTTTGTAGATGTTTCAAACAATAGACCAAGAAGTATTAGGTCAGTGTGCAGGGACTATGACTGAGCATTGTCACTCATTCCCATACAGATGGTAAAAGCGTGAGTTTAACATTAGTTCAAATTACTCTACATTTTAAATACTTGACCGGTATCTACGGAATATCAGAACAGTTTGGGTTGGAAAGAACCTCTATGACCATTGAGTCCAATCGTTAACCCAGCACTGGCAAGTCCACCACTAAAGCACGTGTCTCAGTGTCACATCTACATGTCTTTTAAGTATCTTCAGGGATGGTGCCTCCCTCAGTCCTGTTGCAGTGCTTGATAACCCCTTCGGCGAAGAAATATTCCCTAATATCTAATCTAAACCTCCTCTGGCACAACTTGAACACTTTTCTTCTTGTCCTATCACTTACCTGGACAAAGAATCCAACCCCTACTTGATACAACCTCTTGTCAGGCAGTTGCACAGGGTGATAAGGTCCCCCCTGCCCCGAGATTCCTTTATTCCAGGCTAAACATCCCCAGCTCCCTCAGCTGCTCTCCACGGGACTTGTGCTCTAGATCCACACAGCAAGATCGACCAGTGATGCAAGTTAAAAAATGGCACCTAATATTAACACAGGATGAAGTTTCTCACGTGATCAAAGTTGTCCCCTGTTCCCAACGAAAGACTTTATGCAGCAGGCAGTCACTTTCCACGTGTGTTTTTGGGAGCAGAGCTCCCAAAGGGGGAGGGCACAGCTGTCCCCAAGGGGGCGGTGGGGTCGTACCTGCTTGACCTCTGCCTGCAGGTGGCGCAGCTGCACGCACTGCTCCAGGTGCTTGCGGTGCTGCTCCGCCGCCACGTCCAGCTCCTGCTGCTTCTCGTGCAGGAACTCCAGCAGGTCCTGCACGCGAGTGGCCATGTCCACGTCTCTGTCGCAGAGCAGCTCCACACCTGCAGGCGAGACAGTCCCTTATGAACGACTCGCAAAGCTTCCGAAAACCAACAGCCCATTTCCAATGTTTTATACTTCATTTTCTAGTTGCTTCTCAAAGTTCAACCTAATCCTTGGAGCATTTGCTTACTTAAGTAATAGAGAGTTTGCACTCTGAAAAAGTGAAATGTGTTTTTTTTAAAGTCTAGTACTTACCCTATGTGACTGTATACAGCGAAAAATATTGAGTGAAGGACCATAAGGAACAAAAAAGGAAGACATTACTTGAAAGCTGAAAATCTTTGCTTGATTGCATTGATCTGATTACCTATAAAACTAATGCTCCCTTATTTACTCTAATTTTACTGACTTCCTGAGTGAAATCCTCTTTTTTAAAAACTAAACACCTTCAGGTGTTGCCAGCTCTGATGAAATTATGTGCCATAGTACCAGTACGTTCTCATGAACACTATCGAATGACTTGAGTTTAAAGGAGTCTGTCCACATCGTCTCCTGCTTACAGTTAACCAGGATGTCTGGTATTTTCACACATCTCATGGAGAGACAACTGGATAATTCTTACAAAGCTACTGCCCGGAATAGCACAAAGGAGCCATCTTACCAGATGCCTGCACTTCATTGACATACTGCAGCAGATCCTGCCCTTGGTGGATGACATCAAAGGTCAAGTTATTCATGGTCAGGGCTTTGTCTGCATGATGCTGGAGCCTCTGTTCTGCTATTGTAAGATCTTCAGTGTCAAAGTCATTCATCTGCTGAGAGAGCTCATCATTCCAAGACTCAAGGTCTGAAATTATCTGGGGGAAAAAGGAAGGAGACAATGTTTAATTACCCATTACACAACAGAGAACAGTTTACTTCCAATGTTGCATTGATGACTAAGGTAGGGAACTCAAAATGCTCACAGTTGATTGACTTCACTGACCAAGTCTGACACGGTTCAGACACAGGCTGTCTTATCATTGATTTTAGATTTTGGCAAACAATCCAAAAGATCCTCTTTGAGAACTGCAACAGTCCTTCAAACCAGTGCTTGTAAGACTATGGGCACCCCTGCCTAATTTAAGGTACTCCATCAACACATTACTCGTGAAACAGATTAACTTAACATGTTTCTATCTCCACTTTTAAAGGGAAATGTGGATCTGGAACATCTTTTTAATTCTTCAAACTGCACCACATAATAATTCACATATCAAAAGCCATCTTAGCTTACATTTGTGCCAATCTCAAGCCCTTTTACAAGAAAGCCAGTTCTACCCGTCTGTGGGCAGGAAGCATCAGGCCACGTGCACCTTTGACTTCTGCCAGACAACTGAGAAGCACACTTACCACAAAAGGCTGGGTACTCAGTGAATGCAGCAAAACCAAAAACCATACTTTATTACAATATTACTGCAATGCCAGAACTAAATTTGTTTGCTGATATCTTTCAGCTACACTTCAGTTTTTACATTTTAATTCTGGATTTTATTCTTTGCCATAGGATGTCCAAAGAAGAGTAGCAAAAAAAGTTTTGGGGTTTTTTAACACATGTATCACAAGAGTAAGTTCTCCTTGTTTGTCCACACAAATTTATTTTCCAAATCATATTGCAAAGTCTGTCTGAATTGTAAAATATTCCTTTTAATTAGGATACAAATCGTTTTAAGGCTAACAGATAGTTCCTACAACCCTCATTATCAAAGTAGGTTGAGTTCATATGGCACAGATTTGATGCATCAGTTGCTTCAAAAAAGTCTGTCTAATACAGTTATCCCTCGAGCCAATAATCAAATTTTTTTCCTGAATTTTGAGCACAGTTTTGGCACCAACTATTGCAGTTCATTGGGAAAGCAAAATTATAGATACCAAGAACCAAGTATGGCTTAGTTCCAGTGTTCTACAATTTCAGGAGTAGGACAAACTTATGTGAATGGTGCTAAATGACAGGAAAGTACCTATTTACACATCAAGACACAACAAAAAGAGGACTTGACTAAACAGGCATTAGCAATCAAGTATCCAAGTACATAAATATTTAACTAAAGTCATTTGTTGTCAGCAAAAGAAAGATGCCACTACCCCTTCTCAAGTGGCTGTAACAGCTCCAAAGTCAGTGAGACAGTTAAACAACCAGAGACATTCCAGGAAAACAGGCCTTCTAGAAAAAAGGCAGAATGGAGGAGATAGCGAAGTTAAATCATCTGTATAAAGCTTCTGTAGTTTGCTACAATCTCTCATGAAGACTTTTTTCCATTCTGCTCACATGATGCAATAAAAAAATGGACACATCAAGCAATTAGTATTAACATTGTGGCACCAGTGAGCTACTTCCTGTTTTAAAGGTGTTCTGCAAAAAATTTTACTTGATTCACTATGTATTCAAATTTTGCACTATGTCATGATGGGAGATACCAAAGAATTAAGGCAGCTATTTGCAATCCCTAAACCTGCTCAGCTACCTCTGCTGAAGTGAAAACAGGCGGTCAGGGGTAACACTGAAAACAGAAAAGCTGATGGCCAAAGTATTCAGGGAGAGAGACAGGACAAATCTTTTAGCCATTGCTTGAAGCTTCTTTCATCTTCCATGTGCTCTAAACATCACACTATCTGTTTAGGCATTATGAGTGGTTTTCCCTCTAAACATACCAACAGGCTTCACATCCCACAAAATCCTTAACAAGTTCCCTTCATTTCCTTTTTACTTGGTCCATGTCCAACATGTCTTATCACCTCCCTCTGCTCATCATGTCCTTTTAAGTGACCTGAAATTTTAAAGAAATTTCAAGTTTTCCTGACAGTCCAGCCAGAGAAATTGCTTACTTTCAGCTCTTGTGCATCTCAGATCTGCTCTTCCAAGGTTCTCTCTGAAATTCTGTTCATTTATTATTAAAAGCAGTGGAGGTAATCTAATGTTTGTTTCTTCATCCACTGCACTAGGGAAGTTCTAAGAAAAAAGATTTACCATCTGATTTTCATCCAGGTCAGTTAACAACACTCAAAAGTTACCCTGAAGAACTAACTGTAGTTGGACTTAGTCAAACAAGTCTGAGCATTAAAGAAGGTTGCGAAACTCCACCATCAAAACACCATCTCTCCCCATCATTATACGAAGGATTAAGATTTAACATGGCACATTTATGACACTGTTTTAAAAGCAAAGCCAGTCCATCTCCCTTCAGAACAGATGCCAAAACTTTATCTCTCTTACTGGGGATTTAAGAAGAAAAAGTAAAAAACATAGCAAGCTCACAATACAACACTGCTGTGGCTAAGTGTCAGTATTTTTATAATAACAAAATAGATTGCAGTCACTAGCTTCTAAGATTCACTTTACTTGATAGGAAAAACAACTAGTTTCAAGAGGTCAAAACTGTGTGTTGCCTCTGCCAAGAGGTTTCAGTGATAGTGCCTCCAAAGAACAGCCACGAACAGTCATTAAGAATTAGAACTTTTCCCATGCCATTTCATACAACCTCATGCTCCAGATCATGGCATACACACTGTTTAAAGCAGTTTCAAACACTCTGAACAAGACCAATACATTCCCTTTTCCCTTCAAAAGATCAGGATGCCCGTGATTCAAATAAATAATGCCAGCATGTTTCCACACCAATTCAAAAGGTAAGCAGTCAATGACCATCACAGCGAAGTTTCCTAACAAGGGCAGTAATCCTCGTATTTTGTCAGCAGTAATTAGGGGGTGCAAAGTGGTCTATTTCAGCCATTGCAGCCACTGTACAGATCTGAGGGCAGAGTTAATACAAAAAGAACATTCACTAAGCCCTCTCTGCCCACACTCTTCAGTGCTTTCCCTAAAGTTCTGCTTTACAGACAACACTTTCAGAGCAAGCAGGCTCCCATTTTGCTTATAAAGCTTTGTCAAGACAATCAGCATTAAAACAAAGCAAACAAATGACTAATAGACATCTAAAGTAATTGAATCACAAATTCATATGGCTTTCAAGAAATGGACAACCCAGCATAAACACAGGCTAACAAGTCACCATAACATGTGTTCAGGAAGTTCCTAGTGCCGATTCTGACCTGCCTGACATTGCAATATTCTATTAAATGTAAAGGTAGGACTGACAGGAAACAAGGCAGGGTATAATACAGAAGGGATGCAGACTCTTTCATACTGAGTGGGAAACAAATAAAGACCCACTGGTCTCTTCTCAGAAGTGTCTACCTTTCACGGTACTGAGTGCTCACCAAGACCCGGAAAATATTATGAGCTGGGGAGAAAAATAAAAAGGGAATTGGGAAAGGGAGAAGAGTTAGGTCTCTGTGATACCCCAGCATTTTGCATCCTTGTCTTTTCAGCAGTGTGATTTAACAGGCATCTTGTAAGTATGGTCCAAAAATAGAGTTGAGATAAAGCTGTGAGCTGAAAAGTGTGTGGTATGCACTGTGTAGAGCCCTGGCATAGGCCTCAAGGCATGTAAGTTACAGACAGGCAAAAATGCACAGACACAAATGAGACAAACACATTTTGGACTGAGTACTTTGCCACCAATGTTAGCATCCCACTGGCTGGATTCACACACACCTTCCTCTCCTCGTGCTACTAACCACACTAGCAAGGGACTCTTCACCTGCTTTGTTTTGCTCATTCTTGCCTTTAGTTAATACAGGCATTTACAAAGTAGTCCTTCAAATAGCTCACAAACAATGGCACTAAAAATCATGCTGAGGATAGAGAAGGTCAAGTTTATACGCCAAGAGCAAGGGGCAAAACAGAGACAGTACTGCAGTTACATCAATTTCAGAAGAGCAGTAGTATCTGAAAAGTTGTAGGATAAAAGAAACAAAGTATTTCACCAGCAAATAATAAGGGAAGAGTAAGGAGAAGAAGGGAATTAACCCTGCCAGTAAATCTCACCACTGTCCCCAGAAGCACAGCTGCATGGTATGATCCTGCAGTGCCAGGGGAGCCCTTTGTCCCATTTTAGCCTGTGTAATTTTGCAAGCAGTAAGAGAAGCTAGAAACACTACTTGCCTTCGAGAAAAGCTGTCCTCACAGGATGCTCCCCTGAATGAACTGCCCCTACAGCCAAGTCTTAATTGACTGGACCAGTCACACAAAATCTTGGAGGAAAGAGAAGGTCAAAACAAGGTCTGCAAATTCCTAGCTGGCATCTGGCTCCTCCTCTTATCAAGTTACTTCAGCTGAGCTTCTGCTTTCAAACAACTGACCTGGAACTAGTCTCCACATTTTCTTCCTGGAAGTTTCTGAACAGATGTCTGCCTTCAGGGAGAGGGAAAAGAGAAGCGTGCTTTGCTGAGGAAGCAGAGAAGACATGGTACAGAGACAGCAAAACAATCAACATTTTGCTGAAGTCACTCTGCAGCCAGGGCCATTTTCTTTCCTGAATGACTCTCCATCAATCTAAAATAAGCATTATTTTTATTTCCAAGCCATATAGACAAATTATACCAACTGTTTCAACAAGGTAACTGGTGCTTTGCTTTATGTTGTATGTGGCAAAATGTAAAGTATTCCAAGTGTCAGGTTTAGAAAAAGCAAGACCTGTCAAGTGTATGCAGTTTTGGGCACTACAATATAAAAAAGACATTAATCTATTAGAGAGAATCCAAAGGAGGACCACAAAGAGGATGGACAGTTTGGAGGGGAAGCTGTGTGAGGAGCAGCTGAGGTCACTTGGTCTGTTCAGCCTGGAGAAGACTGAGGAGAGACCTCATTGCAGTTACAACTTCCTCACAAGGGGAAGTGGAAGGACAGGTACCAACATCTTCACTCTTGTGACCAGTGACTGGACTCGAGGAAACAACATGAAGCAGAGCTAGGGAGGTTTAGGCTGGATACCAGGAAAAGGTTCTTCTCCTGGAGGATGGTTGGGCACTGGAACAGGCCTCTCAGGGAAGAGGTCACAGCACCAAGCCTGACAAAGTTCAAGAAGAGTTTGGGCAACACTCCCAGGCACGTGGTGTGACTCTTGGGATGTCCTGTGCAGGGTCAGGAGTTGGACTTGATGATCCTTGTAGGTCCCTTCCAACTCAGTATATTCTATTCTATGATTCTATGAAGTTAGGGTTTGCAGCTTTCTGATGCAAAATCCTAGAGGCATCACCAAGTAACAGCACCAGAAGTACTCCTACCTACACAGATGCCGTCCTGCACCGAAGGACTAGAACACATCTGCAAAGCAGGGCTCCTGCAACCAACCTTTTGCTATCGTAGAATCCCGGCTTATGCAACCTACAGCAGAGAGCAATCAATTTAACCGTGAACTTCACTCAAACCTTTATCCTAATTCTTCCATTAATTTCCTTGGAATGCATTGCCCCACACAGCTGCCAATCCCTCAAAAAAAGTGTTCTGAGAACATTTCACAGACATCGAGCACTGTTGATCACTCCTGCAAAGATTGTAAGCATATGTGAGACAGTTACTCTCACACAGTCAAAGCAGAAAACTCTCTGCAGATCACTGTGAATTGCAAAATTGAAAAAAACCAACGTTCTTAGTCGTCCTTTACACCAGAGTTGTTGTTACTGTAGAGCGCAGACTCTCACTTCCTCTATGGGTAAGGATCAAGAAACTGTCTGTCTATTCCTGCACTTCACCTAACAATGCTAAGCTAAACCAGACTTCAGCTATGACATCAAATCCTGACTTCCAGAAAGGGAAAAAAACCCTTAAACTAAAATCCAAGAGACTATCACCAAAAACCTAAGAAGCTTTCTGCCAACTGCCTCTTCACCCTCACATTCATAACCAACAGTTGCAGCTTTTACCACATACAAGCAAAGGGGTAAAATTATCACTAACTCCTGGTTTTCAGAATCTCGAGTCATATAAGTCTCTATATACTCAAACAGGATCATTTAACAATGCATAACCCTGAACCTTATGAGGCACCAACTTGCTTCAGTCACTCTGTACAGCACTATTAGTTTTACAAAGTCTTATGAACTTAGTTGAAGCTTTTTAATGCAACTCTGCTAACCTAAGCTCCCTGTGCGGTTTCATGTCTGTTTGTTTACATGTTCCTGCACACAAACAGAAACTTTTCAACTGATAAGCTACAACTCTCCTCCAAAGTTTGGACAGGTTCAAAAATTCTTCAAGTTTTGCAGGGGTGCAGCACTTCAATTGCTATTGAATTATTTTCAGAAGTAGAAAATAATTTTGTTTTTAAAAAATGACAGCCCATAGAACATTCCCAATGATTAAGACAGAATTCCAAATACCACTTGCAGCTGCCAACAGAAAAAAAAGACTGCTGATTTGGAAAAGAAAAAAAAGAGGGGTGTTATTACAAAGCACCAGTTTAGAGGGTTTATACGAAACCATCTTGCAAGTCTTATTAATATTAACTGCAGGCCTACTAGTTATAAAGGTAGTTTGATATTCAAACTAAACTTAACCAGATGAAGCAACTGATGCATTATAATTTTACCAAAAATTTGCTTAAAGATGCTCTGAGAACCAGTCAAAAAGCTCAGCTCTGCTGAGCACTGAGCTCTTCTGATACCTTCACATACAGGACAAAAACCTTAGTTCAGGTAAGAATTAAGTCTATTTGAGCCACATGACAATGCAACTACACAATCTCAGCATAAACATTCCTACACAAGAGTAGTGCATGCAGTGCAAGTCGGAAAGGAAACACTCACATCTATTGCATCTCTTTCAAATATGCGGAGCTGCAGAAACAGCTCGAGTTTGATCTTGCGTTCTTGAAAAAGCTCCTCCATCTGAGACTGGGCCTCATCCAGCTGCTGCAGGACTGTCTCTATATGGTTGATCGAGCTGTTATGGGGAGTCTTGTTACTAGAAATGGCAGAATCCCTACTCAAAGCAGAGAGAGGGGAGGGGGAAGAAAAAAGACTGTTATTGAAAAAAAAACTCCACACAATTTGGACGCTATACATGGCCACAAGTTGTAAGCCTGCTTCAGATAAGGCTAGTGCAAGCCATATTGCATGAAGGCTAAGTCTGTATATCTTTGTTAATAAAAAGTTAAACTGTGTTCAAATACTTGGAAAAAAAACATTAGGAAATTAATTACTTTCATTTTTTTGCCATTTTACAATTCAACATGTAAATACATTCTGTTTACAGGAAGGATAAAATTTGAAAACCAGAGACAAATGCTTCCACTGTGAAAAGGAAGTAGTGTATGATAACTATTTACTTTACTGAATCCTCCTGACAAGGAAAGAAAATCAAAATTAGCTAATTAAAAAAAATTACTTAACCTTTTACCTGAGTATAAAACTTGCAAATTCAGATACATTAATCTCCTGAAGCAAATGAGACATGTATCAGAGTATCTGGGAACCAAATTTTATTTATTCAGATCATTTTTGAGTGCAATGGACGCAAACTTGGCTTTTACTACAATGAAGTAGTCAGTCTGTAAAACAAATTCAGGTGTCTCTTTATACAACGGCTGGTGCTCACAATGCTGTGGAGCCCTGCATGTCAGACTACAAAAACACCTAATTGCTTCTATCAAAAAGGTAGCTTATGTCAACAAAATCTCCTTCTTGTGGCAGCACTGTTTATAACCTGAGCTTCCTGTAAACAGAGGTTTAGACACCATCTGTACAGCATGAAAGATCACTGTAGTCCTAATATTTACAAGTTTTATTTATAGGTCATATTTTGTACTCATCATCTCTACCCTCAAAATAGGAGGAGCCTCGCAGAACATCAGATGAGCACCAGGAGAGATTTAAATAAAAATCTGTTTTACCTTAGTTGCTGTATGAGATCTTCGCCTTCTTTTATGACATTGACTGTAACCTGCAGAGTGGTTTGTTGTTGTTGACCAAAACGTTTAATCAGGTCTTGGACAGCCTCCACAGACTCAGCATAGACATCATCAAGCAGTTCTTTCTGTAGCTCTTCAAGCCACGTCCACAGCTAAAGAAGAGGAGAAAAAGCAAGAAACGTAAGCCCGAGGATCAAGCAGGCAACTATTCCGAATCAATCTCCCTGGACAAGAGAAAACAGACTGAGGTGGCAGGGAAAAAGAGGATTTGTTTTTCTTCATAGAAAAATCCCATCCTCATGTTAATGAAAACAAGTCTTTGTTTCAAAAACGGTTTTTGCTTCTTGGAAATACCAGGAAAGCTTTATCCGTGTTGCTAAGTCACCCTTTCTTCCCCATTTTCCTTCTACAGAACTGAGCGTATCCGACTGAGCAGCACAGAGTTCATAGTGAGAATCCCATCTGCAGCTCTGCGCGAGAGTCCCTGGGAGAGAAATGCTATGGTAACACTCTCCGAGAGAAGGGAGGAAGGAAGGAAGGAAGGAAGGGAGATGTATTGTAGCCACCATCAAATTTGCACTGCCAGGCTGACACTGCACACAGACAACATAACAATTTACAGTGGCCTTCAAAGAAAGGAAAAAGAAAGGGCATTTCAGAAAACAAAATACAGAGACAAATCAGATGTGAGAAGTTATTGTTCTGTCATGATGGTGGCTGCCCTCCTGATTTCAATTTCCCACTATAATAACAAAAATCATCATAAGCAATTCTATCAGTTAATTTGATATTTTTACTCTCTGCTTCACACATGCACGTATCCCTCCTCAAAAATGCCCATGCACCACATGCTTATACAAAAACCCCATGGTATATGCTGGACAGGTATCACTGCTGGTCACGTGAAGAACCCTATGGTGCTCTTTTCCATAATTTCATGATGGAAACTGTTGCATCCTAAGCTCCGTGTGAAAGCCACTCATCAGCAAACCATTAGCCATCTATTGTGGAACCGAAAAAAGCAGCAGGAGCACGGCTGTGTCCTGCAACACTCCCATGAGCAGCACCAACATCACACTGGAACAGCTGCTCTCACAGGAAGCATTCAAACGCAATCCCTCTTGTCTATTTTACCATCCCATCCCGAATGCTGCAATTCCAAGAACAAGAGTCTGTTTTTATCCCAAAAGAGTAACTCTGATCTGATCAGAAGTATTAAGGTCGTTCAATCTCTGCTTCTGAAAATTTTAGAGATTTGCTGAATCTAATTAAAAGGTTAACATTGTTAAAATACAAAACTAAGCAATCAAAACTGGCATAATTTCAAGAGTGAAACTCAAATGTTTTTTTCATTTTTTTGCTAAATGTTTCCTACAGAAATACTAATTTCATGCTGCTGTTCATACACGTATGTTCTGATCATAAAGGTTTCCTAACTACGACATTAAAACAGAAAACTCAGTGAATGATTCCAGATCCTGAATAATTAGTTCCTTTGAAACTTTGTTTTAAAATCAAATGCCGGTTTGGTATCTCACAGCTTTACATGCCTCCTGTAGGTTTTGAGTAAACCAAGCTATAGGTTGCTTTCACAATTGAGAAGAACTAATGGGATTTAACCAGACTCTTCTACAAATTTACTACCCCCTCCTCCGCAAGCCAGAACTGTCTGTTCATACACAGTTCTTCTGACTACTCATATGCTTCAAAGACAATGCTTGTCACAAACCTGAATGCAATTCCACAGTTGTAAACACCACAAGCTCAAGGCACAGTAATCATTCTTATTAAAAGGAGCACAAGTCAATAGAATTTAACAAGTGGGTCAGAAGCACTCGTCAACATTCATTCCAGCATAACCCACTGCAGCATCCAAATGGTTTTTTTCCAAATGCGTACTTCAGAATGCAACTTTAACTGGGAAACAAATGAAACTAAAGAGCACCAAGCCTGAAAAAACAACCTGAAAATTTTACTCAATGCCCAGAGGACATGTATTTATTCCTCTCTCTCAGCTTGTGAAGTTCAGGCCTGAGCTATAAAAATAGGGCATTGAGTCAGAGACCTTCCAAGTTGGTGTGTACACATAACCAGTACAACTTGTAACTGTGCACATACAAACATTTGAGAGCAACACTTCGCTGTTTTCTGCAATGTGCTTGGTGCTGGCTGGAAGACCTCTACATGCTTACACACACTCCATGCCTACTGCGCTGCCTACAAATTTACACAGATATTCACTACAGAGAAAACCGTGATTAAATCATTTTGAGTCTCTCAGACTGTATCAAGTTTGCCCCCTAGGTCCCTTAGAAGTACCTGTACTGCAACTAAAAAACAGGTCTGAGAGACACTTCAATTTTAACCCCATGCCTTCTGCAGCTGAGTTGTGTCAGACCACTACAAGGAATATACCTCACCTCTTCATTTCTTATTCTTAACATACACTTCAACCACTTTCATAATCGGATGGAGAAGCAACAACCTACAAGTGGTTGTCTGGTGAGGTACTGTGCATGCGAACAATTCCCTCAAGCTCACCCTGGATGCTGGAGGCCAAGCCAACAGAGGACACGCAGACCTCTCTCTCTGCAGAGCTAGTTCAGGTTAACACCACCTGCCTCGAGCAGAAGGACATGGGCATTGGCACAACCAAGTGTTACACCGGCTGGCTTAGTGCCTGGTCAGCATGGCATCACTATAAACATGGTGTCTGGCCCCCAAGGTACTGAAGGGCTCAGAAATACACTGCGTTTGCCCAGCTCATGAGCTGAACTGTCCACTGCTTGGGAAGCAAAAACATTTTATGAAAAGTGCAGACAGAAGGGGAGAGTAATTAGTATGCATTACTTGCCTAGCTGTGATTCATATGCCGTTGAAAGTGGAACAATTTAAGCCATTTCTGAAGTGACTAAATAGCTCTGTGACACTTCCACAGCAAAAGTTACTCTAATACATTATCAAATAAGCTCTTACATTTTTCCACCAAGTAAGTTTCTGACAAACATTTTCCCCTCAAAATAATCTAGGTGTTTATAAACAAAAGTTATAATAAAGCCACCACATATGAATAAAACTGCCAGGTTATTAAAGCTGGATAGAAATTCATGCAATGTACTGAGAGAAGCTTAATTCTCAATGGGTGGCAGTAGCCAGCTGGCTTCTCTGCAGCTTTCAAACCAGAATGAGCCCTGTATATACTGGACATTACATAAATTACCTTGTTTTCAGATACAAAATTAAGGTTGAAGACTGTACAAGGTTGCACAGCAAAGCCAAAAGAAAGCAAACAGTTTACAGCAGGGGATGAACAGAGACTAGAGCTTACCCATACATGTTCAGCAGTGCAGAACTAGAGATTTTACAGTGCAATGACTTTCTGAAGTAACATATTATTCCATAAAACAGAGCTTAGCAACAAAAATCCAATGGAGAAAAAATCACAAACCCATCATTAAAAAACTGTTAACTTTCTCTCAGTGTGAACTTTTGAGCAACGTCCAGTCATGGTTTTTTCTATTCTTTGTAAGAGAAGTAGCATGAAGATCCCTAAACAAACCATCAAGTCCTGTGAGCTCAGTAAGAACTTTATCCAGAGGCAAGACAGCTCTAACATACGGTGAGAAAACAGCATACATAACTCAATCCAGTCACAGAAGGAGGTTCTTCTCTTTTCATCTGCTCTTTGCATCTTATCAGAATTAAAATTGGAGAGGGAAATAAAATTCTGAATCCCTGACAGGCAAATGTTTCACTCAGCAGATTTTTTTTCTTGATCTAAATATAGCACAGACTAAGAAACATCTGCTTGAATGAGCCTGCATCCTGTACTACCTCTTTCCTAAGTTCTTGGGAGCATGCCATTAGTCACTGAGATGGTATTATTTCAATTGTCTGCAACATCCTGGAAGTTCCAGTGTTTCCATCATGGGCCTCTATCCATTTAAGTCCCATCTCTGCAATCTCCTGAAAGACTGCATTTAAATAAGACCCTACTGTACTTTGCTGAATATAAACAGAGAACAATGATTTTTGAGTAAATACTTTACCCAGGAGCACAGAGTTATTTTATTAGGGTAAAATATCCATCACACTCTTTCACAATTTATTTTTTATTTTTTATAATAACAGCTTTGGGATGTGCAGTCTGCCTTTTCAGTAGGCTCAGGCAAAGAAAGGCATGTGGTTTCTGCGTGCAAAAACTGCAAATTCCTCTTTCTGCCCCCTCCCCCCAGCACAGTGTTGCAGTATGTGCATTATCACAGGCACAGTTGTTGAAGGAGCTATTATTTGTACAAGGCCAAACGTTGCAATACTATTCCCTAACAAGTATGTCTAGGCATAGAAAGGGGCTCATGTGTGTATGTCTGTCTGTAAGCTTTGGTTTTCGGGCTATGCAGCAGACAAAATATGCGTCTTCTTAAAAACAAAAACATTAAGATGTTAACCCTCCTGGAGTTTGTTTTCCAGGGTCTTTCAGTGGCATTTAAGATGTTAAATGCCTTTTTTTTTTTTTTTTTACGTTATATATAATTATCTTTAAAAGCTTCAAATACCCGTATCTATTCTATGGTTACAAAGGCATTAATTTCCAGTTCAGAATAAATTCATCCTTGCAGCAAAACCAAGTTTCCCACATGTTCATAAAACTACATCAACTACTACTACCCTGTTAACGTTTGCCCTATTTCTTAAATGAACAAGAGAAAAATGTCTATACATAGCTTAACACAGCATAAAGGCCTACTTCTGTCTCACTTCTGTCATGCACTTTGTGCTATTTCAGTAACACTTGGACTTAAATTTCATCCCTTTTTCCAAGCAAAGAAGCTACCAGTATTGAAAACCTCAAGAAAGAAGAAAAGCTGTGCTGGGAAACTGAATTCCAGTCCTACCAGCAGTAAGCCACCACACACTTGAGTGTGCAGCCACTGGAAGTGTTTCTCTTTTTAGATTTAAAAGTGTCCTCCAGAACTCTCAGACTCAAGATGAGCAGCGTATCAAAATACTGACCAGAGTGCACTTTGTATCTTTTGCCAGACCTGTTACATTGAGCACTGCTGTGCTATGACACAATAGAAACATGAGAGATGTGAAAGCCTGAGGGATAAAGGCTTTAAACTTAGATGGCGGCATCGAAAAGATGCTCTGCTGCCTGGAAACAGCACACAGAGGAGAAAGCAGCCTTTTTGTGACATGCAAATTTAACTTGTAGACCACCAACACAGAAAGATCAAACACCCAAGAGGGACATGCAACTAAAGGAGCAGGGCTGTCATCTCAGGGTCTACCTTGAGGTGAAACAAATGCAAGGCTGTGCGAGGGACACCCTCCTACACTGGGCAATGTAGAGGAGAGCACATATCCAGCAGTGAGGTGTGAGACAAAGTGAAACCACTGTCAACAAGCTTTTTTGAATCAAATGCACATGCTTCACTGGTAGATGTGAATGAGTGGGCAGCACTGTGGCCAAGGCAATGACTCCTCTGCCTTCCCATGCACTGGCATCCTCGAAATGATGCCACCTTGCTTCCAAAGTTTGCACAGATTACTGTTTCATTACTTTGGCAATGAAGGCCTTGTATCTGAAAACCTAGCCAATTCCACTTCCCCTCTATTTGTTTCAACCTCAGTCTACTCTAGAGCAAAGTTTAGTTTGAACAAGATGAAAAAAGAAGAGACATTTCTTCTAGTAACACCATTATGCATATTGTGTATACATAAAAAGCGCTCTGAGCTATTTTATAATTGACTTGTCAGAATACACACAGAAGGTTATATGCAAAATACCAAGAGGCTCTTAAGAGATCATTCTCTTCCACATACAGTCAGCCTGAACTGCATTCCCACACTTGACTCCAGTTAGGAAAATATCTGTTGCTCTACTTTGGCACTACAACAAACACCTGGTTTGGACAGGATTTCGGTCTTCCCACTCGCAGATGCCGAGGGAGCCATTTTGGAGAGAGTGTGTGTGCACATGTGTATGTCTGTGTATGGAAGAATTTGAACTCACACCAAAATGCTGTTCATCTCTACTCTGTGGCACACTTCATAGCAGAGACTATTGAGACTCCTGCTCCTGTGTTCTGCACACAACCTTTCATGATAACTTTTTATTTGTTACTCTTACCTTTAACTGTTATCTTTTACCTTTGCAATTTTTTTCTCACCTCATCCCTTGCCATATTATTAAATGTCCAAAGGCATAAAAGCCATAAGGGTTCCACTGTCTTACAATGGTATGTATCAGATGTTCAGTTGTATCTTACCCATCCTCAGGCCAGGAATCTGTCAAGACACAGTACTCCCAATGCAAAGATCCTGAGAGGGATATTTATGATTCCAAACACTTTTAAAGCTTTCCAGTGCACAGCTTAACTTCAGTACATCACTTACCGAAAAGTCTGGCTTATAGATTAAAATTTCTCACCGTTTGCATGGGAGCTAAAAATCAATATTAACAACCTTACAACTTTAAAACTAGCAATAAAATAGTAGCAGCACATAATCACAATTTATAAATAGCAAGCAACTAGTTTTTCTCAGATCACCACTAAGCAAAATGAGTGATACCATCACATAATACTGCATTGCTGTCATTTCAAAATAGATCCTCTTTTTTCCCCCCAGTGAAAAATGTTGTCTATTGAGTTTAGTCTACGAGGAGTCTGAGAACTTATATGTTGGTTTTTTGATGTTTGTAAGCCACAGGGAGCTCTACCAGCTTGTAACTACCTCACTATAAAACTTCTGGAAATGTTGAAGACAAACAGTATTTTCCATGTGCATCATAACGGGCTGCTGGATACATACTACAAAGCTGCTCTGTGCACACATATAGCTAATCTCTGTTACTTCCAGGAAGAGCTTCTTGTGGCCAGCACATTGCTGAAAGCAGAAACTGTGCTGATTTACCCAGCATGAACAGAGTGAGAGTACTGTGCACTCACTGAAGGATTGATGCTTCCCAGGGAAGCTGGGAAACGTTGCAGGCAAATTCTGTGTCAAGTATAAAGGTTATGTAAATCTACAGGGGAGAAGTGGTATTGGAATACTCTCATTCAAATGAGAAGCATTCATTCAACATGCAGAACTTCTGGGGAAAAGGAATAAAACATACTGAAACATCCTACTTCAAAGAAATAAAGGGATTGGAAGGATACTGGGGCCAGATTTCCAAGTCTCAAACAGCCAACTCGGACAAACAGCTTTTCTAAGCTCTGCAGCTCCCTCCAAACTGTCACACACAAACAGAGGTTTAACTCTTCATATCTACTTTTTTTTTCCAGGAAAAAAAAAAGATACAAGAGACAGAATTCACCCTGAATACTTCAAGGGTAAAATGCATTGGTGTTGTTTTGCTTTCTTTGGGGTTTTTTTGTGTGTTTTGAGGGTTGATTGGTTGGTGGGCTGGGTTTTTTGGTGTTGGTTTTTTATGTATTTATTTTTCCATTTAAAAACATCTTTTTTCACCAAGAGGTTCAACAACCATTCTATTACCCTACTACTTGAACTTCTCTCTTCACTAGCTAAGAGTGCACATTAATTTCTTCACAATACAGCAGAAAGGTTATGTTGCTTACAGGTATGCACTAATTTATTCAGCGACTTCCCACATCCTGCAGGAGAAACACAATTCTCCTGCCAATAAAGCATGGATGGCTTTCAGGTTAGGGCATTTTTATCTTCCATCTGCTTTGTGATGCCTTCTCAGCACTCCACACGCATGTTTGATAACAAACAACATGCTTTTGAAAACAGATCAGAATACAGAAAGCACAGGAGAGCTCTGAGCTTGCTGTTTCTCTGCACCTGAACCAAGGACTAGTCTACTAAGTATGAACCACCCACCTCACTCTCTCATCTGTATTTTTTAAGTAGAATGTAAATACAAAAATACATAATGTATTAAATTTATATAAAAATACATCCTTCCTTACACAAATAAGTAGTTTTAAAATTTTTCCTTGGTTTACTAGGTATAAAGGTGATTCACATCACAAACCCAAGAAAACCATCAGCCACTATAGTGCTTTTCCCCCAAAGTCCAGACTGCAAAGAGGCTTCCAGAGTAACAGCTGTGTGTACTTACAGATTCAAAATAATAGCCATTTTTCCAAAGAAATAAATCAAAATACAGAATTTTTTTTTTCTTTTCAATAAAACATTATTATCTAGGGGAGCAGTGGCAACATGCCAGCACATCTGGATCAGCCTCCCAGAATTATTTAACAGTGACTCACATATCAGTCTGCCTTTCAGGTTTTTTTCATTTTTGAAAGCAAATCCTTTTACACTCTTGGTCTTTCATCACTACGACCAACTGTATTCTACTTAAATACCATTCCAGCTGTTGGTCTTGATACTAACAAAAACAGGTAATGAAGAAATATATATAAAAAACAAGAACACATTTCAGCAGCTGACTGCTCCTGTGCTTCATAACAGATAATAAACCAGTACTATTTGCTAGAGAAAGTGAAACAGAAAAGCTGCCCCCTAAGAACAGTTTATGAAACAGCATTTATATTATCTCTGAAGAAGCAGAGTCCTGTGAGAGAACTGGCAAGGAACCATCTAACAGAAAACTGATGGGGGAGCTATGTACTCATGTCTAAAGCTAAAAAGTAATTCAATCCTGACCTCCTTCACAGACCAACTGCCTTGTGCTTTTGTCTCAAGTGCAAAGCAGATGTTTCACTTACAAAAAAATCCCACTCTTATACTCTAGAAGGTTTTGCTGAAGAAGCTACTTTGACTACTATACTTTGCCACTGAACAGACCATTTCACAATGTATGGTGAAGGGAAGGAAGAGACACTGGGACGTGCTGTGATCCAGAAACTTATTTTCACTGAGTTTCAACAGTGAGGAGATTTAACATGAGCTCAAAACAGAAACCAAGTAACCTAAGGTTGTCAAAAGCCAGAACAACTTATTGATGTCCTTATTCTTGCTGTTGCCTGTTCCATCCGATCCCATGAGCTTAAAAATTCACATGTTCTGTGTTCTGAATTGGAGCAAAAAGCTAATCTTACTGAAAATTAAGGGTGGCTGAACTTTCTTTTTCCTGGTGAATCACTTCAATCTTTGAAGAAGACTAAAAATTGCAGACATGAGGCAAACTACTGTCATTACCAGATAAGCTCTTTAGGTTGCAAAGAACTGTCAATATGCAAGATAACAATGCAATGTGCAAAACAGAGAAATAAACAAAGTCTCCCTGGGCAACAGGATTGCCTTGTGCTTCGGCCACACACTTCAGTCTCCTGAACCATGACAATCGAACCACGTGTCTGGTAACTCAGACAACAGGAGAGCTGGTTGGATAAAAAACTAGAAGTGCATAGCATCTCCCCCCCACAATGCTGACTTTTAACTGTACCAGTTCCCTGATCTGACCCTCCTCCCTCCCCTGTGACTAAACAAGCAGGTGTATTTGCACAACAAAGGAGGTAAAAGCTGCTTCTGAAAGTAAAAAAATCAAAATAAAATAAAAAAATTCTTAAACAGAACCACCACACTACCCCAGCCCACAATCCATAGTGCATTCCAAACCAAAACTCATCATATAACGGGGGTTTTCATGATGTCCTATGGCAAGGTTCTAACAAGGAAAGCAACTCTGGATAATACCACATTTAGGGCTTGAAGTTATCACCACAACTTAGTGGAAGTTTTACCTCTTTAACGTGAGTGTGAAAGGCCACAGACATGTCCAGCAGGATCTTGCGCTGCTCCACACGCCTGACAAAATCCTGTATCCGGTCTTCGAGCTGATGGGCAGCTTGATAAATTTCCTCCGGGTCACACTCCCCAGTCTGAGCGAGCTGTTCTGCTGCTTCTAGGAGCTTATCTGCATTGGTATATGTGTTCTGGAGCGAAAAAAGTTCATTTCACAGCATTAAATGAAGTAAAAGTGAGTCAGTATATTTTAAAGCCACTCCACTAATGAAAACAAAATTACAAAAAGGCCCTTGGAATGTATTTTTCTTTCTTCTCTTCCTTAAAGGTAGTACAATAGAATCTTACTAAAGATTTTGTATATTTCTATATAATTTTTCACTTAACTGAGAATAAATTAATTCCTTAGCTCCTTATTTATGTCTATTCAAATGTCTCCTTGACACATAACTTGGAATTAATATTTTATCTTCACATCTGGAATAAAGATCATCCTAAATGCCCAATTACTTGCAAACCAGCCTACTTCAACACTGGAAAAATCACTACAGTCAGGGACAGAAGGCTTTTCAAATGTGTACTATGAGAGCTGAAAAAATTCTATCTTGTAGAAATACTTAACATCAAGTCCACACATCCAGCAGGAAGGTTGAAAGTGACCAAGCACAGAAGAAGAACATTTCTCTCCATCCTTACAGAAGTCAGGCATCCAAAATTCATGTATCAAGTGAAACAAGTGTATCATCATTTGTGAAAAAGCAGCAGCATAGGAAGAGTTAGAAGTCAGCTATGGCTGAGTGTCTGAGTGGAAGACTGTCCCAATACATCCCAGGATTAACAAATGCAGATCAGAAGTCCTGTGAGAGACCTGGGTCTAAGCAGAAATAGAACAGAACAAGTCTGGTCTCTGACGTGCTAGGAATGCTATGGTGCAGAGAAGAGACAGGTGTTTAGCAACTCTTAAAGGTCTGCGTTTGCAGCCTGGTTCAATATCTTTCTCATTAGTTCAAAACAGGACTGAAACTTTTGTTTCACCCAGTTTGGGTGCTCTTCTTGAGCCTAATCTCGGGTTTTCATGTTTTAGAAGTTTCATGTTTTTTGAGTTCTCAAAACTCTCCTCAAGGAAGGTTAGAAGGATGATAACCACTGGAGAAAACAAACTGAAGCCATGACTAGACTAAAGAAGCTTTGCTCACGTCACTCATTAGGTCTTCTGATAGGTTTGCACCAGAGACTAAAAAAAGAAGAAAGCACTCCTGTCAATATAAACAACACCTTTCTCTTTTCCCTTCTGCCCTTCCATGTTCTCCCAACCTCAATTACATCAAGTGAAAACATTCCTTCCAAAGATAAATTAAGCATATGTAAATGTGCTTTTCTTTGCCATAAATACAGTATCGCACCTCTAATTAACATTATACTATCCACAAAAATGAAATCCAAGTCCAGCCCTAAAACTGAACTAAAGGGCAGGAAATAAGAGCTCTCCCCCAGGGTATCAGGCAAATTACCAGACAAGCCCAGGACAGATTACATGACTCAGGGAAGCTTTCACATATTTGGGGGGAGTTGTCCCTTAATTTATTATGATCTGTTTATGCAGGGAATTAAATCCATGCTGTTCCTTGACTTCGACTATGTAACTCTCAGCCCTTCCTTAAATTTCAGCTTTTTAGCTGCATGGAGAGATAGAGAACTCCTCCCTGGGTTCCCTGGGAAAGCCTGCAGAGACAAACATAAGCTTATCCTATTCAGTGGGGAACGCAGTACTCCATGCCCCAGACCACTGTCTCAGGCCACTGCCCCAGGTCACGCTGGCCCTGAACGCACTCTGAGCTGTGCCTGGGTGTTCTGCCTTCCACTGCTGCAGCTCACACGCCTTCAAGGGGCAAGGCCAGAGAGCCTCAAGACACTCCTCAAACAACAACTACTTCATCAGTCCAGAGCACCACACCCAGCTGCAGACGGCTGAAACAGAAGTTTCCCATTTTAATGAAAACTTTATCTCACATGTGAAGCATTGTTTACGAATTCCAGGACTATCTTCCACATTACACAGGCCCAGGCACATCTGACTTCTCTTTCTGTAAAGAGGATAGTGAACTGCCTGCATTTAAAAAAGATCACAGCCTGGATGCTGCTTCAAAAGGGGAAGTGATTCTCAAGCCTAGCAGCAGGCACATACCTTATTGCTCAAATTTCACTTCCAAGTAGAGCTGGAATATAATGTAAACTGCCCTTTGGAACAGAAATCACATCATAGGTGTTCAGTACTAACTACTGCCTTTCCCAGCTCTCTGCTCACTTCTGAACAGTGCTCAGAGGGAAAAAAGTAGTAATGTGAATGATTTTGAAAATGCTCATCCCAAGGGGCAGCCTCCGGTTGAAAGTTAGGCAAAAAGAGCAAGAGTTCTTCCTTGATGCTGCTTATGCCAATTTCCTAAATTGACAAAGGAGCTTTCACGGAGACAAATTTCCTCAGCATACCTCCACTAGCACATTCTCCCCAAATCCCAGGGGAAAAGAAGGATCCCCATAAGTTCTGTAGTCCATTCCTCTGTGCGCCAACGTGAAAGTCTTTAACAGGCATTCTTCCCCAAAATGATGAAAACTTCTTCATAACAAAATTTACCCCCTTCCCCAACAACAAATTTCATCATTTTTTTAATCCTTCTGTTAAGGAATGTTTTCTAAATATTCTTCAAAAAGAACAAACATCTTTAGAAAGCATATTTCACATCAGAAAAAACCCAGAGGTTAAATTTCAGACACTAGTGCAGAAATGAGTACTACTGACAATAAATACAGCAACAGAAGTGTGTGGAGTTATGGACTGCACTTCATACAATCTGGAGTTTATCGTGGTCTGGAAAGGGAAGAGAGACATATGGATGGCCAGAAATCAGCAGAGGTATACAAATCATTAAAGGTACAGAAAATAAGATAGATTACTCATTAAGTACATTGGACACTATCACATTTAAACATCAGTCAAAATGAAAAACCAAAGCACTTTTCATCTAAGGAGCAATTAAATTGCATAACTCATTGCCACAGGTTCTGGCATACATTCCAAGATCATAAACGGGTTCAAAAAGTAGCCTAATTATAGAAAGAAAAGTCCATCAGTGACTATTAAAAACTGGTTCTGATAGATCCTTCAGTTCCAGCATCAAACAGGGTCAGATAACTGGGAGGGTAAAGGTAACTTCTGAAGCATACAGTTCCTTTTCTTTATGCAGCTGGTATGATAGCCACAAGATATTGTAAGACATGGACCTGTAATTTGATGTATTGCAACCGTTCCATGGGTAAAGTTCAGAACCAGTCCAAATTCATAACCTGCTTTTATAACCTTAAAGGAGGTGGGAAGTGGTGTTGATAGGGAAATGAAAGGTGTATTCAGAAAAGGTTTGGAAGAAGTTTTTTTGTGCATCTCTTGCACCAAGAAGACTTATTAATGGAAAAAGATCCCATTAGTTAATTCTTGCCATACACCTTTCGTGGTTTTTGAGAATAGACTACTGTCAAAAAGCAGACACAGATCATATCTGAAACATGAAAAGATGACTTAGAATTTCATACAAAAATGCATGGAAAAGTACAACTAGTGTATTGACCTTTATCCAGAGGTTTTAAGTTGAAAATTCATGCCCATAAGTGAATCAATTATGTCAAAATTTGGACACTTGAGACTTTAAACTAAACAGTCTTCGGACACAAAGAAGAACATGGAAGGAAGGTGAAAAAAGAAAGAAAAAGATGGGTAAGTAGAAATTGAACTGGACAGGTGTGGGACTGACATTTAGTGGATCTTAGAGAAATCCAGCAGCAGGCCCGAAAAAGCACTGTCTTCCCAAGGAAAAACTTCTTACTTTCTAAAGAGAACTATTCTGTAAGCACTTCATGTTCTCAGGAAAAGATTAATAGAAGTTCTGTAAGCATCTCTTATTCTCAAAATAACAGGTGGTGTTTTTTTCACTTCAGTTTGTTACTCTCTTGTGTGTGATCTCATCCAATAGTAATAGAGAAGTGTTGTACCATTTAACCAATCAAGTAACTTTCAGCAAAACACCTTATAAAAGGGATAGAAATTTTGAATAAAGAACCTTCTGATTCTTAGAAATTAAAATCTTTTCTCTTCATTTTATGCACCACAGCAACAGACAGGCTTTACATGAAAAGAGCAATGCAATTTTACAATAGTAGGTGCAAGTCAAAGTGTGTATATGTAGCATGTATTTATAATCAGATTTTAGGGAGGACTATTTGCTGAGTTTTGACTATCCATCTTTTGTAGTGTAGCAAAAAGTGTTAAATAAAAAGAAACAAACCTTCATTTCACATGAATTTTAAAGTGACTAATTTGTGAGACCACAGTCCATTGACTGGAACTTCTATTCGACATACAGCTTATTTCAACATCTCTTTGAATGCTGTTGAGGAAATCGCACCTCATTCATGTTAAAAAAAGTATGTGGGAAGAAGCAGAAAGGAAGAAAAAAGAAAAAATAATTTTCACTCCCCTTAAAATAAGGAACTAGCCTTTGACCAGGAACATGTCAACATTACTGCCAGCTCCCTGGATTTGCCAGAGCATTGCCAAGCCAGTGACACTTCACTTAACATTACTTTCTCTCAACTTCTGACTGGAACTGAATGAAAACCCCTGATAATGCCTAGAGTCCTATTAAAAACAAACCAACCAAAATAAAATCACAACAAAAAGAGAACAACAACAACAAAAAGCCCAAAATCAAAAACACAACAAAGACCTGGACCAACCAGAAATGTAGGCAGAAAATAAGTCAGCCAAAAGTTACTGATGCTTTAACAAGGACGGCAGATTGCTGTTTTATACTGGAACATAATCTTCCTTTAACAGAAACAACAGGAATGCCTTTTGGGCTGCTTATATTCAGTTTTACAGCAAGCAAGAGGAACAACTCAGGGTGTGCCTCTCTTGGCAGAAACTCACTACACATTCAAGAGTTAGAGATGAAAAAAATACTTATTAGATCATTTTGTCCATCCTTCTGTCAGTGGAAGATAGTCCCCTGTAGTATATTTAAGTTCTTTGACCAATCTAAGTTTACAGTATCTCCAAAAATAGAACTTCCACCCATTCCCTGAAGAAATAATTTCAAACTCCAGTAACATTCACTTTTAGGAAGTTTTTAGCAAGCATTTGATTTACAATTTTCTGCTTTAAAGTATAATGCAAATTAACAAGATGCTTTTTTTAACATCACAGCAACATTTCCATGCACTTCCTCCCCTTTTGGCTACTCAAACACTTTCTTCTTCTTTGCCCAAATAATACAGTATTAAGTATGAGATCATTCAGGCTTTGTTAAATATCTTATGGAAATAAATTCCTGCTTGTCTGACCCAGAAAAATAAGTATTTCCACATGGAAAATATTACTTTTTACTAAAAAAGAAGCAATAGACATGCATATAGAAAATCCAGCATGTATAAATACAAAAGTAACAACATCTATTATTTTTGAAAATTTTACAGGAAATCAATTTTGAGGAAGTTTTCTGATGCTATTTCAAGTCCTCAGCCACTGGAGTGCTCTAAGACTGTATTTACAAAAAAAAGTTTATCAAGACCTTAATATCTTTCACTAAACAGGCCAACTGTAAACAACACTTCTGATGTAGGTGTCACTGCTGAGCTCCTGCATATCATGTCAGAATTACCTAATAACATTGTCTTCTGTTTGACTGAAGCATCACTATATCAACTCCATCTTAGGAGATTTTTCTTGATTAATCTTGGAGATGTTTTCTCTTGCCAGTCATTAAAACTGCTTGGACAGTGCATGTTACTAAGGGGCAGGATTCTAGCCTTTAGCTTACTTCACAGGGTTTTTCTTCACCTCACATCCCCTTTTAGAGTTTAGAAGCTACACCAGCTCCTTGTCAACTTCCCTGCATTCCTTTGTATCTCTATTTGTTTTGACTTTTTTTCAGAGAAAAATGTCTTTTGAAGTTGTATCATCGGTTCCACTTAAGGCTAAATTAAGGGTATCAGTGATTCAGAAGAGGAGGGTATATACAAACTCAACTGTACTTAAAGAAGAAGACCCAAGCCAGGATGGCCAGTTTGCTGGCTCACCTGGTTTCTCAGGAATCCCCCTTTGAGACTGCGGTGAGGATCTGGGAGCTCCCTAAGCTTGAAGTCAAAAAGCAGGACTTTCAATTCATCTCCATCCTCTCTTACAGGCTGCACAAAAATTTAACTCCTAGAATCCCATGGAACTAAGCTACTTGGAAAGGAAAGCTTTCATTCTTCTGTAAATTAATAGCTGAAAGCATGCCTTTGAAGAAATAGTAAAAATAATAATAATGGCAGAGCAGTTCTGTTGTACTTTAAAGCTCACACTGTCTAGGACTGTGGAAGTTAAGTCTTTTTCTTCTCAAAGCTGGAGCATAAAGGAAAAATGAAATAAAAGCTTGCAACAGAAACAAAATGGTCCATTCCTGGAATGAAATGTTTTGTAGTGGAGCTCCCTCTGCCCTGCCCTTATGTGCAAAAGCAGGAATTTTTCATTTATTTCCTTGACAAGTGCACAGTGCTTCATGCAACTGCTTTTACCTGCGCAACTTCTTCGAAGTCTTCATGGCGTTTCTGCAAAGCTCTGGCCCGATGCAGGGATTTTCCCACTCCAGTATGTTTGCTAAGGAAAGCTTCTCCATGGTTTTCAATCCAATCCAACACCTGTGGTACAGAAGAGAGACACACAGAAACCCTGAGTGGACGCATTGAATGTTACAACAAAAAGACAATTATTCTAGGAACTGAGAAGCTGTAAAGGCACTGCTTAAAAAGAACTGCACTGTTGGATTAAAACACAGTATTGCCATTGAAGGGCATTAATTACATCTCATTTAGTTTTTCTCAAGGCAGTAATTAGCTCAAACTAGCAAAATAGTATGATTCAAGATTATATCTGTATTTTGAAGCCTACCAAGGACAGCCTCATTTCATCACATTCATCAATTTGACAGTAATCAGATCCAAGTGGCGAGACCCCTTGTGAGGGTCTCTCTAATCTGTTTATGCCTTCAGCTAACATTTTTCTGCAAGGTAACACTAATGAAGCTTGCACATTGCTGGTGAATAACACAGTGAAGTTCTACTTTAGATGAGAATTCACTTCACCTTCTACACATTATTAAGTCAAGAAGAAAGAGTCAGTAGTAACAAACTTTAATTAACACAAGAAAAATTAGTTGAAATCATTATGAGATAAATGTCTGTATTCAGAGCATACAGAAAAATATGCTCCGGTTCTTAAGAAGCATCTGTCCCCTCTAAACATCAGATATAATTGTTTATTGTAAATTTTATAGCTGAAAAAGTGATGAACAAAAGACATTTTAACGACTTTAATGCTTCTACCACAATGTCTGGGCTGCCAGCTTTATAAATAGTAAAAACAGTACATGTAATTAGTTCCTCCCAGTTAACACAAAAGATTCCTGCCCAAATACCAAATTTCTGATGAGCGAACGAACAGAAACATCTAAAATCTCTTCAAACTAATACATCCTAGCCATACCTTAATCCACTAGTTAAGTATGCATACAGTATTCAGTTTTTTGAAAGATACTCACAAGGTTCAAGAATGAAATTCAGAATTAAAAACAACAGCACGTAAGCAATTTTCTTAAGTCAGCGAACCATATCTATACATTATACAGCATTTATGTGGAATACCTTACCTAGCATTCACCTTCAGAATTCTTTTTTCTTTAAAACATGAATATTTGTTTTGAATATGACTTTCAAAAGCCTGTACTTTGCCTCTTCTTATCTATTAGTGTCCTTTACTCTGATTCCTGAAGTTGGGTGAGGTTTTCTCCCCTCTTTTCTGGTACTGAAAGTATAACTGAGTATGACTAAAGCCTTTTTTTTCTCCCGAACAGAATCCGAACAGATTTGAGGATCTTCTTGGATTTGAGGATCTTCTTGCAACATCACTCATGACTACATTCAGTACACATGTAATCCCACACACTATTCCCATAAAAAACATGCTTTCTTTAGTAGAAGAATGAAAACATGGTTTTCTCATTTATCTTGACTGTGCAAATATTTTTCCGTTTGCAAGCTCTCTCCTACTGGACATCTTCAAAACAACACACAATTCCCTAATACCACAAAATACAACCACTTCAAATCACCAACACTTCATTAAATCTCCATACTTAACTTATGCAATATTTGTTTTTCTAGTAAGTATTGGCAAAATAATATTATTGTGTTTTAGGTCAATGCAAGTTTTCATTTTCTTCTTTCAAGGTAAACTATAGATCAGAGAAAAGAGAGTGAGGAGCTAAACATGGCCTCAGTTATTACCAATACTTTTGACTAGTTTCAGGAGACCACTTTTCCCATTATAAAAAGAGCTAAAAAGAGATATGTTTGGATGAAATAATTAGACTGGACTCTAGAGACTACTAACAGTTATAAGCTAACAAATGAAATCAACAGCAAAATCAGTCCCAGATAGCATGGGATGAAAAGCAGAAAGCAGCCCAGACAGAATGATTTTTGCTCCAAATAATGCTGAACAACTTCTCAAGGGAAGAAATTGTCATAGAAATCCAGTACACAGATCATGACATAAACCACTCAACTAAAGAAACATTTCTGCCTCTAAGTGAAATCAGTATGAATACAAGTCTCATTAGTGCTCAGCCTTCATACCTTGATTCTTAACAAAACTGAGGAAGTACTCTTGGGAATTTTACAGCACGTAGAGGCAGAGTCAAGGTATGCTCTTCCCATTAGAGAGTGATATGCATACCACTTCAATCAAAGGACAATATCATTAGTTGGCACTGATATTAGCCTTTTAACAATTTACACATTTTCCTCCTCTTCCTGAGAGGAGTAAGAGTTACAGAAATCATCATTCTGACCCACTAAGGACTCTTCTACCAATACTGAAAGCAAATGGAATTCAGTCTGGTAGTTGAGTAATACATAGGAGTCTAAGAGGCTCAATATTTTCAGTGAAAGGGTGAATAGTATCATCCTCCACTGCAGCGAGTTGCATTAATGATGCAATTAAATTCTATTGCAGTCTCAGCTAAACCATCCTTATGCCCAACATAGGCTCTACAAAAATGTTTACTTTTCAAGCTCCCAAAAGAATATACAACAGAAGAAACTACGGAAAGACAGCTTCATTTAAAAAAGAAATCACTGCTCATGGCTGTAAAATATGTGGTGTATGCTGCTTGTAGAAGTAAGTCTGATCTTTCACAGATTCAGTGTGCTCATTTTCACCAGTCATTCCCACATAATTATCCATTCCTCACCCCCCACCCCTTTCCCTACGTTGCAATACACTCACTTTTCTGATCTCCACCACTTACTTGCTGCTGACATAGCACTGAGAAGGGGAAGATGGAAAACTCTGCATTTCTGATCTTTGGATAGTTAAAATGTGGAAATACTCTTTTGCAAAAAGAACCATTTTACACTGGGACCGCCTTCAAAAGCCACATGGGAATCCCACAGTGAAATCATGTTGACGCGAGCAAGTAGCAAGCAGCAAGCATTCATGGCCCGCCCTTCATTAGTCAAGGCTAAAACTAGTGACTCTAACCTGTCTTGAGGCAGGCGGATGAAGGAAGAAGCAGCACATTTACCCAAAATGGACGGAGAAGATACCCACTATGACCCAATAAATGTATTTTTTGGGAAAAAAAAACCCCAAGCCAAACCAAAGAAAAACATGCCCCCCCAATTAATAACAAAAAAACCCAACTAACCCACCCTCCCCCCTCGCCAAAAAAAAACCCTCAAAACACCTCCTACCAGCATGTTTTACTAATTTCTGTCTTGCAAGCTATCAGGAGAGTTTTTCAGGCACCAAAACTCTGATCATACGAGTGACAGCAGGATCACTCTACCAGAAACATTATCTTTACGCTTGATTTTGACCTTTCATGGCCTAGAAGAGCAAAAGTCCATGTTGCTGTTCTAAGTCTGCTTTATTGTTTCATATCAGAATCAGTCAGCTCCTTTCCTTAGATGAAAGGCTGGCTATATTATCTACTTGGTAATCTTATTAACTCTTAAACATAAAATCATACTTTTACTGGCATGTTTTATTAAAAGGGCCACATACACAATTGAGTGCCAGTGGCCAGACTTTTTTGAAAAATTAAAATAAAACCCGTCTTTTTAGATGTTAATACACAAACTAACTAGGAACTAGATCTCCCAGCATATTTCTGCTACCGAAAATCAAACTCAGAGTTCCATTCAGTTCAAGACTGTCATAGGTTTTCACATTTCAAATTTCAGATTTTCTGTAATTCACTTCTTATCTATTATTTTTATCATTTCATGTGCTACTTTCCTTACTACTTGCTTCAAAAGATCAGCAGATGATTCTTGGTATACTCAGAAGTCACCACAATGCTTTTGTTGATTTGGAAAGCTCCACTAGAAACAGCTTCCCCGTACACAAGACCATGCAAGACAGAAGAAAAAACCCAATGAGCTTTCTAAGGTGTAAGTAACACAAAGTGAAGTACTAGCTCAACACGGCCAATTCCCTCCTACAACTCAGCTCTGTCACTCACTTAACACTTCCATGAACTGAGTTATTTCATTAATCCAGCAGAGGGAGGAGGAGGAAATCATGGACTTGTGATGAAGGACTGTTACAGATTCACTTACAATGCACTTAAGTTGCTTGCCACTATGTGCAAATTAACTGCAAACAGTGGAAGACAGCCACACTTAGCTTACTTTGAAATGAAAAAAAAACCCTCCACATTTGACTTTACTGACAATAATTAAAACATGTTTTCATGTTAGCTTCTAAATCATCTTAGTTGAATTTTTAAAAATTTGAACAAAGAGAGAATGTGAAAACAAAAACTAAAGTATTTTAGGAAGTTGCTTTGGAGCTCTACATAAACCATTCCAGAACTGTCCCGGAAATAAATTTAACTAATATCTCAAACCAGAGTACTTTCACGCACTAAATGGTGTTAATGATTATTCAATTGAAAAACTAACATTTTTCAGATAAATTAAGATGATCTGATAAGGTTGTTTTGCTTTTGTTTTGCAAGAAAAAATAATCTTCAAAAATATTCAAGATCACTTTTTTCCCCCAGATAAACTTTCAAAGCTGAGGGAGCTACAATTTCCAAGACATCTGCTGCGGCTATTGGATTAATCTATCTGGTATGGCTGTTGAATTGTCAATTCAAGTATGAAAAGCTGGATTATGAAAAGGAACAGTGACCAAAATTCACATTGTGATTCGTAAGGCAGCGCCAAAAATACCCAATATCTGTAAAGTTAAGTTCAAGTAATATAACAAGGAGCTACACCTCTACATCCAAAATTTCAGAAATTAACAGTCATTACAGGGTTAAACTAAAGGACAACTCAATCTCTGGCAGTGGTAAGATAACTGGATTTTAAGGGAAGGGCTTAGGAAGATGGTAAGCAAGGGCAGCACCTCTGTATAGATCTAGCTTGGAATTTCATGTGGCTGATAAAACATGTGCATTAGCACAATAGGCTGCAGCTTTAAACTGCGTCAAGAGGATCTCTTGCTATCTTAATTCAATGGCTGTCTTGCAAAGCACATAAAGAAACCACAGGCATAAACAGGATAAAAGAAATGTCTCCAATCAGTAAGTAAGGCATGTACTGAATAGTAAGTCAATATGGATCAAAATTCTTGAGGCAACTGGTTCATACTGAAAACTTCTGGTAAGCTCACAATCCACATGCATAATTTGGACAGCACATTCTTGATACTGGAAGTTATAAAAATATGTAAATCTGTCCACTTTGTTGTTTTCAAATCTGTGACTACTTCATCTTAAATGTGGCAGTTCCAAAGGCTGATGAGTCTAATGCACAGATGGAAAATCCAGCATCTTGCTGAAGAACCTGGTGGTGACTGCACAATGAGTTGAGTCTAATGAAGGGTTATTTGCCAGCTTCAAAGAACAAAGCAGTCTGAGAGCTAACTCCTCTACACCAAGAGCTATGATTTAGGATGGAGCAGAAAATGAAAATTTCCTACAAGCATTTTATGACTCCCAATATATTAAAGGCAAGGAGTAGGAGCAGTACAGTAAGACTCTGTGTAGCATTTAATGAACACCTTTCCCCAGGAAATAAACTGCCTAAAGCCTAGCCTACAGGCCCAAAACTTGAATTATGCACTTGGCAAATTACCTCAGGAGATCCCTTGGCCTAGACTGCCTAAGCAGGTCCTACTTGAACTGAATTCAAACTAGAGGAGAAAGTTCCACCATCCAGTTCATACTTGTTGGCACCAGACTACTGAGAGGACCTACATTTTTCCCTGAGAATCAATCTACTGTGTTAACTTCAGTTTCTGAAGATTCCTGATGAAGTCTTTTTAGTTTAAGAGGTGATTCACTTGAAGGCTGTGCCTCATCACAGAATTACAGCATATTTCGAGTTGGTCCTTCACTGACTACTCATGCAAGTACCAGCACTGGACCATCCTGACTGGCCACTGCTTATGTTGTAATCTTCATGGAGAGTGTCGAGGATTTATACAATGGCATACTGAAGGGAGTCTTTGGTTCTCTGTGCCCTTGCTGACCATTCTTAATATTCCCATTGTTTTCTTTTACTTTTTTGTCAGCTAATATTTTTCACGCCTTTCTGCATCCTTTATCACATCTTAATGTTGAGAATCTGGATAACAGTCTGTCTTTCAATGTATGCTTCTTTTTAGATAAAAAATTAAGTAATAAAGTTTTGAAGATTTTACATAATTTACTGCTTAAGTATTTAAGTTATTTTAATTACATGATGAGATAGTCACCAGATGTAGAAGAAAGTTATCAAGATTGCTCAGTCTTCCCACCATCTGCCTAAATTACCTTTTTCAACAACGGTAAATGATGAAAATCAGTTATTTCACTCTCAACTGCTCACATCCAGTATCTTCTTGAAACATAATAGTACAAAAAATGTAGCTTAAAGTGCAACTAATTTTGAACAAAAAAGATCAGTTTAACCAGAATGTATGGCTATCTATCTAAAAACCCCATTGAGAAGCTGTGATTTGTGAACACTTTTACATCGAAATGAAAGAACATTATCAGCAAATACTGGCCATCTTTGCTCTTTTATGAAGATGAGCTAGTAAAGGATAAATTACTAATGTCTCTGTTAGTTGCAGTCCAAAGCCAACATTTTTTGTTTATTAAAAATCCATCAACCAAGGAATTTGATGTTGTTTACTTCAAAAACGCAAAACTATGTCAGGTATGTCAATGCCTGTACATAACTACTAACTTCTAAGGATGTTGTCATAATAATAAAAAAATAGCAGCTAATAACCATTAATTCAAGAACAGTGTTATTATCAGAAAGTAATCTCATCTGTAATTTTTATAACTCCTTAGTATACTACTCTCAGGTTTTAAAGAAACACTCTTAAGTCAATTAAGTATCAGTGAGAATTTTAAACCAAAAATTTTACAGAATAACACTATTAATTTTTTCCATGTTATAACAAGTCTTTTTGACACTGAGTCCAGAATTTTACCTAGAATGTGAATGTCAGCTTCCAGCACAAACTCAGAACAGATGTCTATACTACAAGTCTTTTTCATCATAAAGTAAATAAATTAATTTAAAATCAGAAAAAAATGAAGTCAAGCTAACTTACAAATATAATTATTATCCATAAGAGCCAATACTCAAGTTCTGATAATACACAGAACTTGGTATCATTCAGTCAATCCCAGGCAACTCTTCACTTGTTGTACAAAAGAACATGGGGTTTAGCAGTCAAAACTCACCGATCCATGCAATCAGCTTGAAATCACAGGCTGACAGAACAAAAAGGCACTTAGACAAAGTGAAATAAAATCTACCTGTTGAACATCCTGTTGAAAAACGCACAGCTGAAGCCGCTGGTGCAAGCGGACCTTTCGATGCTGCCAGATATTTTCCAGTTGGCGCTGGTGATGCAAAACTTCATGGATGACATCCAGGACATGATGAACTGCTTTTGAGTAGTTGGCAGATGCGGTGAGTGAATCGGAACTCCCAGGAGTCAAAGGTCTCTGAAGTTTGTCAAGGAGTGACTTCCCATCTTGGCTCACCTGACCACCAGAAAGGACAAAGAATTACACATCTTACCAAAAGCTTGTCAGGCTACTACTTTGTACCCCACCCCTTCTCCCAGAGTTTCAGACGTCTTTAAGAACTCAGGGAGCAGTGATGAAGACTCATTTTATTACAGGCATGATTACCTACATGCAGCTGTTATAGAAAAGAAAAAAGATTATATTATCTTTCTATTTTAAATAGTTTTAACAAGTAGCACTCTTCTAAATAACAGCCTGTCTTTCTATTTTTTCATTACCTTAAGAGTGATTTTCCTTCAAAGAGCTGGAATTTTTTGTTTGGTTTGAGTTTTTTGTTGTTGTGGTGGTGGTGGTTTTTTTAAAAAAAACTATCAAATTTAACTTAGAATAAATATTTTTCAAATCTTTCCCTAGTCAACAGAACACCTAAAATTAAGCATTTGTCCAGAATTATCCTTCCAAAAAAAATCTCTCTTCATTTGCTGTAAAGTTGAACAGGGACGTTACTTTCTGTAAGTTAATATTAATTTGACAAATACATTTAAACCAACAGATATAAAACTTAGTACATGATTCAATCTGACACGATTTACAACTTCTAAATTATGACTGTTACCAGTAAACCAAGGGCAAACTGCTGTTAGGGCAAACTTAATTCTGATAAAATCACTTAAACCCTTTCCATGAAGCACAGAAAGATATTGTTTTCCAAAATGTGTTTAACTACTGATACTGACAGGAAACATTTGTCATTTCTAACTGTTGTCTTCTCTGATTTAAACAACAGCATAAATATTCATATTTAGCCTTGCATGCTAAATATACAGCAATAATCCTCTCTTATCACTATTAACATGTAGTGTTAAAAGCACTTTTCCTTGGCGTGTACTCTGTCACTTTTAGCATGAAGCTCAGAAAACTGTTACAATTCAGTATCATTCAGCTACCTGCAAAGAACTTCTGTAACAGCTCATCTAGCAGACAGGAAAAAAAATCTGAAACCACAAAACTGGAGTATAAACAATAGCCTGAATCCATCAAATCAACACCATGTCAGAAACAGCAAATTTGTCAAGGCCTTTCCCCTGTGGCTATTTTCAACAACTTTCTACTAAGTCTAGGCAGATTTTAAATTTGTTACTCAGTAGTCAAATAGATCCAAATGAAAATTCTTCTCTAATAATTAGATTACAAGGGAAGCTTATTTCTCAGTCCCACTTCAAGCTCTTTCATTTCAGTAATGAGTATCAACACAAAGAACGAAGCTCACTTCTGAAAGCAGCTCCTGTAAAGTCACGTCAGCAGTAAAAATGCATAGTCCATAGCATAGTTATAATGATATCTTTTTTTCTTTTCTGTATCTGAAAGAATTATCTAGTAAGCCCTTCAAATATTTCAAAATAATGGACTTCAATTATCTATTCAGAGTCCATAAAATCTAGGTGAAAAAAAATAATTGTGACAGCCCCTTGATCCAATTAGTTTATTAGCTTTATAAACAGATGTGCATAGATTTTCCTTGGGAGTCAATACACTAAAATTTTCTTTCTTCCAAGTGCATGACTACCTTAAGATTTCAGTGAGACTTATGACTTTATTTACATATGTAACTTCATTTAAGGAACATCTATTGGATTTTCAGGCACACCAGTTATCTCAGCTTGTAAGCTAGTAAGTTGCTTTACTAGTAATATAATTACCCTCAGTAAAATCATACTGTCTAGTCTTAAAAGCATTTACTTTTTAAAATTACTGTCTTCTACTTTGCAACCAAGTCGTGTTGTCAAGACATTGCAATCTAAAATGAATGACAGTGTTGTGATTCCCATAGTGTTCCTCTCTCTCTTCCCCCACTGTTCATTCATCACAAAATGAAAGGAGCTCCGTACTGTAATAGAAATGAAGTCATACATCTAATAATGATAAGCAATAGTGCTGTAATATCCTGACACAGAAAGATGCCTCTATCAATCTTCAAAAAGGAATGCATGTTTGAAAAACGCAAAATAAAACCTTCTGCCCAGAGGAGGAACACAACTTGTACATACACATACAGGTATTATTTCTTCACCAATTCTGGCTAAAGGTAAAGCTTTTTTTTTTACCAGATGGGGAAAAGTAATGACCAGAAATCAGAAGAAAGGCACTTAGTGCTCTTTTTTTCCTTCGAGCAGTACCAGTGAAGATTTTTTTAAAATATCTAGCTATCTCAAAAACAAAAGCTACAGCTTTGAAATCCTAAATACATTTTCAAGGTATTTGCCAAAGCAATCCTATAATCTACCCATCTAATTTATTTTCTTTATGCATCACCAGCAAGAAAACAGTACCTAACATGCTAATCCACAGTACTTATTTACACTTAACAGCAGGCTCATCCAGTCACATCCCTGACAAAAAAAAAGAACTGCCAGAAAACCAAAACAAACAGAACCAAGTAGAAAAAATGCCGCTCATTTTTGCTGAAAAACCTCAGCACTTTACCATCATTATTCTAGAGAGATCTACCCTTCCTACTCCTTGCTGCACTCTCAGAAGCATGCACCCCTGAGTGCATCTCTCCACATAAATCTGTTACAAACATGCTGTGTCTCTGTCCCTTGTACCTTACTATAAAACATGTTTTCAAGAATGAGTTAAAACAGTTATGTGTAGTAAAATCACAAGTATTATCAAGTGTGGTAGTACATCATTAGATCAGTTGACATAGCAGGACGGCATAGAGCAAGAATAAGGATATCAATGTGTTTACACAGAACAAGAATTCATGAACTCTGGACATCTGACTTATGGTCACAAAATTTATGCAGGCCCTAAGGTGGCAGGTATTGAAAAAACACAGTTTTGATATATTAACAGGATGGATCATTAGCACTAATCTTAACTTCCTTTACTGCTGAATGAAATGCAACCAGACTTAGGATTCAGTTTCCTGTAATGAAGCTGGCTCATCAGAACATAGTTTTAACTTTAATGTAATGCATAAATCACAACCATTAATTCAAACCTGCATGACCTCCTTTTAAAGACAGGTGCAAGGTGTGGCCTAAGCTATCCTGTGTCCACTGATCATTTTTACCATGACTTAACAAACTATGCAATTTTCTGAGTACAAAAATGATTGTATTTAATCAAGAACAACATCAATTCAATTGAATAGTAAGAAGAGTTTCACCCCACAAAGAGAACAACCCTGGCAGAAGAAAGAAAGGCAAGTAAAGCAGGAAATGCAGAAATTACCTGTTAGCTAGTAATAGTGAAGTGAATACCCATTTGATTTCAGCTAAGTAAAGCACAAGAGGAAACTCAGAAATTGAAAGAAAACAAAAAGATAGCTGAGTCATCACTTTCTAGGCAACCTTCAGAATAAGCATTTTATCTTAAGTTGTAAATACAACTATTAGAAATAGTGACAAATATTATGATTCCAGTGTGTGCTGAGTCCAAGATTAGAGCAGCAGCATAGGGTATGCTAATCTTACAAATGCTGACTACACAGGCATGCTAGTTCATTTAAGTGTTGTGGGAGCCTTATGGCCCCGTTCTTCCCTCTGTTTCCAGTGATCTTCCTTCTCAGTGTCTCATGTCAGGAAAAACGAAGCGGGAATGCTTTTCTGCTGCTTCAGGAATTGTTTATTTTTTCTTATCAAAGTTTCAGGAACACAGCCTCTGCTGCAGCTTCCAGGAGCACAATGGCTGTGGCTGCTCATCACAGAGGGTTTATATTCTTTTTATCACCCAATTGCCAGATTTTATGTATTATATTTTGTCTTTAAAACCAAGAAGTATCAATTTTATTTACATGTCTCTTCTATTCTTTCTATCAATTACTAAATCACAGGAACTTAGGCCAGAGAAGAAAGGAAGAAGAACAAGAGCAAGGAGAAGCCAACACTCTGAATTCTCCATGTTGTCTCTGTGGTACACTAAACAACTATCTCTTCATTTCTTTGGTGCTCTCAGCTCACCCAGAAGTGGGGGAAGATGTTCCCACGGACTTAGTCGATTGCTAAGCCATTTTGGGGGGCTCTAGGGATAAAATGAGTCCCCAGAGGATCAGGAGAAATTTTCCGGCTTTCCTGAGCTCCAACAAAGTGTCTTTGAGATTGATGAAACTAAGTGCATTACCTTCTGGCTTCTCAAGTGACATCCTTTGGTGGTTAAGCCTTTTTTGTGAGGCAGTTCCAGAGATGGACTTTCAAAACATACTTAGAGCAATCCATGCCAACAGAATACCTTCCCAAAGAATGCCCAGCTGTCTTGGGGTGATTTTATGATAATTCTGTATTTCCCTATCGTCTGCTTTATACCCAGAAATGGGTCCCATAGCTTTAAGCTGGGTCCAGGAGCGTGGGGAGAGAAGCCAGGCGAATTCTTCAGTGCAGTTTGTGTTCAAGGACTCACACACACTCCCCCACGTTCTCACTGCTGCAGAGCCGAGGGAGCACCTTCCTGCTTTTAGCCAGCCTGAGAGCTGTGAGCTGAGACAAGGAATTTTCCCAGGACTGCACACCAAAATCCTCCAGAACTTCTTCCTCTTCTTCTGGAGCTGTTAGGCCTAGCTGTGATCCAAGAACCAGATCATCGTGGACAGGCAGGGAGGCTGCGGGGACGCCTCATCCCGGCCTTGGGCCTCAGGAGAGGCCGAGCCAGCTACAGAAAAGAACTCTCAATCCACCAGCTTTCCCTGCATCAAGGGGGTTTATTATCTGACATTACTCTTTTTTTTTTTCCTTTGCCTTGCCGGCACTCTGCTTGTTAAATAAATCGTTTTTTTCAATTTCATCCAAGAAATTTCTTTTGTACTGGTGGGGGAGGGAGTGCTGAAACCTGCCTTCTTATGAGGAGACGTTCATTACAGGACATTTCCTCCTAAACTCGTCTCAAACGGAGACACCAGCTAACTTCCCTTCAAGTAAGTGTTTAAACAATAGTATCACACTGCTATTCAAAGGTAATATTATGCAAACGCAAATTAAAAGATACTTAGTGCTCCAAGGGTTGTTTGTACCATACATGGTTAAATCTTGTCTTTTAATTTCTTTCCAAAGATCAAGGGGAAGACTTTAACACTTCACTTTTGAACAACAGTAGCAAAAAAACAGTATATGAAATTTTAAAAGAAATTGGCACTTGACTTTGCAACTAACTCCCAATGCAACAAGTGATACCGATTCATGATCCAAACTTAACATGACACAATTTTATCAAAGGAAAGACACTGACCTCAGAGTAAGCCAAGGTAATATGCTCATATATCCCTTGATGATGATGGATAGCATCTTCTAAATCTTGCAGTTCTGAGGGAAGCTCCACCTCACCACAGGCTTTACACCATGAGTCCACATTGCTCATGTACTGCAACAGAGAAGAAACATTCAGCTTGATTTTGGGTTCTACCATTAAGTACACTCATCATGGTAATATACAAAAGGATATTCATCTGTGTGACAGATGCTGAAAACACTTCTTTTAAGCAAAAAGTCTTCACAGGATTTCTCTCTGAAATAACTAGAAGTTTATACCAGAATAGAAAGAAGTATTCAAGTCTGACTATACTTGTGTTTTTAGGTATCTGAAACTCTCAGAGGTGCTTGGAGACAGGCAGGCTGGGCTGTATGTTTTCTTCAGAACCAATACAACTGTTGGCAATATTGATGCTTCAAGTTTACTCTTGCTCCTTTTCTTGACTTTGTAGCTAAGAAAACATTTCCTTCACCCTGCACCTACTCTTTCAGAAACACAAAAGCCAATTAAGGTCTTGTTTACACAAGGAAGTAAAACATGCTACAGATTTCCAGATCCTTGGTTTTTACCTATCAGCTCCTTGTGCAGACACTCATGGTATGATGAGGTTTATCACCTCACCTCTTTTTAATCTTCAGAGAAAACCATGTTTCTTTGCACATGCACACAAAGAATTACGAGTGAACCATTAACTGAAAACACTCCATAGCTATCTTTTGCTGGTAAGAGGTTATCAAGGAAGCAAAGCAGTGTCAGGGCACAGTGAATTCACACCTCAGTCCCCAAAGAACTAACTTCTACACGTAGAGAAGCACTAAATCCATTTGGCAAGCTACTACAGCAGCAAGCATGTAAGGGATTTACAACTTGAGCAGAGGTCTCTTAGGACTAGCACTGAACTTTGAGCACACAGCTATGTCAGCATAGCTGCTCAAGTCAAGCCTTTCAGGGGAAATTGAGGATACTGCAACAGAAATTTCTTCTGCAGAAAATTTTAACTTATCTCTGAAGTTCAAGTTGTCTTGACAGACAAGAAACTGCCATCACAGCTATATGCATAGCAGAAGTTCTGCTGACCTATTTTTCACAGCTAGGGGGCATGAATTTTATACCCCTCTTATGGTAGGAAAAGAAAGAGGAAAAAAGAATCTGTTTTTCTAGGAGTTTTCATAGTTGTTAAACCTAGTACAGCCAAGATCACATGCGAGCTCTGTAAAGTAAATTTCCTCTATTCATTTCAAGTTCAAGACTCAAAAGTTATGAGACCAAGCCATTTGTCTCATCATACATATCTTAATTCTTGGAGCACATGTAGTCTTTTGTGGAAAAAGGAATTCATAGATCACTTCTGGTCCTCTTCTATTGTTTGACAGCTGGCAGAAGGGTGGTAGAGTACTTAGCTCTAAAATACTTATTTAATTCTCATTAAAGGGGCAGTTTAAAAATTCTCTAATGTTAAGTACTGAACATTAATAGAAGCTCCATGTGCACCAGTGAGCAGGCACTGATAGCTGGTGCACTCTTCACTGTGGCTGACAGTAAGCAGTGACACTTATCTGTCACTTGCAAGAGAACATATGCATTCAATAAAGGTATGTTTTTTCTTGGGCTGCTTACTTTTTAATCTTTTTATGCAGGTCAAGCGTCACCAGTCTCTAAAGGGGTCATTCCTCACATTCCAAACCCTCTTTCCTTGAACTCGCTCTACACTGTTAATGAAACAGCTAATATATCACAGGCAGGTATCTTACAAAGCAACTAGGGCAATCCATCGCAGCTAATCATAAAATGAAAACTGCAGAAGGAGCAATTAAAAGGAAATTAATCCCAGCAGATGCTGCACTATTTTCTTTCTTTCCTCCTGTTTACACTTATATTAAGTGGTAAAGAAGGCGACATTGACCCTTATTACAGTTGCCCAGCACACAATCACACAATATTTAGTCCCCTGACTTATGATGAGCATAATTTATTATTTTTGTTACGAAAAAAGACAGCATTTCAGTCAATGTATACCTACCTGTTCACATTTCATTCAGTTCTCTTCTACACATATGGCTGAAAGTGCTTAAACGTGAACACGAATGACCAAGTAATTAGAAAAGCATCAATATTGACAAGGTACCAAATTTCGTCTATCAAACGCTTTAAACTGACTGGTGACTTTTCTATCAGAGAACAATTACTCAATCTCATTTTTATGTAGCTTTTCTGTAAAACCTGCTAAAAGGACTTATTATAGCGGCATTATTTTATATAATTTACCTTATACAATTTACCTGTCTGTCTAAGGACATTAAACCAATGTCACCACTAACATAATGGAAAGCAATGTGTATTTGCATCTTAATACATTCTCATTTCTAATGTCTAGGTATTTATCAAGTTAAATATCCATGTAGTAGAAATCAGGGAAAAAATGTCTTAAAATCAACTGCACCACCTCTCTCTGTTTCTGAAGTTTTCAGCTCCCAAGTGCTTCCTTCATTCATTCCAAATTAAAGTTATCAGACATGAGACCTTTCCTTGGATATAATTTAACAAGGCAAATTGAAAGAAAAGTATCTACATACAGCACACCAGAGCTTCTGTCAGCCATACCCTTCCAAGAGCCTCTGCTCTCCCAACACACCAGGGATGCACAGAGCAGACAGTCTACGAGATCAGCAGGAGTCAGGGTGACTCAACTGCGCACTCACAGCAGCTCTTTGAGAACTGAACTCCCTCGAGGGCTAAACATACTTTCGCCATTAAGATTATTAACTTGGGGATATTTATTCCTATTTCCCCTACATATACCTCTTCTCTGGCAGTTACACACGGTTAACGGCTTAATTAAAATAATTGGTATAGGCCTAAAGCTAAAATGTTTTTTTAGCATAGGAGGAATCTCATGGAATATTAAGTAAACATCTACCACCACAATTTCAGATTCAGAAGACAGCTAATTAACTTCTCAACTTTCAGGCCAGTTCAACTTATGTTCTCTCTAAGCAATTATTACGAGTTAAATCTTGACACTGAAGGACTGATTGGAGGTGAACAGTGAGGACAACAGAAGAAGTGATAGTTTCTAGATGTAGAAAAGCATCATATCAATACTTAAAAAGCCTTATCTAGTTAAGCATTTCTGTCCACTTTATACCGATTCATATAGCTAATTTGGTTGTTTTATCTTGCACTGAACTGGGCAAAGCATTTTGTGGAGAATTTAAGGCCAGTGGGCTAAACCAAGGAGAATGGTCCCATGTTTGAGTATCGAAATCGGCAGGAATAAATATTCTGGATTTCTTGTCAGCCCTTTCAACCAATTTCTTGCGCTTCTGTCCAAAGCCAAAGCAAACTGCACAGCTCACCGTTCCAGCACATAACTTCTGTTGCTGCCCTCCCTATTCACTAACCTGTTCAGCTTTTTGATGGAAGATGGAGGACATGTCCAGTAACGTGCTACGTTCATCCAAGGCTGCAGCAAATGCCTTCCATTCCTGTTCCAACTGACTGGCAATCTGTTTGATTTGCTGTGAAGCATAATGGCCAGACTCAATCAGGCGGTTTCCTACTGACATGATGCGGCTGATGTTTACATACACTTTCTATGGAGAAGAAAGAGGGGAAAATTAGTGCAAGTAAGCAGACCAATTAAATACAGACATATACTCCTAAAAAATTCTACTTTATCCCAATACTGATTAACTATCTGGTTTTATTTGGCAAGTTTATGCATGTCAAACTTTGGAACCTAGGTGTATAATGTCTATCTGTAGTTGACAAGTGAGGATGATTACTTGAAATAATCAGTCTAAAACTCATGTTAACAATCATCTTAAGCTCGTTTATATTGCATGAAAACATATTATTACAATAAAGAGAATGAAATAACCATATTTTACAACAACCTCAATAAAAATGTTTACAGGCATTCAAGTCAACAAGACATTTAGACACACACAATATAGAAAAACTGAAGTATCATTACTAAGCTCTTGATCTATTCACAATATGCATGTGTTTACATCAACTTCTGAAAGTAAAGAAACAAAATAAAGAATTCTGAGCTACACGAAATTTAACAGTTTTACATTATATTTTCTTGCTGCTATATTGCCTCAGAGCTAGCACTGAAAATTAGACAAAGAAGGTCCAAGATCAGAAGTATTCTCTAGCATACTGGCATCAGTCACTGATGGCTCTTAGTCAATATAATCAAATTTAAAATCAAAAGTTTCTGATTCCTGTAAAGTAAAACAAGAACAACTTTGCCACCAAAAGCTTTCAGAGTAACTCAGAGCTATATGTGTGTAACATAGAGTTGACACTTCCTTCAGTTGGGCAGACTCCTACATATCTAGAATGAAGATCTTAAAATCACAGGTTGTTGAGACTGGAGATCACCTAGTCCAACCACTAGTCACTAAGCAAATCAGGTGGTACCATGACCTGCTGGCATCCCACCATTGCCCAGAGCTGACAGGCTGGAGCAAGTGTTGCATTTCCTCCAGGCTTCACTGTCCAGACTCTTCTGAATTAGGGCAGGTCCCTATTGACCGTAAACTGTATGCATGTATGCAAGCAGGAGCCTACCCGACACAGCCTACACCTCAGCTGGCACACTTAATAAACCGAGCACAGCAGAATCATGCTGGCTGTTTTTCCTTTCTGCACAGTACTACCTCTTACTTTTTTAGGTTATCCCACACATCTGTGCTCTGCTTTTTAAGCACAGTCAAACAACAGAGTACAAATCTGCTATTTTCAACAAATTTATAAAGACTGGAGAGCATTTAGGCCTATTAAAAGTGTATGTAGCATAAAGACTGCTAAATGAATACAGAAAGCCATTAGATGGTATTTACAGTTGTGAGAAGAAACAAGTGCCAAAAGAGAAAAGAATAAAGGCTATAGTAGACTGCCATTTGAACTTTTTCTGTGTCATAATAAAGCAATTTTGGAAATTGTGGAACAGCAGTTAAAAATGAAGGACATGGCACTATAAACATGAAGTGAAATAAATTAAAACTGAGCCATGGTTAACATGTATTTATTTTCCCATGGCAATCAGGCTTCACATGTGTGGAAGAACGCAGCCTGTAGCAGTATGAATTATAATGCTGACAGTTGAACACTTTCCAAGCTATGTACATCACATTTACTTCCTCCAAAAAAAAAAAAAAAAAGGCAAGAAAACAACTTACAATAATCTAATCCTTTTGCCTCACTACGTGATATATCTACCAAAGTTTTAAGTGTCAGTATTTTAGAATGCAATGACCCAAATGAGATAGTTTAGGAGGAAAAGAATCTCCAATAGCAACTCACTACCATTAGACTGTCTTTAACTGACCCTTGAAGGTCAACAAATTTTGTTCAATTTCCTACAAGGACAGGCAATTCCAGCGTCATTATTATAAGACGACTGCATATTTTGCACACTGCTTGAGAATGAGAAACACTGTTACAAGTGATCTGGTGCTAATTTACCAGAGACTGATATCTTATTCATTGTATGCATTTCCACCCTGGTTTTAGTTAAGGAAGGAACAGCTATTAGGTAATAACTGATAAAGTCTTATTTAGTGACCTCATTTACACCACGTGAATCTGCACAAAGCACCTGCAGCTTCTAAATGTATATCAACTGTCTCAAAGGTGAAAGGCTAATGTGATACTGCATTTCTTTCATTGTGTTACACACATGACTATTGTAACAAGACTTAAAAGGTAATGATTCAAGTTACTGCATTACAGTGTGTTTAGTAAGGATAGAAATATACTTAGCATGATTATTTTCTCTCAATATGCTCTTTAGCCAGAAGCTGCAAGGACACCTTATGATATCTGGAAAGCTCCTCATTGCAGATTTTTCCTCTAAAGGGAGTATAAAAATAAAATAAAAAAAATTGCTCAGCAAAGCAACACAAATTAGTAGCCTAACTGTGCTGTGTCATTCTTTGATGCGTGCCTGAAAGGCAAATACATGGGAAAAATACAGGTGACAGCCTACCAGCTTAACTGAACTTCTACCACATTCACACAAAATAAAGCTGGCAGGTGACCTGAAGGTTTCATTTTATTTCCTGATTTTCCCAGACCCACTTAGAAAACGTTTCTTTAGCTCCAAGATTTCAAATAGTAGTTTTCTGACACAGAGATTATTATGTGTTCAGTTTTAAATGCCATCAACTCAGTGGCGTGGCCTGTAAGCATCATAAGTGAGACCTCTATATAGACTGAAGTGAGCTTGAACTATTTTACTCTGATAGAAATAATTTAGCTACGGAATTTTCACATCATTTGCCACTTCACACACATTCATACACCTAATGTATGAATTAACACCTGCTTTAATGATTTACATGTTCTCTAACATTTCTTCTAGTCTCATTTTTGAAGCAACAGCAAAACTTTCAGTTTGGGAATACAAACTTCAATGGTGATGAGGTGATGAGGGCTGCAGGACACCTAAAGATAAAACCTGATCTATTCCCTTGGAAAAATATAAACTTGGCAAGATCCAAGCTGCAATTAAGGAAAGTGTTTAACCTGTTCTTCAACTACAAGGATCCTCTAAATATTCTCAGATAACTATTTAGCCATTGCTATCAGCACTGGAACATGTGCAATATAATTTCACTCTAACTTCCCTCAAATGTCTCATCTCTTTCCTACGTTTTTCACAGTGGACCTGGGCAATCTTACTTCAAGACTATATATAGTTCAATACCAACACTACCTGCTTTCCTCCTTTACTTTTCACTCACTTTTACTTAATCATAGTAAATGCCTTCAAACTCTCCCTACAGCCACATCACTTTCACATAGATGTTTCCCATTACAACACTAAGTATGGGGCTTTAAACTGGACCTAGTTCTCTAGTAGGCTCAGCTGAATCAGAGCATTTTCTTTTACAAATCTGAAGTTCAGCTACCCAATAAGTATCAAGAGTGAAGAAAGATCTGTATCTTTTCAGTAACACCGTCTGTTCCTTTAGTTTGTGATTCATTAACATGAACATACTTGTTGCTGTATTAACACCTCAGGAGCTGAGTGCGTTTTAAAATCTGTTTATTTGCTTCTTCCCTCTTAGGGATTGCACATTTAGCCTGTTCTATTTAGTCATGCTGACTTTGGAGTGCTCCTCAGAAGCCAAAAATAGCCTGAACTCATTTTACCTTTTCAGTCTATTCTCAGGCTGGTGGCATCCAGACATTGTGTCTAAGCATTAACTGCTCTGGCACCATAAAAATTCTCTTAGGTACGTACACCTGTGGTCTTGCTCGCATTTGCCTAAATCCTGAGGACCAAGGGCAGTCTAGAATTCACACAATGCTTAAGTCTATGCCAAGAGACAAATCTGTATGGTTACAAAAATACATACTTAAAGTAAAAAGAATCTCAACGGTGAAATATCTCAGTGGCACAAAGGAGGAGGAAACCATCTCTAAAACACTACCTCTAACCTAAGGTGATTTTACCTCACTTGACTTCATGTTTTCATTTGTACCAGTCCCTGTGGCTAGATTTAAGCAAGACATCTTTTTGACTTTTAACTCTCTAAACCTAGTGATATTCAATCGCTGTGCTCATACTTTTAACATCCCATCAGTGCTTATCTCTGACACTCTCTTTTTTGATAGCATTCAGTATTTGATAACTACGTTGATAAACTGGTTTAGTGCATGCGAACAGCCTGTTCTGAGAACATGAATCAGCTTAGCCTGCAATTGACATAGGAGTTTTTAGATTATGATTAATAAATGTAACTTCTACTCATGGTCCCACCAACACTGTGACAAGAAGCAGTCATGGCACATCCTTTAATAGTAGCATGTGTCAGCTTTCTCCAAACAAAGTTTCATTTTTCCTGCATCACTCTTCAAGCATTTTAACTCTCCCCAATGCAGGGAGAGGCACAGCTAAATTGTAATGAAAGCAAGGCCATCTGATCTAGCAACAAGAGCAGAAAATGTTCAAGCAGAAAACATCCTCCTCCTCACCCGTATTTCACATGACTTCTTCCTTGTGTCCCAGTAGATGTATAGAAAATGGCAGGAAAGAGTAGACAGACACATAATCAGTCTTTACCACTCTTGCATGCAAGACAGACTAATTGTATAATCATCATTGAGTTCAGAAACTCAATACATTATTTTTGTACTTGTAACTCCGATGATGCCTTATTTGAAAGTTTCTCCCTTAAAAGGTACTAAAAACTTGTTTTGAGAAGTGAAGCATTGGTTTAGTCACCCAAATAGGAACGTTAAGTTGAAACTGAGTATTGCTTAACTCAAATAAATCTCTAAACTTGACAACAGCAATTTACTTTTGCGGAAAGCAGGCTTCTAAAAAAAGCTGAAAATACTGAAAATCCATCCTCATCTTTAGAGAGCAGAATCATTGAGAGAGTTTTTCCCTACAGTTATGGAACACAGGATCTACTTGCCCTGTGAAGAGACAGCCTTGACTTTTATCAGTGCTCAGCTTCTCAAATTCTGTAACAGGAAGTCACATACCTATGGCTGCACCTGTGAACTATCCTTCAGTCAGCAGCTCTTTTAGTCACATCAACCTGTATGTTAATCCATGGTAACCAAACACATGTCCCTCTTTAAAGCACAGCACTACACCTATCCAACTTTTCTCTGGGTCAGATTCATTGCAGTGAGAAGCAGTCTGTGTATTAAGACCCGCATGAACTTATTCCTGTTACCTTGAAGTGCCACCACATGAATACAGAAGATTCCTAGATACACCATATGCTAAGGAAACTGGTGAAACTAAAGTTAAATCTCCTCCCTGGATGTATTCTTTACCTTTTTGTTTTATAACATTTGGTTTACATTTCCAACTATTTTGTGTTCTCACTAAAAACCAAGATCCTAAAAATGGCACTGAAAAAGCCATTACATGAAAATTTTTTAAAAATTCAGCAAATCCTCTTTTTCCTTGATGTAACTAACTCTTGTTCATTACAGGAAGTAAGTAGCTTTCACAATGTTTTACATCCAGGTGGCTTGCTTCAGACTGGAAGACCACATCAAAATTTTGGCATCTGACCCAAAGGCTGTCACCCTTTCTCAGCCAAGTTTGGCATAAGCAGCTGCAGAAGTTGCCCTCCACCTCTTGGAAACAAACTGCTACATGGGAAGAAAGGGGACAAGAGAGACCCAGTTATTGACAGAGGGTAGCACCTGCTGTGGAGGGGACCATGTGCCCTGCAGAAACCACAATGTATTGGGTAAAGCAGCGGCAACATCAATGAGCAGAGTTAAGCTGTGAGCAAGTGCAAGAGGTTGCATTTAGCTGCCTGGGGAGCATTTATCCTTTGAACAGCCCTTCCCTACCTCAAGCGAGCCCAAGAAAATTGACTAGAAAGGAAGATCTATTAAGGTCCAATTAGGGCCACAATGAAAAGCCTTCAAAATCTCCTGCAATAAATAAAGCTTATATATAGTTGTCTTCCTCCCTTTCTCTACTCCATCCAAATGAATTATTTCACATGGCTGTAGATAGATTAAAAGTTAAATTCCACTTCTGGTGTTAAGAGTATTTACACAAGAGACCCTAAATCCACTTTGATTACTGAAAAGTTACACTGACAGGAAGAGTGAACAAATAGCAGCTTGTTAAGCACAGAGCATATGTGGAGAGTGGTCAGGGAGAAGCTGAACATGCTTGCTGGAGTTAAGACTGCCCAACATTTTTCCAGTTAAAAGCTAATGAAAAATAAAGCCTGCCAAAATTCAATCAGTTCACATCATTTTTTATGTCACATTCAGTTTAATCTCTGCCCCTAATCTAAATGAAAGGCTTTTGCCATTTAACCAAATAAAACCCAGATAATCTGAATGCTGCTTAAATCAAAACCAAGGACCAGCCATTCTGAATTTATATTTTCCTGTTCTGTGGCAGAGAACCCCTTCTGGGGGGGGTCTGTGCTACAGAAAAAATGCAGCTTGTTTTCACCCTTTTGAAAGCTCAGATAGCCTAATTTGCCCCAAATTCAAACTGCTCTTTGTACACTTTAAGAAATTATTTTGCAGGCTGAGAAAAAGTCCCCTGTAATTAATGCATTTGACAACTAAAGGCAAAAGAGAGACTAACAGCAAAAGACTAATAGTGAACAGAGCAGGAAGGATTATGCTGCATTGCTCAAGTGCTTCCCATTGCTGATAGCATCTGAACAGTCTGAAAGAAGGGAAAAAAATAACAAAGTCATCCAATTTGAAGAAAAGAGGACAACAGTGACTAATATCAGGATAGGCTTACAGAAGAAGAATTTAACCTTCAGAATACAAGCCCAAGAATTGCCTGGAAGGTCACTCAAAATCACTAAGTTCCAAAAGTCATCTTATGTCAATGACACCTACTGTCATCCTGTGTTTCTTTCTGCTCTACTTCATATGCAGAGCAGTGAGGAATAACAAGGTGCTCCATAAGGCAGCAATTCCCCATGCCATGAACCAAACCTAATGGTCAAAACCACATATGATGTTACATAACTTAATTACAAAGTCCCTCAGCATTTGCTTTATTCTTTTCAGAAAGTTCATATTGATTCTAATTTTTCTTTAACTTCTGAAACAGAGCTGAGTTGCAAAAGAAGAAAATGTGCCTGATCTAATTGTGTCTTCTATTGTCTCACCTCCAGCTATACCATACACAAGAGCTGCCTTACTAGTCCTTCCATTCCTTTAGCAAGTCGCATAACCTAGGCAAGTATATTTTGCCACTCTCCACATTTAGTAGTCCTGTTCTACAGAAAAACCCTCTTGCAAGAGTTGATTATTTCAACCATACTTTAATTCAATTCCCAACCTTTGACTGTGATGGGGTTTTAGGCGTTCCCCTCTTGTTTTTTCTTTTTCTCTTAAAGGAATTTTCCCCCATACTTTTGCTGCTAAGGGACAAATCACTAGGTACTTCAGAGAGACAAAAGACCTGGGCAAAGGGGGAGGAGTCCAGCTGGCTACCTCCTTTTACCTGGGGTTTTCTTGTTGGGGCAGAGATGCCACGAGATAACTGCCAAAAAGTTATCTCTCTTGTGGACAAGAGAGAAGCCACTCCCGTGGTGGGGGGAATTCATCACCGTTGCAGACCCCTGTCTTCCTTCTGCTGTGAGTGGAGTTTGCTCTCTGGAGCGGCTGTTGCCCTGGGACCCTCTTTAACACCCTACCTCACCAAAAGGGGACTTTCCTCACCATCTGCTGGAGTGCCTCAGGGAACTCCGGGATCCCAAGCCCACCTTTCCCTGCCCCACTGGGAGCCGAGCTGAGGCTGCCCTGCCCCCATTGTTCCTTTGCCGCTGCTGCTTTGAGCCTTCGCTACACTGTAGTGCCGCACCCCTAACTGCAGAGATGTCCCAGGGCTTCCACTGCAGCTCCGGAGCTTGATACATCTCGTCTACCCCCCGGGATTTGTGTTGGCCCCTGCTGTTCCAGCCTGCTGTTCCCAGCCCAGGATTTGTGTTGGTCCCTGCAGTTCCAGCCCGCTGTTCCCTGTGCCCCAGGGCTTTGTGCCGCGGCTTCTCGGCGCCATCACCGCCTGAGGGCCGAGCTCGCTCCGCAGCGCCCCCTGCCGGCGCGGGGGAACCATGGCACCGCCCCGCCCCGCGGGAGCCGCCAGCGCCCCCTGGCGGCCGTGAGCGTCCGTGCAGCGCAGGGCAAGGGCTGAGAGCGCCGAGAGCTGCTGGCACCGCGCTCTGCTCTGCTCTGCTGGGATCCTGCCCTGGCACTGCTGCCTGTGCGCCTGGCTGTATACATACATATTGGTAAAGAACTGTTAGTGCTGTTCCTCGTGTCTTTGCCTGAAAGCCCCTTAATTTCATAATTATAATAATTCGGAGGGAAGGGGGTTGCATCTTCCATTCCAAGGGAGGCTCCTGCCTTCCTTAGCAGACACCTGTCTTTCAAAGCAAGACAGACTGCCAAGAATGGTAATTTGTAACAAGATTGGTAGTGTTCTTCCTTCATTGATCTGACAAACAGGAACTGGATCTAGGGCCACACTCCCAAGGTTGTTTAAACATCTACAGTGTGTAAAGGACCTAAAATGTACTTGAGAATTTTGTCCCCATGTTCAAACAGGAATTCATGAAACTGAAAGTAAATAGCTTTCACTCATTGCTAGTTACAATCCAAATTTTTTATTACAGCCTACTGATGATATTTGACAAAAAAACTTGTTTCAGCTCCATTCTACCGTGCCAAAAATGAATGGTGTCTTCTTAAAACCATGGAAAATTATTATGCCAGGCTCCGTTACTTTTCAGAACATTTTGTCTGAGTTGGAATCAAGATCCTGAGAGGTATTTCAGAACAGAGAGCTAAAAATCTGTATTACACATGTAATTTCCTACAAGATCCAAGGTGATGCTCAAAAACACATTCCAGGTTCTAGAAGCTTGGATGCTTATATTTGAGAGGTGCTGAGGTTGTGTTGAACACTTCCATTTGTCCAAACAATTTCCTTTATGAAAGTGCCTCAGTACTTGACCACCCTTTATTTTCCTCCTCTGTTTTTAAACTTCAGCACTCAAACAAAAATTTGCGCTGCGTGTAAAGAAGAACTGATCTGTGTCTACATACTTACAAATTCTACCTTGACAGAGAACAACAGCCAGCATGCCTGTGCTGTGCTGTGCAGGAAGGCCTGTTCTTACCATACAGTTCATGGCAAAGTGATTGTGCTGTGTCTGAAGCTCCATCGCGTGGGGGTGACTGGTTCCAATCTCAGTGTAGCTGTTCAGAAACACACCTTTGTTGTGTGTGATCCAGTCAAACATCTACATGAAAATATTAAGGAAAGGAGAAAGTTCAATAACTTCTTATGGGAGAAATGACAGATAAGCAATGTAAGATATCTGTGAACACAGAATACAGAGTCTAAGGTCATGAAAATTAACACTGATGCTCTTTCCATTGTAAGTTACTGTACATTTTAACCCAATCACTGCTGAAATCTTTTTGGACCAAACTACTGAAGCTATTACTGTTATCATTACAACAAGTGTTTATCTCAACAAGTTACAGTAATGTCATAATTGTAAATTTCATTATTACAAAGAAGTCATTGTAAACAAACAGACTTGGAGCACAGCCCTGAGTTGCCAAGCTTATATGTTATTATGGAAATTGAATATAAATTCTTTCATGCTAATCAAGTACTTCAGCTGCAAGTTTAATTTTTTACTTCATAACTTTACAGCAGATTTGAAAACAACTATTCTATTTCTAGATGAATTATTAAAAGTATACATGGAGAGCACAGAGAGCACAGAGTCACATATTACCTTCTTCCAGAGAAATTTAAGAGTAATGTTTAAATATGCTTGTTTTTAAAAAGAAAAAAAAGGAGTATTTTAATATTCCAACAGATTTTAGGAAAGACCTTGTATGACAATGGCCATTAGTGAAGGCACATAGGTATGTTAACAGTGGTACTGGAAAACAAAGTTTTCAAAGACCAAGCAACACAGCAAAGAGCTGTTTATGACCCCACCTGCTCACAATGGTCTTGAAATCTTTGCTATATGCAAGCAAAAGGGACACGCCGGCTCTCTGGATCAGCTGATAACAGTTTGTCCAGGAAAAAATGGCAGCAGTAAGCAGTAAGTATTCATTTAAAGATCTTTCAAAATATGCTGCCTAGCAGAACAATGTTATCAAATCCCGTATTTGTCAAAGTCCATGACAAACTAAATGGTAAGTAGACCACAATATGGTAACAACTGTAAACTAAACTTTTGAAGTTTAGATAGCTGAGACAGCTGATCCCATGCTACTAGAATTTTAAGCTTCTTATCCAGAACTCAGTGAGGATGTGTTAGAACATTATTCAAAACACACTGATACTGCTTGTGACCACTCTTCTCTGGGTCACCTGAATTTACTGCCTTCAGACACTTAAAGGGCAATTCCAATCAGATTCCCTCCCACCTCATCTCTTTTTTCCCTTCTCTTCTCCTGAACTGGTCCAAATTTCTTGCACTAAGTTGAGCAAGTCTTCCAAAAGGAACATGTTTACTTCTCCCTTTTTCTTACCAACAAGATCCCATCCTCTCCCATATTTCAGTAAAACACAGGCATAGACTAATAAAAAAGTCATGAGCTGTGAAATCTAATCTGACACAAGCAGTAAAAATAAGGGCTGCAAGTAGATTAAGGCAAGGGTCTTCATCCAAAAGTGAGTTGGGATACTACAAAAACTTTCTTTTTAATCTTTTTTTTACTGGCTAATGAGAGAAAAACAGTCCCAGGTATGGTAGCTGCTGTCAACCTCATTTTGAGGTGCCTAGTATTTCCCTTTTGAAAGAAAGACATGTTAATGTAATACAGACTTATTCTTGGAATCAGAAACGTAGAAAACACTGATAAGGGTTTATGCAACCACATGACAGGACAGAGGTCAATCCCACAGGCTCAAGTATTTCACAAGAAGTTTGTTAAAGCCCAAGTTATGTAGGTAATTTGATAAAATATAAGCAAGTTAATAAAATATATTTTGATGGTGCTCACATGGAAAGATATGCTATAGTGCAGAATGCTGTAATGAAGTGGCTGCAAGGTTGATAAAATGTATTTGGGCCTGAAAGAGCAACACTAGAGCAAAAGCTTCCATTATTTGCCAAATAATTTTTGAAATAGGTAATAATTTTATCCTTTTTTCAACTCTCTACATGTCCCTACTATTTTCAGCTGTATCTATCCAGTAAACATTTGCTTTAAATGTTTACTTTTAAATAAACTTTAAAAAAATATTTATTTTTTAAACACAGCAGAAAACATCATAGTAGTGTAAAGAAAGTCCCTGAGCTGAAATGATGAGAGTAAGGGAAAGTATGGGCAAAGAATACTAATGAAGAAGCAGGAAGAAGTTAAGTTTTACATGTTTGTTCTGCTTTTACTCTTCTCTATGCATCTCGTCGTAACAGCTGCTGGAAAGCAGAATACTGGTTTTACACAGACTACTGGGCTCATGCACTTCAGGCAATCTTATGTAAAACACTTTAAGAAACCCGAGTACTTTAAGAACTCTGACAAAAACCCAACTTACCACTTGACTGCATAGTCTAGTTATTACTACTCCCAGAGAAAAACTCATCCTGCCTTAAGGCTATTTGTTCCATGGTAACAAGTCAATAATAAGTGATTGCAAAACCATTCTACATGAAAATAGATCTTATTTGAGCTCATTTAAAAGCAAACTACCTGCCATACTTCCTCTTCAAGTTCCATGACAATCAAGGGCTTTCTCATTTGAAGGGACTGGTTAGCCTGAAACATTCTGAAATAACTCAGTTCCCTGTTAATGACATATGCACTGTCAGAAGACATACATCCCTTTTTAGCCTAGGACTTCAAACCCTGCATCAATGAAGCAGTTCCCCACGTCAACCTCTTCAGACTTTGTTGACTGCCTGTCACTCACTTCCCAAATATGACTCAAAAGAAGACTAATGTAGTCCTTGGGCATCTGTATTTATAAAGTATATAGCATTCATCTTTACTTGATGCATCTGTCTGGAACAAATGCTTAACAAAATAAGTGCTTTGAAGTCATTAGGAATTAAAAATTTTCTTTGGTAAGAGCTTCCTGTGTTCCTTACAGCTTAGAAGTACTATCACATGTCCTTTACTCAAGAAGACCCTGAGCGCCTCTCAATCAAGAGGTCCCTTATTTCTCATTAAAAGGCTAGTGATTAACTTCAAACACAGAAATTACTATTTTCAGTTACCCTTGGTACTTCTTTCAAGTCTGGCAAGTATCGGCCATTTACACTCTCCTTGCTCAATCCTTACCTTTTCCGCATCCTGCTCAAACAGCCTGAGCTGAAAACATTGGTCCAATTTCAATTTCCGCACATGCCACATCTGATGCAGATGCTGCCGTGTTGAGTGCAGCCTGTCCAGCATGGTGGATACTTTGGGTAAAAGGTTCTGTAAGTCTGCATTCCCTGACCCAGAGTTCTTTTTGGGAAAGCTATCGCTGCTCTGTATCCGCTGGAGCAGCTTTTGTCCTTCCACATCAAGGTCCTCAATAGGGGCCTTAATGACTTTCTTTTTTAACTGCGAATGCTCCTCTATCATATTGCGAGCACCTTCCAGGTCCTGAGGCATTTCCTTTTTTGACAATATATCTTGCAGTTCCTCCAGTCTGGACAGCATATGGGTTGCATTGCTAATGTAGTCCTCAAAGGCAACTCTGATTTCTATCCACTCCTCATGGTTGTATTCCAAACAGCCATCAAATTCTGGGGTTAGCTGAGAAGGATCAACTACTTTGGTAAGGCCTTCCAGAGACACCATATTTGTCTAAAAAATAAAAATGGAAAGAAAAAAGTGCTGTTACTGAAACTGAAATGAATTTGAAACTTCCTTGCAAGTTTTTGCTTTTCTCTTTGTAAGAATTTATCATTTTGTTCATGAAGTGCACACAACAACTTTTCTTACATATTTCAAGTACCAATTCTGATCAGCAGAAGACAGGAGGTCTTGCAGGTATGTCCCCACATTTCTTTCTTACCTCACTGAATTTAAGAACAAAACAGCAACCACTCTTTTGATTACTGTTTTGATTAAGTTTTGACTTTGTATATTGCAAAGCTGCAAGAGGATAACAGCATGCTTCATTCAGCTGATTTCCTCTTGATGCTGGAGATATCACAATTACCATAATGCAAACTAAGATAATAAAGAGACAAAACCTAAGTTTTTACCATTAGAGGGAAAAACCTAATTCAATCTTTCTTCAGCTTACAAAAAAGAATATAAACAACAACATGCACAATTACCTAGCCTAAGTAGATGAAAAAGACCACCTTCCTTCTAGCACCAGTGGTCTAAAGTACCTCTCCTTTCAGGCAGACTATAATTTATCTGAGAGTTTTAAAGGTGCTGATCATTAGTGAGGACACTTAAAACCACAGAATAAATATAAATTTGTATACTATAGGGGAAATTACCTCAAACTCAAACTTAGAGCTGCCAAAGTTAGTCCTCTGTTTCTGCCAGAAATTGTCTGGCTTGATTATCAGTGCAACATGAATACAACATGGAAAGGATTCCTGTAAAATCTTCAGCAGAGGCTTTATGGAGTCCCATTTTGATCCACGCATATCTACAATGACGGTGAATCCTCGTTTACATACCTCCTCACTGCAGAAAACAGAAGAAAAGGTTATCAAACAAGTGTTTCAACTTCCAACACAGCACTCCACTGCACTACACTGCCTAATGAACATGGTCTCCTTGGGGTCTCACTGCTGACCACACACAGCAGATCTCACAAACCTCTCAAGACGCTTCTTTCACACCCACGCCAAACTCCTTGCAGGTGATAGCTTGTTGCTAATTTGTTGCTGATTTGATATTCTGCCATTATCTTCACTTTCATTGTCACTGTTTATATTCATGATGATTCATTGTCCAGTCTTGTTTCTCCCTCACCTTATACACACAGTAAACAATTTCCTAAAGCAGCAATATCTAATTCATTTACCACTGACCTTTCAGAACATACACACACACTTACTTGACTGATGATAACACTCATGTCTTTCTAATGACTGAGGGGATCCTCTAAAAGACAGAAGATGGCAAGTTGTTCATACCTACCACTTTGCAACTTTTTCAACTTCTCAGATTTAGAAACTAATTATCTAAGAGTCTGTAGAGGGAAAACATCTGTTTATCAACAATTTCTTTTGCAACAGGATCGATCTCTGAATAGTTAATGGACAACACAGCATTTTATGGTTGGGAAGAAAACCACATCAATCTGTTTCTACAAAATTTGAGCTCAATTTTGCTGTCCAAAATTTGACAGACCTTACACTCAAATTCTCCAGCACCTCCTCTGAGAATGGAAGATTTCTTTTCACCAATACCTTCTGTACATTTAGTTCTTGCCACTGATCAAAAGTGACAATCACCACCACCAGAAACTCTGATTTTCTTCCAGCAGAATTTGCTACATGACCTTGTAGAATGACCATAGGAAGGAAAATATTTCAAAACCAATGCATCATAGCCAACAGACTATCAAAAAAGACCAAATGTCCATTGTTTGAGTATGAGTCACTTTCAGGGATGTGACTAATTCAAATGCCATTCTAGAGTTCATGTGGTGAGGTTTTCAGAGTGTCCAAGAGGCAGGGAAGCTTCACTGGCATATTTTACACAGTCCTATTGGCCACATTGCAGAAAGATGGATTATGACTGATGCAGGAGACCTGGAAGAAGTGATAATATGAGTTCCTCCAAAGTGAAAGATTTTTTTAAGTTTGAAAAGTTTAAAGCAAGGGAAAAGAAGAAAGAATAAACATCCCACAACATTTCAAAAAAGTAGTTTATTATGATAAATGCTGGCTCTCCCACCTGCCCATAGGATTGCCAAAAACGGCAATGGCAGAAGTAAAATATATTAAAAGTAATTAGCTTGGCATACGTGTAGGCTACAATGTACAATTTTCGGACCATGGTGAGAATGTTTTCTAGGGTCCTCAAAGGATTCAAGGACAAAACCAACTACTGTCTTAAAGATAGACCCATCGTTGAAAGGCCAAATGGCAGTAGGAGTGCTGCTCAGCCAACACCTATCCTAGCACCAAACTGAGGATTGCCCGAGGAGTGCTTGCCACTAATTCACAAGGCATGCATTGCTGGGGTGTCCAAAGTGGTCCCTCAGGGTGTGATACAGTGCAGGTGTGTCCTCCATCATGGAGCCCCATCATCTCACACAAGCTGAACCCCTTTTAGCCAAGGATCACAAGATTTGCTCTAGGGAGGCTTTAGTCAGCGAAGGTCATGTGTTGGTAAAACTAAAATACCTGGTCCACTCAGTGGTGTTAAGTTTTGTTCTATTTTTAAATCAGATAAATTGTAAAGTCAGAAAATTGTGAGACTGAGAAAACCTAAGCTTTTAGATCTCTTGCCAAACATCTGATACCTGTGATTCTTCAGCTACAACAAGTAACTGTACTGCAACAAATAACAGATAGGCCAAAAGTCTGGGGATATTTGTACCAATTGAACTTCTAATCAGCTAGAATTGCATAATCAGCCCCTTAAACATGACTTGTATGAAAATAAGTCTTGCTTTTAATAAAGCTCCCTTTATTCTCAAAAGTTTGCCACGCTTAAAGAGTGTAAAACATGCACTAACTTTCTTTTAATTTTAAATCTATTGACGCTGAACTAACATACACCTTTTCCCAGAGGAAGGCTGTTTCTTGCCCTGATTGTCTCTAAAAAAATTCTTGGACACATTTTGATGCATGTTTTATTTATTAACTTCTCTAGCAACTTGAAGCTCTAGATGGCTAGAATACATCTCACCATTCAAATCTGAGAGTAAAAATTTAAAGCCTTCTTCCTGTTCTCCTTTCTCTACATCCCCTGAGTCCCCCTGTTAACTTTACAAAAAGGAGGCCATGTACACTCTCAGCCAGACGCCTTGAAGTTATTTTTATGAAACCACCTTTCTCAGTCTGAAACTGACATTTGATTTTATCAAGTGCAAAAACTATCTGTAAATTAGCACATTACAGAAACGTGGAAGATACTGCACTCAGTGATGTTGTCAAAGGAATTTTTTTCAACTGTACTGACAACTGCTGCTTGAAGTCATAGGTAAACAAGGTCAAGCACAGTCAGCATTGCTCCAGCCTGCAACAAATGCTGGCATGTTCCAAGATGGACCAAAAGTCAGAGTCTTAGGATCAATTTTGTCCCCAGCTTGATTACTACTGAAACCGAAGTTCTATATGAAGATCTATCTAATATCTTTTTAGATATATATAAAATACTTGACTTTTTTTAAGTATCTCATATAACTTCATATATATATATGTGTGTATATATGCACACACACACACTAGCACTGGGTTTGACTTCTGCCAATTTATTTGAACAGCTAACTGCAATTCACAGGTTTAATTGCTGATAATGCAGTGCTATCAGTACTTTCACAGATCACTCCGCAGGTTTATCTGAGACCTTTACAAGCAATTTCTCATACCTTTCTCGTAGTTATTTCTGTGCCGTATCAGGACAGTATGACTTACCTAACACAAATAACAGGAGCATTGTGCTGACCACACTCCACACAAGACATATGGTGAATGATGGCCAGCATGTTTCTAATTATTGATGTACTGAAAGCCTTTGAGTTGTATTTGCAGTCTTCAACACAGCAACACCAATGTGGCATAGCAGTGCCATTTCCAAGATACAAACTACATCTAGCTAAAGCACACCAGCCGTTTTGTCAGCAGCCTTCCTTTTACAAGGCAGAGTAATTATTTCTCTTCCAAAAAGCAATTTGAAAATAGCAAATGACACAACTTGGTATTGATTTGCTCATGTTATTTACTCATTCAGCCTGCTAGCTTGTGGGAGTACTGCAACATAACCCATTTATTTTGTTATACAGCCTTAGAGGTTATCAGACCATGGCTTACCTAGGAATACATGCTAGATATGAAATCAGTCTTCTAAGGTCTTCCTGTCGTATTCTGTCGTGATTACTACGAGCTGGAAACGTTAGAATGGGACCTCCACGCTTATCTCTGCCACCTGAAAAATTAGAAATGTTAGAAGACCCCACAGCACAACATAGTTCTTGTTTGCAGAACTAGTCTTCAGTATCTACTTTTAAAAAAGTGGTTTCAACTTAAATGCCAACACTGTCATTTTGAGACCAACTTAAGACTGAATTTTGGGAGTATCAATCAGCATATTGTCACAATTCCTACAATGAGAAAACAAATGCCAAAAAAAATTGAAACAGAATAATCAGAGCATTACACTTACACATTACAGTCACCTTCAAGTTTGACTGGTAGCGTGACATCTCCAGCAATGACACTCTGTTATGTATTTAATTTTTGACTCAGCAATTGTACAGATTTAATTTAAATATAGAATTATGCTACTTTGTAGGCAAGTATTTAGATGCTATGGTAGCAGAGAGCACAGCTGTGGGAGGTGTGCCCAGGTAGAGGAGCTCCTCCGCTTGGTGACAGAGCGCAAGGAGGAGGTGAGTAGGTTGAAGACAGATGGATCATTGTCACAGGAGACTCCCTTCCGAAGGGAAGGGGCCCAGTGTGCCAACTTAACCCACTTCTTCACGAAGCTTGCTGCTTCCCTGGGCCCAAGGTTAAAGATATGATGAGAAAGCTTCCTACCCTGGTATAGCCCTTGGGAAATCCCATTATTATTAACCTATATTCCAGGGAGGTAGCAAGAAATTGCAATAAGAAGCCCAAGGGCAATCAAGAAAGATGTGATTGAAGTATGTCCCTGAAAGCCTTGGGATGTCTGGTTGGGGGATCAGGAGCACAGGTAGTGCTTTCTCTATGCTTCCTGTTGCAGGGAATGATAAGGGAAGAAATGGGAAGAGCCATCAGATCAGTATCTGTCTCCAAACCTAGTGTCACTGGAAGATTTTTGGGTTTTCTGGTCATGGGTTGGTTTACATGACACTGAGCTTGCTGGTGACAGGCAAGGCACACCTGTATCAAAGGAGGAAAACGATCTTTGTACAGGAATTATCGGGGCTCACTGAAAAGAGCTTTAAACTAGACTTGATAAAGCCATGCTCACTAGAGATCAGTCTGGGGGGCAGCACATCAGTGTTTTTGAGGAATGGTGAACTAGTAAGGTCCTTCAGTCTGCCATCTCACAGGAGGGAGGAACAGAGATCCAAGCAGCACATTTAAGAGATATCGATGTGTCAGAAAGCATGGAAGCAACCTGACAGTGGTCATGTAGGAATTAGGGCTTCTGCCCCAAAAAAGGTGACAGAATTAATAGCCCAACTAAGTGCATCTACACCAATGAACATGGCTTGGGCAACAAACAGGAGGAGTTGGAAGCCATTAGGTAGCAGGACACAGCTGCCATCATGGCAACATGGTGGGATGATTTGCACAACTGGACTGCTGCAATGGATGGCTGTAAACTCTTCAGAAGAGATAGGCAAGGAAAGAAAGTCAGCAAGGTAGCCCTGAACATTAGGAGTGTTATAATCGTCTAGAGCTTAATGACGGTGCAGATGGAGTAGAGCGTTTATGGGTAAGAATAAAGGGGAAGTTTGGAGGTGATGCCAGGGTGGGCAGGAGTGGATTGACGGGCCGTCAGTAGTATGAGGCTAAACAAGGCCAAGAGCCGAGACCTGCACTTGGGTCACAACAAACCCAGGCAGTGCTACAGGCTGGGGGAAGAGAGGCTGGAAAGCTGCCCAGTGCAAAACGACCTGGAAGTGCTGATTGACAGCACCTGAATAGGATCCAGAAGTGTGTCCAGGTAGCCAGGAAGGCCAAGGGCACCCTGGCCTGTATCATCAATAGTGTGGCCAGCACGACCAGGGCAGTGCTTGTCCCCCTGTACTCGGCACTGGTGAGGGCCTCGAATCCTGTGTCCAGTTCTGGGCCTAATCACTACAAGAAGAACATTGAGGTGTAGGAGCATGTCCAGAAAAGGGAAACAGAGCCGTGAAGGGTACGGAGCACAAATCTTATGAGGAGCCTCTGAGGGAGCTGCAGAAGAGGAGGTTCAGGGGACACCTTATTGCTCTTTACATCTCCCTGTAAGGGGGCTGCAGTGGGGTGTTGCTTCTCTTCTACAAGGTTACAAGCTACAGGATGAGAGGAAATGACCTCAAGTTGTGCCACGGAATGTTTAGACTGAATATTAGAAAACATTTCTTCACCAAAAGAGTTGTCAAGCACTGGAACAGGTTGCCCAGGGAAGTGGTTGAGTCACCACCCCCAGAGGCATTTAAAAGATGTGTGGATCTAACACTTGGGGACATGGTTAGTGGTGGACTTGGCAGTGCCAGATTAAGGGCTGGACTCAATGATCTTAAAGGTCTTTTCCAACCTAAACAAACTTGTAATTCTATGATTAATTACAAGGAGAATTAATTACTAGGAGAATTTAGGTGTCTAATATTTCGCACTCAATACATATATTAGATTGAGTGGATGGAAACTATTTAAGCATTTAATTTGTATTTTTATCCTGTTCTGATTTGCAGATTCCCAATTGTCAGTTTATAGTTTTTAATTTTGTAAGCAACAAAATTGAAATTCTGAATACACTTACTATATAAAAGGCAAAAAATCTGACTTAAGTGGTTCCACTTAAATGCATTCATCTCAGTCATAAAATCGCACAGAATTGCTGTAGTTGAATAGTAAAATGTAATTTTATATCCAACCCCTTGCTAGTGACAACAAAATGTTACTATTACTGAACACCAAATTCAAACCCAGTAGGATGTCTTTATCAACACATCTATAATAGCACAAACAGATTCTTGCAAGCTAAATTTCACATATATGTTCTCAACCACAGATGTGTGGACTGTTTTCTCCTGTCCCATGGAAACACAGAAAAACACTATCTTCAGCCCAGAATTTCTTACTTCAGATCAGCTTCTCATTGTAATTCCATGTTGCTAAACAAAATTTTTTAAAAAAATCACTTAGAAAGGAAGGCCAAGAGAAGATAAAAATAAATATAAAAATAATAAAATCAGTCACTCAAAAATGCATCCCTATCCTCTCAAACACAGCGCGGGCTTGCCAGAGACACTGAGCCTGGCTGTCAAAGTCTCTAGAGATTGTCTACCTGGACATACTTCCGAATGAAACTTAGAAGAGGCAAAAGCATCTTTAAATCTCCAGCAAGCTACAATGCCAGAAAACAAAACTTAAGAGGAAATTCATATCTTTATTTTCCATGACCCTCCTCTTAAGTGCGACATAAGATGAAACACTGAGTTGTTTCATTCTAATGGCGAAGGCAACCATCCTGATTCTCTGGCCAAGCAGAGAGCTTTGAGGATTTTTACATAGCAAATGAGAGGAGAAAAACAAGACACAAGCCATAAGAGAGAGGAATGATAAATGACAAGACAGAGTCCAACAGCCCAGGCCCCCACTGAGCTCCAGAGCCATTGCTGGGCTCCAAGGCTATCAAGCATAGTTGAAAGTCTGCTACAGCCCTTAATGCTCTCTCTCCTCAATGCACCACAGGCCACTACCTTCAGATCTTAAAAATTTGTTTGAACTCGTAAGTGTCACTGATTCCAGCCCCCAGAAAAAGTAACTCAATTGCCCAGGGTGGATACTCTTTAAAAAGCAGAAGCCAGCAGGCGAAAGCATATGCCGAATTGTCTTTAACACTCTCTTAAGCGTTTTAAGCAAATGCTTTGTTAGTCCAGTCCCCCAGGCCTTTCCCACACTGCAACTCCTGTATCATGCAGTTTTTCAATATGGCAAAAGAAAGAAATTCTTATTCTTTATGTCATTCTGGACACCATTTCCAGCTCCAGTTCCATATAGGTCACAAAAGAAGCCCATTTTTAAAAATGGTGCTTAAATTTATGATAAATCATATCCTGAAACTTTTGTACATCAGAGACAAACTCTGTTGTACAAACTCCAGGTCTACAGGAATAATGATTCATCTTGATTTTAGATGAAATGAACTTCACTACCCAGTCTTAAACCAGAGAGCAAAATTGCAAATAATTTTTTAAAAAGTCCCTAAGACTTCATTTTTTTCATCAGCTCGAATTACAGCTTTCTTAGGCCTTTTACAATAACTAATTCTCATTTCCTTTGTTCCTTATGCTCCTGTGTCATACATAAATGGGAAAGTTAAAAGCAGCAATACATGAGGCATCAGTGGGAATTTCCTGTCTTGCAAAAGTCTTTATCCAACTCAACCCTCTATTAGTCTTTGTATAACAAAAACATATTAAACTACTTTAAACTGCTTATTAATGCATATTAACTACATTAAACATATTAAACTGCTTTTGTCGGTAAGACTTCCATTTTAATCCATTTCCTTTAATACACCACCCCACCCCACTACTGAGATTCTCTGTTTATGCCAAAGTGTGTCACACAAACATCTATCAACTCACATGAGTCACCTAACATGCATCATTTCTGTTTGGTGCACATCACTAACAGCAGTATTCTCAACAGTCTCCAAATGGCACTAAAATCCAACAGGCTGAGTAGTGCAGCTTTTTTAAGAAATGCCTTCTTACCTAGTTACAAAGTACTTAGGTAAAGAAAGCTAAACAGTTGGCTTTTATGGCAGGAAAAGTCACCAAGGGCTATTTCCTCATATGAAAGCAAGATAACTGCACCTTGTAAGAAAATGCTCTCCTGTCTTAGGTATGTGTAGAGATGTAAGAGTTTTGTTCTTTGACAGGTTTCAGTTTAACTTAACAAAAAATTTGCATCCAAGACTCTATTTGTACTTCAAAGAAAAGCTCAGAGATGTAACTATTTCATGCGGTAAGACATCCAATACCCAAGCAGTTTACTTCCCAGTTAGGTGAAAATCTGTCCAGTAAACCAACAGTTTTCCTTATCTTTGTGTTCTCAGGTATAAAGCTTGACAGTTCTAGTTCCAAAATGCTTAAGTCCCAGTGGTGGTGGTACTTTTGTTGGGGGAAGGGGGAGAACACACTGAAGAGCATAGTTGTTGGTTGTACTTGAGGATTTCTTAAGTTTGCACAACTTACATATCTCATTCCACTTGAGTTTCATTTGCAATGGAAATGTGATACTATGGATTTTGGCAGATCAGTTCTGGCCAGTCTTGTTGCCCAGAGCTGTTTGCACCATTCTTCCATCAGGACTTGCTACCTTCACACAGGCAAGTCTGGAACCATTTATTTCTGCTGAGATCTCCTCTGAATCCATCATCTCCCCTCCAATTTATCTTCATCTTTCATTTGGCCCATTTCACTTTCACTGAATTAATGCCTTTCAGAATACCATCTGCTTACAAATTAACATTAGAAAACACCATCATTTTTCAGGTCCCTTCTAAGGGGTCTAAACTAAGTACTGGACAACTTGAAAATTCAGAGGTTTTGGAATGAAAAGTGACTTCATTTTCATTCAATGGCATAAGACAAGGTCCAAAAAAGAGTAGTGAGGGATTGAAATGTTTTGCTTAACCCCCTTTTCTCCTTTCCGTCTAAAAATAGTTTTAAACAAGCCTTCATCAGAAAGTTACCATGCTACCAGGAAAACTGACTCCGGGCAATCTTACTCATTACAGTTGCCAGGAAATTTTAAGAAAAAAAACACCAAAAGCAAGAAAACAAACAAAGAACTTCACCCACACACCTTTTTGCTTTGCACCTCTACTTGACTCAGCAGAGTGGACAGGATAAAGTACTATGTACTAAGTGCTATACTTGCAAGCATCAGCATCCATGTACAGCAAAGATCTTAAAGAGTACAACTGCAGGAATAATTCTGCATGTTTTAATATTTACAGACAAGAGCTTTGCTTTTGGTATTCTTGACAAATCATCGGAAAAACCCCTTTCAAATACGAGACTGTCCTCTAAATCATTTGACACTAAGATTATGGCTGAGAGAATGATGGTGTTTAATCCCAACAGAAAGTCACACCAAAATGCAGTTTACAAAAATAAACACAAAAATAAACACAAAAATAAACACCTCAGCTCATCATTTCACCAAGTAAAGGTACTTATGAAGTTATAGACTATGTTATGATATTAACTCATATAAATCCCACTTTTAAATCCTCTGCTATTCCTTTTTCAGTAGTAACCAACCAAATTCAATGTGTGTGCTGGAATTACCTAAAATTACATCCTAACTCAGTTCACAATGAAAATATTAAGTGTGCTTCAAAAGATAGGCAGCTGAAGTTCACTTCTGCAACAGACATATCTCTCCAGAATATGCTGCAGATGGGTCAATAATAAAGGCATCTCTATAAAATTCCCCATCAGAAGAATCATCAGAAATAAGAAAAGGAATAAGACTTCGGTACAGCAGGTTCTAAGTTGTTGTAAATAATTCTGTTAGATATGCAGGCCAGGGGGAATGTAGGACTTAACATGACCAAGATGACAACTAGCAATGTTCTACATTCAAGAAAACACATACCTTCTTTATTACTGATCCTTTCAAAATGTTTATGTCACGTTTAGGATATCCAACAGGAATCAGTGTTGCCCTAGCTCTCCATGAATTTTGTAACTATATTTAAAGTATTTAAAATACCATTTTACATGCTACTAACAACACAGCTGGGCATTCTACACGAAAAAATAACTGTACCTGAAAGGTATGCAACTTTTTCCTTTAAAATTGGCAATACTTCCATAGCCTTCATTTCATCATTTTTGCGAAACCCTGAAAAAAAAAAAGAGAAGATGATTAGTCAAAAAATTCAGACAAGCCCAGCTTCTACATTTAATGAATGCACTGAAAAACATTTACCTTTGGAATACATTCTGAATGTTATGATTACATATATATGATTACAGGAATTACGATTACCTTACAATAAAAGTCTGCCAGAAAAATAAACTAAACCCTAAAAATACATTAATGGACAAGTTATCACTTTGACTAACTTAACGAAATGGTCTGGCCTGTTAGCAAGCCTCAGAAAAAAACAGGATACCAGAATTTGCCTTTTGCATCAGTAAATAAAAACTATCAGATGGATCCTGTAGCTTTCATGCATTCCAAATCCCACTTTCATTTTTTGTCCAGCAGGGAGGAAGGGTCTCAAGATATTAAGAGTAGGTATGCTTAGAACAATTACTAGTTTAAAAAAAAAAAAAAAATCCCCACCAAAACCAAAATCCCCACCCAAAACCCCACAACAACAAAGACAAACAAACAAAAACACCCAAACAAAAAACCCCACCAAAAAAACCCCAACCCACCCAACAAACAGAAAAAGACCCACCAAAAATCCCCAACACTATTTACATGCATCTTTTCTTAAATCACCTCTGTAAGCAGAATTTTGTCTGCTGCCTGAGAGGAGCAGAGTTTTGCAACTGAGAGGACATTTTGTCATACTAACTCTGTACATACATGGAGTATGAAACAGTGCCCAAGGTGAGTGATTACAGTCCATGTTGCAAAGCAGCACATCACCGGCTCATCCCTCCCTCTCTGCTTCCTATTTCTACTGCTCTAATTCTGTGGCCAAAATCTAAAGTTCTTCTTTCTTTGATAAAGAAGATTTAGGAAGCATTTTTTTACCTTGTATTTCACCTGTACAATACAGAATTCATCATGTTTAGGCTAGTTTTGTTCATCTTACAAGAACTGGATAACATATCTTCAAATAACTTCTCTGTACAACCCTTCCTGGTCTGTTTGGATTCATGTATTGTTTAAAATAATCCCATATCTGAAGAAAGTACCTCTGCTGGGGTAAGTGGGAAGCATGTTGCTTCTCTGTAACTACTGAAGCACAGAAGTGCTGTTAAGACTCTTCCTCCTCAAAAATATCCAAATGTTTAATATCTGTTAGTCTCAGGTTCTTATCTTAAATGAAAAAGCTGAGCATTTATAAACGGAAACTCGACGGTATCAAACTGGTGTCATCAAGTAATCTAAGATCTATACTTAAGGGCATCATAAATGTAAATTACATCACAGGTTTTCTACTCTAGAGAGCAGTACTGAGACTTCTGTGCCACCCAGGATGCACCAAACACCCAAGGATCAAAGATGGTCAGGTGTTTGCACATCATCATTTATGCATCTGTCTCACCTGAAGAACTGCGGGAAGACATGGTGGCAGCCCTCAGAAAACATAAAGCCTAGTGGTGACAAAAGTGTGCAAGAATCACAGCAAGAGCTTTACTAGATGGCAGGAAATTTTGTAAAGGAAAGAAGCTGTGAAGAAGCACATACGATTGCCTGTGGAAGACTATGGCCTATCCATGATTGGGGATTTTTAAAATATGAGTTCAGACAAATGTCTGTCAGCAATGGGTCCCTCAAGTTCATCATAACTGAAGTGTTCAACCAGGGCATTGTCTCAGCACTCACAGAATGCAAACAAAAGAAAACAAAACAAATCAACTTCCAGCCAGATGGAAGTTCCCTGGCTATTTCTCTGTTTTTCCATGAATACCACAGACCAAAAACAAACCTAAAATTCAGTACACATTCTCAGGAAGGCTAGACCAGGAAAACTGGTTCCTTGGGTAACCACGCAGCATGGAGGGTTTCTACATGATGGACAGTATTTTGCAATTACACTGCAACTCCAGACTGGCAAAGCGGTGCAGGGTTTACTTTCATGTTTGTGCTTAGGCTCTCTAGAGTCTAAGACACAGCCAAAGGAACCTCGTGCACTATTACTCCTCCAGAGTACTGGCTATGGGTTATCAGCCTTTTACTGAAACTGTCTACAGTATTGTTCCTTCTACGTTTCTGTTCCTTATGGACTAAAGGTCTAAACAACTTTAAGAAAAAGCTTGGGCCTAAATAAATCACCTTAAAAGACAGCAAATATCCTTTTCCATCTCGAAATATTTCGGCTTCAGTTGACTGCTAAGGCATATAGGCTTCCAGGGTTAAATATTTTTTTTTATGTGCTTTGAGCTACCCACCATAAGCTTAATGCCAATTTAGCATGCTCAGCTTTCACATCAACCATAGCAATTCCTTTTCTTTACAGTAAATTTGGAGGTAGAGAACACTTTCTCCTCACCTAAAAAGCATGCAGAAACTAGTGCCGTACTTTGCTGTCTCTCTTAGCTCAAAATTACCCAAGACGCTGATGTTACCGCAATTGCTTGCTCAGATTTCTAAGCCCTTAAACTACTTCACCTCGGATGATGATGCGCAGTAGCTGCACATTTTACTTTGCCTGTGGCATGCAAGAAGCAAGAAACATTTAGCTAACATTTCTCTATTAAGGGGCCGCTCAAGGTAAACACCCTAGCAAATACGTTAGTGCCTGGCTCATGTTCTGCATCTGCATATCCTTAAGGCTGACTGCCTTGGATTATCATATTCCTGCTGCTCTAAACAGTCTATTTTTATTCCAATTCTGCAGTGTTAAGGCTTAACTGAAAAGACTGTGGGGATTACAACAGATGAAAGAATGCTGGGGAGCGAAGAGGGTGAATACGGCAGGAAAGTATCATCATTTTTATCTCCAACGAAGCAAAAATAAAACAAAAACCAGCAATATAAGCAGGTCTTAAGGGCTTGGGGTGGGTCCTCCCTCCCCCTTTTTAAAGCCTCTTCTCCACGAAACATTTGAGGATGTGAGGATTTGAGGATTTGATTAAAAAAAAAAAAAAAATTAAAAGGCATTTACCACACTCAAACGAAATGCCATAAATATCTGCACCAATCTCTCCCTCCACAGCTCAGCATCCTCCGCGCCAGCCGGCTGCATCACATGTTGCTGGGGGTGATGTCATCGCTGCCGGGCGGGCTGCAGCTCCCTGCCGCCGCCGCGGTGCCGCCGCAGTGCCCGCAGCTCCCGCCCCGCGCTCCCGCCGGGCCCCGGCGGCCAGCCCCGCTACGGGTACGGCAAGCACGGCGTGCCAGCGGCTGGCATTCCCGCGGCACACGCTTCTCCCCTGAGAGCACCTCTGTGCCACATCATTGATGCTGTTCCGCCGAAAAGAAGGTGCTGCTTTCGATATTAAATCCTACATCTTTTAAAGACCATTTCTGTCTTAAACAGGATAACAATCCTTGATATTTTCAATACCTATTAAAGGAATACTCATCTTACAGTTTTGCATTTTTAATACGTAGTATATGCCCTTCTGTAGTAACATACAACATACACACGCCTTTCCCTAACTATCAGCAAAGAGGGAAGAAGCTCAAATTATGCTAATTAACATTTAACTTCAGTATATTCGGTAGAATAAGTAACACACTATTACATGCATTTCAATATGAGGTTCCCCCACCTGTCACAAAGAATTACACAATTACACAATCCCTTGAGTTATATACAGTCTTCTACTAAACAGAGCCTTATCAAAAAGCAGCTATTTAAATGCTGTATCACACAACTAAAGATCTTTAAAACATGCAAACAAGAAAGAAACGGTCACCTAAACATTTTATATACTGGAAAATTATGAAGCCTTCCCCACAGACACACCATTTCCTCTTTGCCCCCACAACTTCAGGGCCCAAAGACACCATCAACTAGCCAAATTTTACAAACTTGTCTACATTAACCCTTATTTTCATGCTGTATAAAGCTAAGATATTTTGCTGCAATATATTAATTCATCCAAGTTAAAAGACACATGAAAAGACAGTATTTTGGGACAGAGGTATGACCCCATGAAGTTTCTGAGAGCCCTTTAATTGAATGGCCAGGACAGCCCCTTCTCATTTGGACTGCAGGTGTTCCCAAATCCCATGGTGACAACCTGGCTGCAGAGCTGCACGTCCACCTGCCCTGGAGACCCAAGAGTAACCCTGTGCAACACGGCCCACTTCTGCCCAGAAATCACAGCATTCCGGGAACTCTGCTGCTCCCCAGATACCTAGCTTGCTGAAACTTCCCAGAGGTACTGGAATACATCAAGAAAGTCACCTTTGGAGGGTAACGGGAAATGTGTACTCAGTGTGGCAGACAAATGCTGGATTAGTCTAATGCCAAGGCTTCCATCACACACAGGAAACAAGGTAACTGTGCCAATCATCTCGCACTGCAAAGATCAGCAACACTGCAAAGTAAGCCACACTATTAAGGGGAGCAGATAAAATTACTTTAAACGCATCTTTTAAGGTAACACTTTGATTACAGAACTGTGATACAAACGAGTGTTGAAAGCAGCTTCCCCAAGAAGCATTGCTACCCCAAGAACACTGAGAAGTATCTTCAGTGATGTATATTGTTCAGTTATGGCAACAAACATAAAAAATGGAAATAGAAATTAAGACAACAAAAAAATTCAGAAATTGAGGCTCTTAGCCAAGATGTTGACCAAGCAATCATCCATTGCTGTCACACACAACTGACTTGAATTTTTTCTGAAACATGGCTGAATAAAAACACAAACGAAAGGGAATAAGCTCATCCTGAAAAAAACACACTCTTAATAACACAACTGCTTTTCACCTTGCAACATAAAAACAAGACCTTTTTTGGCACAAACCAAAAAAGCCAGACTCGACCTAGATTACTTCAATGCTTTAGGCTCTCTTCAGACTTCAGAACGCCAGTCGTGTCATTAACAGAAAGCAAGTGCCTCATCTGCCAGTCTGCTCACTCTAGCACCAGACTTCGAACCCCCACCTCTTCTTTGACAGAAATCCCATGTTGAATCAAAGAAACATCTTTCAGTGAGTTATTTTCCAACGGAGTACTCTCTCCATTTCAATGGACCTACTCCAACAGACTTTTGCTCAAAAATCCACGTTATGCTAAGTTCTATGGGCAGGAAAAAAGAAAACACACATAGAAATTGCTAACTACCTATTACTAGGTAACAACTGAACTGATTTAGGTTAGTCTTAAGTGAAAAGAACTATCTGCTAGAAGATCAGAAATAGAACAACTTCCATAGGTGGGAAAGACCCATGCTGTTTCCCAACCAAAGCAGCAATGTACTTTGTCCAGGCAAGGCTGCCGCAACTGCAAACCATTCTTCACAACTCTATGCATCCACTGGTGAGTCCCTTTTTATTAAGCCTTATCTTGGAACAGAAAATCTCAAAACTGTAGCTAGCCAGCATTAAAGCAAAAAGAATCCAAGATGTTGCTCTCTAGCATTTTTTCTATTTCACAGCATGACTTACATCAATGACAAGACTGTGAAATCTGAGCAATTGGCCCCTTTATTTATACAGCTATACTAGCCACATTTCAAGAGAAACTGCTTCTTAGTTAATCAAGTAAGAAGAGGAGTAAAAAAAAAGAGGCATAGAGAAGCTCAAATAAAATTAGTGCATTATAGACTGATTAGAGTTTCATTATTCACCTTTTTCATTTCCCATATCACAAGATGATGACACCCTGGATGATTACAAAGATTATCTTAAATCCCAGAATCCTACAGGTTTATTCAACTTTCTTTATCAGTTAACAATCGCATGTGATAAACCTCATCTGCAAGTTAACTTACACACTACCTTCCACATTTTTCAAGTGTCCAGAAAGAGAGCACAAAGCAGGTTCCTTTTCTCCATTTTATTATGGAGAGGCTTTAAAAATCAGTCAGAGAAGATTTCCAAATAAAGTATTATTCAATTAAAAATAATTTTAGACAAGATATGAGGAGATTCACAAGCAGCCATTGTGAAAACTTTTATATTCTTATTCTGGAGTTACTACATAGAAACCAGTACAAAGTCAGCAGAACCATAAGATTCTTTTCTTCAATCAGATTCAGAAAACATGATTGTTGAACTCCATAAGTCTTTGGGTTTATAAATGAAATCAGACTACTGAGGCAAAGGTAAGAAAGAAAACTGAACTTTCATAGGCAGCAAATGGCAAAAACCCAACAGTAACTGAGAATATACCCCAAAGGGGTGGCGAAGCCAAGCAAAAGGTAACTAAAGTTAGTGTATGTATGGGATTACTGATAGCTTTCCTTGATTTTAACTCAAGTATTTAAAGTGCCAATTTCAGTTTTATGGTAGGCTTAACTTCTGGATGCAAGTAAAGGATTCATAGAGCAATCAGAGCTGTCAATTCACCAACTGCACTGTTATCGCTTCCCGTTATAGACATTGCCTACATTCAGTGCTGCTCAGCAATCTCACACCATCTTTCACATTGCAACAAAGCAAGAGAATTCAGGAAAACTATGGCGAAGACTGCAATTCTCCTCTCTTTTCTCAAGCTCCGTGAGCTTGCAGATGACCAGTTTCAAAATCATCTCATGAACGCTAACTTTTAAGTACACCTGTTATGGCATCTTTAAGACTGCAGATCTTTCTTCCTAGAGCTAACAAGGAACTATGAGCAGGTTTTTTTAATAGCATACAGATCACCGGGCAACATAATAACCTTGGCATTCATCACTTATTCATTTTTCTTGGTCCAGATTCCAAAATCACTGAGGACTCCAACAAGGATACAGTTTAGGGGCATATCGTCGAAGTTGCATCATTTCAGAGTTGTTCCAGCAGCCATAGTCATGAGCTTAAGTCAAGTATTCAATGTATTCATTTAATGTTAAGATCCTAGTCCTGAACTCAAAGCAACTCCAGAAGACCACCTCTGACACCCTCCAGCTCTGATCAAGCTCAAGACCCACTCATCAAAAAATATTATACCTTCAATTTCTCACTTTAATCACACCAGCTCACAGAAATGTCCCTTCTATTCCCGTTTTGTTTTGCATTCTATGCACTCTCCATGCATGCTGCAGGGAACTGCACCACATCTGTACCAAGCTGGTATGCAATGGCAACCGGGACCTCACAGAGGCAGACAGCTGAGAAATTGCCTTGAAATAAGAAAACGAAATTCATTAGAAGGTTAATAGCTCTAAGTCACTTTCAGGTTTTGGCATACTTGCTAAGCGTTAAGAGGTTCTCTCTTACCATTTTCAACAGCTCTCTGCTTTGTCCTGACAGCAGGACACACCTCCCCTCTCTGCAAATTATGGGAGGAGCACAATGTCATGCAGAAACATGAGGGACATGAAAAGACTGCTAGTGCAGTTGACAGCAAATAGTCAGACCAGATCAAATTCACTGACTGAATGACCTCGCTTTTCTTGGAAGATAGCATATCCAGCTACTCCTCAGTTAGGAGCAATTAGGAGGAAATTAGCCACCTCAGGTGTATATTGCAAAACCTGCTGAAGAGCTGTCTTAAAAATGTAAGTTAAAGAAAATTCCAAATGCTAAATCATTGCTAAAAATCTGGAATTTCCTTTTAAGTGGGTACCAAGAACCTTAGAGTTGTCCATACTTTGTAGCGAGGTCCTTTCTAACCTGAATTATCCATTTTGAAATGTGCAAGACAGAAGTACAGGAGTCCATTTTTCAACTGCAACTTAAGATGACATGACCAAAATCTGACCAGTTTTCCCCTTTGAAATGACAGAAACTGCGTTCTTAAATTTTTCTGTCCCTTAGCAATGCTCAATTTGTTCCTGCTGTCCTGCCGACATTGTTGGAAGTTCATTTGTTTTGGTGGGAACTGTTCATCCATCTCTAAGTGCTGTGATACTTCAATTCACTGCCCTGCTGAGGTAGCAAACCTTTTTGTCAGGGTGTCCAGCAGTAGCTCACTGCAGTCAGACACTCTCCCTGTTCACTGTTGCTACAGACACTCACGGTTTAGGGGTGTCCACTGTCAGGGCTATCAGGAGGGTACCCGGCCTCCTATAAAAGACTGGTTTAATACGCAGTTGTTTTAACAAAATGATCTGTAAGCAATCTTACTTATTTTTCTGTGCAAAACACAGATCAAGTGACAGGCAGTAGCTTCTAAATTCTGCACAGCAACAGCTGGAACATAACATTTTAGATCATGTCCTTTGGCTCTTGTTCCATACCACCATCTGGAGAAATCTCTTTCCACAGTGAAATTGATGAAGACTACAGCAAGAGCAGTAAAAATAAGCAACTTAAAACAGCTTGAAAATCATCCTGCACTGTTTTATCCTGAGCAACAGTAAGAACTATTTCCATCAGCCCTGAAATCAATCAAAAATACCAAAAACCAGATTGCATATTCTTCAGTAAAAACATCTTTTTATAGCACAAAGTATTACTTTTGGGCTTTCTATCATTCATAGATCCCAAGATTAGGCATTTATTGGTTATGGTATTTTTCCTGTTCTCCACCCTTTTTTCTTTTTAAATACACACACACTTTTACAACATTTTCATCACCTTATGGAAATACATATGCAAAAATTAGACTCAGTTAAATTCATATTTTGAGATGTTGGTACTTAAACAACCTTTTTTTGTTGAATATTCTTCCTCCCTCCTCTTCCTTTTTTTTGCAGGATATTTCATATTCCTTCTGTGGAAAAACTAGCTGTGTGCAACAAGACGTATGCCAAATAACCTGATTTGTGCACAGCTCTCATTCCTTCAAATTCCCATTTTATTAGTTTGCAGCTGTAAGGAGCTTGAGCTCCAAAAGCCTTGAGACACAGGAAATGTAGGATGAATCCCAGCTTCTCTAACACATTACAATGCACATACAGGAGATCTACGTGAGGAAGAAGGGGGAGATGCTTTTTTTCATCCTGCCTTGTAAAAACAGTCAAGTTCCTTTTCAGTGAAATGACAGAGAAAAAGCATTGTCCACAGCTGGTTTTATACCACCCTTAAACTTCAGATGTGTGGCTGTTAGAAGCATTTAGAAGGGAGCAAATAAACTTTTGCATCAGAGCATCTTCTTGTTCTATGTCTTTACTGAGCTGATTTTACTTAAAACACTGATTGTGCTACTCGTGTGAACGAACCAATTCGTAAAAAAAAAAAAAAAGAAAACCAGAAAACCAAAAAAGAGTAGCGATGAGGAGTCCGCAGGGGAATTTTCACTTTTAGTATGTGAGCGGTTGCTAACGGCAACCTGTCTCCCTCCCTCCCTCCCTCCTTTAAGGGAGCGCAAGATTAGCACGGAATGCCAAAAGGGATGTCCAACACACGTCTCGTTTGCTCAAGGATTACGTTAGTAATTCTAGCCTGAATTACTCCGAGCAGGTGTGTGTTCTCACCACACATGCCGCNAAAAAAAAAAAAGAAAAAGGTGGGGGAGCGAGGGGGTGTTGGATTTAAGGTAAGAGGAGGCAGAGAGCGGTGGCCGCCCCGGGAGGGACGCGGGCAGCGCGGCTCCCCTGCCCGCCGCACCCGCACGGCCCCGCGCAGCGCAGCGCATTACAGCACGCACTGCATTACATCACCGCCTTTGTGCAGCCGCCGCGCTGCTCGGGGGAGCGCTGCCAGAGCTGCAGCCCCGCATCCAGCCTCCAAACCGCACCGAGGCAGAAAAAGAAGCGATTTGGAGTCACGTCAGCCTTCCTCTCCCCGCCCTGCCGAAAATCCTTCCCATCTGATCCCTCTGGGAAATTTCATTAGAAGGAAAAAGACCCTTAGCACGTTTAGCTTTATGAACGGATTTCAGACAAGAATAAACAGAAAGGATTGTGCAGATTGTCACGACTAAGAAAGGGTGATTTCATTCTTCATTTATCAAATTTGTTCTAGCAGATTATCTCCTTCAGAGGACAAAGGCAAGCAGTCCGAATCTCATTAGAGCTACATTTAACACAGCTACTGAAGTACACAAATTTAACCTAAATCAAGGCTGGGTTTTCTTCGCGAACTCCAACTTACTCAGCTCCTACGTTACTGCAATGAGAAAAGATTAACATCTTGCCTTCACTTTCTTCCATTTCTGCAACCAGCTACATGTTACTGTAAATGCAGCATGTGCACTTTCACGATTCTGGTCAGAAGCACACCCCCAAACTCAGCACCCAAATCCAGCACTTCTCAGCAGCTCACCTGTCCTCAAGTCCTGAATAAATAAGCTTCCAACTCATTTTTATTAAGGATATGCAGCATATGCAATACCAAGACAGCCAAGACAAAGCAAGCAACTCCCAGTGATATTTAGGACAGAAATCTGTATATAATGTTCCAAAGACATTCAGATAATGTTTCTACAGCTTTAATATTCACATGCATCGTCAAACAATTGGTGTCTATCACAATAATGTGTCTTACAATTAATTACATTAATATTTCTTTGGCAACAACAGATATTTGAAAGTAGGGGCACTGCACTGTACTCCCAGCTGCACGAATCAAGTTCTCCTTCAACTTAAAAAAAGATCAGATATGAAATCTTGCTCATTTTATAGACCAAACTAGTAAAAAAACTATTGAAACCTGACTGCAACTTACTACTTCCTATTACTCGCCAGCACAACAAACAGAGCCTAACAGCTGTGAGAATCCACTACTATGGACACTGATCTGGTTGCTCCCATTAAAATAAGAAATATAGTTACTTTTCTGTTAGCACAGACAACAAGTATTCACCCATTTGCCCTTCAGTCTTCTAGAGCATGGATAATACAAAGATGTTTAACGCCCAAACTATCCAGCCATTCACCTCCATAACACTACCTGCTAAATATCAACACTAGCAAATGTTTTCTGTATTATTTTAATTCAATAGAGGGCATTCCTCACACGGGCATGTTCCAGCACCTCAGATCCGTGCCTTTAAAGAACATGCTGAGACTCACCAGGTGCTATGCAGTATCCTATAGATACCATGTGATACCATCTACAAATCAGGATAACGACAATGATTCAACCACTGAAAGTTACAGTATTTTAATTAAGTTCACAAAACTGGCCTAATTTAAGCTCAATTAAAGTGGGTTTGTTGGTCTTCTACTACACTGACTCACTCTACAAAAAATTCTAAATGCATATGATTTCCTGGAAAAGCTCTTCGAGACAATAGGAGCTAACATTTTAATTGCATTAAAAAGCAGCAAAGTACTTTGGCATGTGTTTGAATCCATTACTTCAGAAGTCTACAATGTATTTTAAAAGCACTAGGTAAGATTTCAGCAATGCCTCTGCCTTCATGTCTTCAGTTCCTGACATCATTACAGATTCACAAAGTTGTCTCTGAAGATTTTAAACTCAAAAACCAATTAGCATTCCATAGGTGTACTTCTAAGTGACCTAGCAAACTTAATTAGAAATATTAACTTCTGTAGAGTAGAACAGTAACAAAAGGGGAATTAGACTTCTCTTAAACAGTTTTCATCTTTATTATTTCCACACCCAACCCTTCTCATCAGGTTAAAACACAAGTTTATGGCATTAGTACAGCAACAGTTGCTATATTGTTTAGTTAGGCACATATTTTTATTATTGCTCGTTATTAAATAAGAAGTGTTCTTTACTAAAGTGCTTCTGATATAGAGCCACTTTTGTTGCACACAAGTCATTCTTACTTGCTTTTGAGCTCCAGTACCCTGATATCCCATTCAAATTGCCAACTATCATATCTACTATTATTTAAAAGGAAAACAAAAAAAATTCTGTGATATTAACTCATGTCAGAGGTTTACTGAGTCTTTTTTTGCCTGGCAGCTATTTTAAGCTTGAAAAGGAAGTAGTATCGCATCATTTTTCAGCATGAGCCATTTGGTATAGACAGATAATGACTGTATTCGGGACCCAAAACAGGGGAAAGTGTCTTGAGCCCGACATTATGTACTGGAGCACAGACAGACCACAAGACCTGGACTGCAACTTCTCCGTAACAGACTTCCCCAGAAGTCTTCATAGCCGATACAACAGCCTCCTTTTTTGTTTCCCCAACTCAGCACAAGTGTATACAACCAGCATCACATAATGCATCTGATATTGAAGAATGTTCTTCCCAAGTCCTTTCTACACACAGTTCTCCTGATATACTTTATCCTCACTACCACTGCATCAACCTTGTTCATGCTGACGACAAGTCAGTTCACTGACTACTTGACTATAAGGACAATAAAAGTAGATGGAGCATTTTATCTTCAATCCATTTCCTCTTCACAACACGTATCAGGAGGACTAGTTACTTAACAGAACCTGAAGTATATGTACAGCAGTACAAGATGTCTGGAGACCCTCTCCTCCAGCAGATGCTCTGACTCAGTATATTTCCATTCTCATGAGAAGCAGAAACAGGACTTAGTCCATTACCACATACAACTCAATTGTATGCAAATTTATCCCAATTAGCTTGAATCAGTACATCAGTACTCAGTCAACGGAGTTCTGAATTCAGTAACTGAGCAGCAAGCACAAACTCTGTGGCTTCTAACCCTTGAAAGAAGGAGCAGCAAGCAAGCTAGTAGGATATATTAGTCAGAACACTAATACTGTCAGCAGCAACAAAAATGCCCTGATTTCAAAGCAGACTAAAAATTGTACTATCATCTCAACGTCTGTGGAAAACAATTATAAAGTACTTGAGATTTATAAAAAGCAAAACTTTGAACTAACACAACTTACCCTGTCACTTGTGCTTGAAATAATGATATGCATGATAACAGATAGAGTCCAAGTTACAGCATCACAATCCAGCATGTCTCCTTGCCTTCTTGATAGCTTTGTTTTGTAAAGGAAGTTCACTTAAGATTCAAAATCAACAAAGCTGAAGTTTATTTGGATTTATGAGAAAATACCTCAAGTGAGTCCAAGAGAGTTCTGAGACAGGGCCAGTATCAGAAGCTTAAGTTGCCTACCAAATGTGCGGGTTGCTGGCAGATGTGAGATAATCCCATCCTTACAGAAGGTCTGCTTTCGACCTCTTTGGGTAATTGACTGCCTTTAAAATCACTTTTCAAATGTCTGTTCTTACATCCAGATTTTTTTGAACTGTCATCCTTCAGGTTTTTGGTTCAATGACTTTTGACAGATATAAGCTCCCTAACCTTATCAGAGTTTTTTTTTACCTTTCCAATTTAAAGCATACTATTCCACATTAAAAGGCACTGGTATTTTAAATTTTGGTTTTTCATAAAGGTTTCCAATTAAATATGTGACAGTCAAGTTTATTGTGATTTTCTGGTTTTTGTTGCTGTTGAACTGTTTGAAATGGCTTATGGTTCTGAGCAGTAGCCCTTTATCTCCACTGAATATTTGCTTTGCTACATCCAAATAACTAAATCGCTCTTACATTAGAGTCATAGCAAGAAAGAATTGCTACAGAGCCTCTAGATAGGAAGAGAAGCTTTCCAGACTGCTTCAATTTCACAAGTTGAGCCCAGTGTTGCTACCTGGCAGTTTATCAGCACCTGCCAACTGACTACAACTGAATTGAAGGTTTAATTATACCAGGCATTGTAACTTCATCTATCAAATATATTAATGCAATATGATAGAGTAGGTAGGAAGTAAATATTGGCAGCAGGTGGACAAAGATTTAGAGGAACATTACTTGTAGTTTTCTAAAAAGGACATGTTTCATTCATTAAGCCTTAACCAAAGTGCTAACTCAGAAGTCCACTATGAAACTAAAAGATCTAATGTTTCTGGTACAGACATCTGTGCAAACAGTTATTGATAGCTCACTAAATGGTTGTGGGGGCACAGTTGGGCACACAAGCACTGGTGCACACCAAAAGCCAAGTAGTGGGCTCTGTCAAGTTCCATGCAACTGCACTGTCAAGAGCATAATTCAGTGAACATTCCCTTTTGGTGGCAGTGCCAGCTTAAGCCAGAGTTTTTCAATAATTACCAAAAGCAGGCTGCAGATTCTTAGTTTGATTAATCAGTACCATGTCAGTAGTCTACTATTACCACGTTAAGCCAAGTATCTGTAATTCACCTTACATACTATATTGTTAAAAAAATGTAGGCTGAAATACTCATTTTTGTCTTCCTTAAGGGAAGTTACTGGCCAACATCAGGGCACCCCATCCACATCGGTATGTGCACCTCCAACATGAAGACACAGGGATATCAACAAAGTCACCGCCTATAATTAAGACATACACCTGTAATATATATAACACAGCAAAAGATTCACATAATGCGGATTTAAAGAAAAAGTCCCTTGTGCTTAAACTGACAATCAAAAAACCAAGAGAAAATATGATTTACTTACTCAACACATGCCTGGTAACCCTGCACACTGATGAAGTACAGTACAACAGCAGCACATTAGTGAAGAGCTAGTTCTAGTAACTGACCATTGAGCTAATCCAGTTCTGAAATTCCAGCCCATTAAACACACAGGAAATGAGTTAGATAAAATAACTGCACCCATATATATTTCTACTCAGGGGTACCACACATTAGCAGCTGAATTGAGTTTGGATTTTAACATACTGTGGCATGCCCAGTATGTTACCTGTAAAGTTAATTATATGTCATATGCCAGCTACAGTCTTCAGCTGCGAAAGATCTTCAGTGGTCCTTTTTGTTTCCAAGAAGATATGCATATTTCTTTTTAAGGGAAGCATCATGGTAACCCTGCATTACAATAATATTAACCTATAGCAGACAAGAGCACTTGTCGGAAAGCCACAGGAGATTACAGATCAAATTACAGAGGCCAGAATTACTGCATTACACAAGTCAGCTACAATGCCATCCTCTGAATTTTTTACTCTCTAGAATAGCAGCTTTAGAGCAACAAAACAACTGGCTCAAAAATCATCTTTAAACAAATAGCTGTCAGGTGAGCAATGCTATTTTGACACAGGCAGCCATTTACTTATCTGTGCACACCCTTTATCTCTACAATCTTCTTCCTTTACTTGGAAGTGCTATTCGCCCTGAACACACCACAGCCATTCCTTCTTCATAACCCGTTCAGTATCTGCATTTATGTATGCTCCCTTCAGTGGATGACTAATATTACAAGCACACTATTTTGATTGACACCTAATACCATAGCTGCCATTATCACTTACATCATGCTAAAACATGAAGTGTTACCCACATCTATTTGGAGAGTAAAAGAATACAGAATTGCTTTGACACATTGTCAAGCACTGTCAAGATTCACCCACCATAGCTATGTTTTCTATTTCTCCATCTTACAAGGTCATTAACTAAGAAGTAGAGATGATTTTACCACATTATAGCTACACATTCAATTTCGTTTTGAATATTATACAATAATATCCTAGTACAACACAAAGTTCAAGAAATACTCAAGTGACTTACCATTCAGAAGTATCAGTACACCAGTTTTTTGGTTTGCATCCCATTTATAAGAACACGTTGTTCATACCCTCAGAGGCTCAATACATCTGTGGCCAACAGAACAGATAAGCTAAACGATGCTTGGGAACAACAGCAATTCAAACCCTTATCCCTTTATCAGGAAAAATGAATCCCTAATTCAAAACACTCAGATTGGAGTTCAAGACCCAGTAAATTTAATGTCGTTTCCATAAATTTCTAGGTTTCTATCTTCTATTTCCAAGTCAAAACATTTTTCAGTCTTGTTTGAGCAGTCGGATGGAAAAAGGTACAGTACATGTTCCAAATCCAAGTCATCTTTGTCAATGCATGTCTTCTGCCTGTACAGTTTGCTTGACTGTCAGTTTGCTTAACAGTTGCTCTGCCTGGATTTACTACCAAATAGGCTTTGACAATGATTGCTATTTAATCCTATGTAATTCCCAGATGCAACTGTTCCCAGATCAGAGGACAGTTTAAAAACACAGTCTTCTTCCTGGCTACATACAAGTCTGGAGTTGCGCTAGAAACCTTGCAACTCCAAAACTCAGTAATAGAAAGGACCAAAATTGCAAATAAAAGCTATTAATCTTTTATATATTTATCTGTGGCAAGAAAAATATTGCTATTATACTTTTCCTTATTCCTTATCTAAAATTTCAGTTTAATACTGAATTTTTTTAAATTAAAAAAAACCTGAATTTTTTAATGTTTGTACTTTAGGCAATGACATTCCAGTAAAACTGAAGAACAGAGTTCACCACCTGAGTGTCTGGACTTAAGCCATCAACCACTAACAGCAAAACACACAACGTAATTCAAACTCAACACTCAACTCACTCACCTTCCACAAGCTTACTATTTCAATTGTAGAATCTGAACACCAGCTGGATGTCCACTAACAATTCTCAGCTACTACTGCCACCTTTAGAGCTGCCAACTACAAGGACGTGCAGTGTTTTTTGTATTTGGATCAACTGTAAATTTGATCTTATGTATTGTTTTTATGAATTATATGATCTAGATTTGTTACTCAAAATACTTCAGTGTACCTGAGAACTTGATAGTGAGGAGATCCTGCCTACGTATCTAACTAAATCTAGAATTATTTCCTTAATAATTTCATCTCTGCTTATATATTTACTTGACACAGAATCCTTCAATTATCCCTGAACATCCCTACCCCAGTTTCTGAAATGCTTACCCTCCTGAAGAAGATATTGCCATGATCTAAATGGAAGTCAGCATACACACTGCCTTAGAATATGAAAACTGAAGTGATATACTTAAAGTTTATCCTGAGCTCTAAAACACAAGAAAGTCCTTTCCAAAGTGAAACTAAAAAACCCCCTACCAACGCCCCAGTATTCTGTCTGGTTACTACTCTAAGAAATAAACAGATAACCTGCACTATTATTAACTGGCTGATAAATTCATCATTTCAACGTAAGACATACCTAAGATTTAGATAACACTCTGCATCAACAATTTAATTAAAAACAAACTAAGCATTGGTAGGGTGAGTAACAACTCGTGCCTACAGCACCAGATGATAAAACATAAGATAAATTATAGTGAAGAACAAAATACTCAGTCTGACTTCACCTTAAAGATAATGTTTTATTTTTTCATCATCTCTGATCAAAAAGCCAACATACCTATGGATCCAATTAATACAACCTATGGATCCAAACTTTTTAATGCCACCTATGAGAATGAGGGATTACTGCACTCGGACAAAAGAAGCTGGCTCATTTGGGTGGGTTGACAAAGACAAAACATGAAAAACAATGTAAAAATTTCAGTCATCTCCTGAGACAGACACATGTGCTAGCACAAGAAATCCAGGCCGTAACTGAAGCATTTCTGGGCAAACTGACTTAGTATCCCTACTCCACTTCTCTGCTCCAGGACAGCTCTTGTGAAGCACCACATCTTATCAACTACAGCTTAAGCCCTATTCACAGGCTGTTGTCTTAATGCTTCAGGAAAAGCAGAATTCTGATTTTGCCTCCGCATTACCTAAGTTACTCAGTTGACACCAGGGAAAAAAGAAATATGCGTATTTGCTTTAAATTAGGCATTGCCACTTCAATGCTTAACTCCAAGACATTTAAGAAGATGACCTCAAATTAAGACAGTCCTTTCTCTCACACTGTTCTGTGGAATATTACTGCTGTACTGTACAGTAGAAATATTTGGGCAGACAAAGACTCCAGCCTCCTGTCAGCACTGGTCTTCTGCAGACTTGTTTAACAACTCATACAGCAAAATTAGGAACAAGCCAGATAATTCCTGCATACATTTGCCAATACTTTACAAACCCTGCCTTTGGTTTCCAGGACTTCCAAACAAAGCAGCATGATTTTGTTAAAACAGTTAACAGCATTATCATTAAATAAAATTATATAACTAAGAAAAGCCTTTTTTAAGCAAATCATGAAAGACAGAATCTCCTTCTACCATTTTCCTGTGCTCATCACACAGCAGAATGTTTCCTGATGCACGTATCAGAAAGTGTGTCACTGGCAGTCAGCTACACAAAGGGGAAAGCATTTGATCTGTGTCACAGTCAGCGTGTCAATCCGCAGTATTAATACCTTTCCCAACTAATCTAGGACACAGCCCATCCTAGCTGAGGGCCACCACAATTCCGTGCCAGTCTACACAAAAACAAAATTAATAAACCCCTCGTTCTTTTTCAGGAAATGAGAGTACAAAGGAAACCAACAAGGAATCTCTTTCAGCAGTTTCCAGACAACATGCCTCTAACATGACTCAGGCACTAGAAAGAGTGTTTTACCACAAAACACTGCTCCATACATCAGCAATTACTTCAGTAAGACTATGCCAACTATGTAAGCCATTCAACTTCGAACAGGGTGCCAGGGTTTACTGCTGAACATGAATGCAGCTCACTGTGACAGGCCAGTAAGTATCTGTGTAGTACTACAGCTGGCTTTGCCAACATCATGTGGGCAAACCTATCAAAGAAACTATTTTCCCCCAAAGAATTGGAAAAAAAAAGACAGTCTAATACACACTACCTAACTCCAAGCAAAACACAGATCACATAGCAAACTCTTTCACTTGCAATGGCAGGCACATTTGGGCCAGGTCTGCAACTATTCACCTCTCCCCAGCAACTGCCTGGCACAGCCTGGGCACTCACACCGTGGGGACAGGGAGGAAGGAGCCCAGCTGCATATACCTGTAACCCTGAGAGACCACCAGCAGCCACTCACTCACCCCTCAGCACACACAGACAAGTCTCCAAGGCACAAACCCACATCCTGTTGCAACAGCCTGCATACCTAGTGAAAGCAATAGCACACGTGGTGAAGTTATAAAACTGACCACTGTCCTCATTTTCTGTATCCTTTCATAGTCTCATCCTAATGCTAGTTTTCTATTTTTTCTTGAAGCATCACTGCAGAATTAAATTCATTAAGTGAGAATTTACAGCTCCATTTTTCCCAATAAAATTTCTAAACCATTTTTTTTAGTTTACAAGAGCACGTAAGAAAGATTTGGATCTGGGGTAACAGGTAAACTTTTTACTAGTCATAGAAACAGTTCTTACTCTGCAAATATTTTTTTTAATATTAAATCTTATTTGAATTTAATTCTTAGTAAATTCTTGCTTAAAAACATTAAATGTCAGTGAATATTCAGATTATTTCTATACCCTTTAAGTGAATAGAAGCCTGTGACTTGAAGCAAATTCTCAGGTAACCAGGGTACCCAGAACATTTTAGGACCCTGAGGGCCAAAGCAGCCCCCATTTGGCTCTGTGTGACTTGGATGCTGGCTCCAAATACAGAATGGCTCAGATTGGAAGGAACCATTTAGAGGCTCACAGCTCAGTCTTCTGCTTAAAGCAGGATCAACTCTGAGGTCAGACTAGGTTGCTCAGGGTTTAATGCAGCTGAGTCTTGGAAATCTCCCAGGGCCATATTCCGCAGCCTCACCGGGTGACTCTTTCCGGAGCTCAATTACCCTCGTAGTGAAAACCTGCCATGTTTCAGCTCATGACTGTTTCTTGTTCCTCCCAACACATGTTTAAAGAACCAGACTTCTCAGTTCCCTCCTTCTCAGTATCAGAAAGTTACGATTAGGTCCGTCTGAACCTGCCCTGTCTCCAGACTGAATTTCAGCCTCTCCTCACATGGTAACATGTCCAAGCCAACAATGCTGGTGGCTCACCAGCTGCACTCAACACAACACTCCAGAGAGCGAATACCGTGGGATTGTCTCAGTTGTCTCCATCTCCTGGCTAACTTCCTGTGGACACAGTCCAGGACACTGTTACCTTTCTTCACTGCTGGAGAACACTGCTGGCTCATCTTTAGCCTACTGTCCAACAGGACAGCCAACAACTTCCATACAGAGCTGTTATGAACCACCCAGTCCCCACACTGTATCAACGCAGGGAGTTAATCCTTTCCATTCCCCTGTCCATACCAGATTCCATGAGGTCGGCATGTAACCCAACCCTGTATAGGTCACTACCCTCTGAGTTTGAAGATTCAGGCAGTTTTTCACTCAACAAGAAGCCCATCTATCTAGATGACAGTTTCTCAACTTGAACACACCGTTGTTGTTGTGAGGAGACCATGCCAAAAACCTCTATCAAAATAGATCATTATCCACTGCTCTCTGCCTCATTCATTATTCAGTCATTTCATCACAAAGGTGACTGGGTTGGTCACACGTTTACCTTTCCTAAATTCATGATGGCTATTTCCAATCAACAACAGAACATTCACATGCCCACAACTGACTTTCAAGTGGACTTAATTCATGATTATCTGTATTTCAAAGAGTAGTTGACCACCCTAAAGTTCTCTGGATAATGCTTCTTGTTCTTCCTGAAGACAAATAGAACATTTGCTATTCCCCAGTGATTGAGAAAATGCCCCAATGTTCATGACCTTCCAAAGATAATGGCTATGCTAATGTCAAGCAGATCTCTAGGCACCTTTGGATGCATCCCACTTGGGCCCATGGACTTGGAATAAGTCAAGACTTCAAGAGCTCCCTGACTTGAGCCTCTTCCACTATTGGGTGATCCCCTCCTTCCGGATTCCTGTTTGTAGGTACAGGGACCTGGTAGATCTTTGTGGCAGAAAAGAAGGCATTGAGGAACTAAACCTTGTATTCATCAGTGGCAACTAAACCACCCAGCCCACTCAGTAGCAGCACTTTTTCCTTCTTTATTCTCCTGTTGTTAATGTTGCAGCAGCACTACTCGTGGCCCTTGACATCCAGTTCTTATTTCAAGTCTAGCTGGACATTTGGTTTCCTTTGCATTGCAATTAGCTTTTTATCTGCAGATAAACTTGTCTTTCTTGGACATCACCTAATTCACTGTCTCAAGAGCTTTCCCTTTGAACTGACTGCTCCTAAAGCCTATTTTATCTTTGGACCTGGCGAGGAAAGTACAACATGACCATTTCATTGTGCATGGAGACATTCCTTGTTGCCATTCAGTTTTCACAACCTGTTCCAACAGTCCAAGTCTACAGACCAGCTTTCTACAGTTACCACTGAGCACTTAGAAATACATTTCCTAAACACATTTCTCATTGTTATATTCTTATTTGCTCACCCAGAAACAAGCTTATCCTTAAAAGAGGGAATAATTACAGAAAATGGTGAATCACCTCAGAAAAGCCGATGTATTTATCACACTATTAACCTTCCTGTTAAAAATCCAGGTGAATGCAGCAAGGTATTAAATAGATGTAGATAGATTGGCAATACCGGCAATAGATTGGAACAGTTAAATGTCAAGAGTATCACAGGCCTATAATTTGATTTCTGAAAAAAAGTGACAGAGGAAACATTAGCACTGTAAATATACCAAGAAGATCTACAAATTCTTTTACTGGTCATTAAATCATAGCAACGTTTTCAACAATTAAATTTGAGCTAACCAGTCATCTAGTTCAAAACTGTAAGGCTGTAGTAAAAATTATAAATTATTGTAGATTATACTCCTGTCAATGGAAACCCAACAGTTTAGCCACTTGCATCCACTTCCCTTCAGTAATCTTCTGCCACAGCTTAACAGAGAGAACAGCAGCTTTCTGTAATTTCAAACATTCTATCCAAGAAAACTGGCCAATCCTGGAGATGCACATATGAAATGTTGCTTGTGCCCTTTCTACATATTTAAGTTTAACAAGCCAAAAATCCAACAGATACAGTCATAGCCTGTTAGGGGAATTGTAGTGAATTTTCAGACAAACAAGGCATTCTGCTTGGGAGGCTGAGAAATACAATAAGCATAATGGATGGTTAGATGAAAAATGCTATGCTTGTGAACTACAGCCCACAATAAATCATCTTTCCAGGAACACATCTATCTTCGTTGACTGGAAGCAAAATAAAACAGCTTCTAAAACGGATTTTGCCAAATAGGTGAAACTACTTTCTTCTTTAAATAAAGACAACTGAAGTCAGGTGCTAAACTCAGCATTTGTTTTGGTTTTGACCACAGTGACTTCTATTACTGCTATATGTAAAACAGCAGTAGTAGCCCAAGATGGATCAGTTCTGATACTGCCATTCCTAATTAATCACATGGCATTAATCAGTACAAGTATCACAGAAAACATAATTTCACAAATGCTTCTGCTTATTATAGCACTTTTAGCTATTATGATTGTGATAGGTTGAGCTGCACTTGATTCAAGTGGTTTCAGATTCCTCTTGCCAACAGAGGGGAGAAACTTCAGTCTTCCAAATACTGCAACTCCTCATTGGAGGTAAGAAAATACCCAAACTAATTTATATCTGGCAGGTTTGATTATCACAGAGAACACATGGTAGCAGACTTTAGGTTGTAAAACGCTCCAAAACACCACCCATGAAAAATTACTTATCTCAGTTTTTGGAAGTCAGTGAAGTGATAGTATTACAGCTCTGAACATTACAAAAACATAATGTTTCACATTACATTTAAATGTAATGTTTCTTTTCACTACTTAATTTTTTGCACCCTCTCAAGAGAACATCTTAGCGTAAAAGTTTTGAGTATAATTTTTTAAAGGAAGCTTTTTCCATCATGTGGCAATCCCTACAATGCAGTAACTGTATGGTCTGGCCCAAAGCAAAGTCCAATGGCTCCATTGCAGGGGCTTTTATACTGTCAACTGCCAGTTAAATAGAGAGTCACTGGTATCTGCATTCTGCTTACCTGATTTGATCAACTGACCCACTTCAAGTCCATGAAGTGTAATGATAAGCCAAAAGATGACATTATCCTCAGCTATAATGCTCAGGTGATGGAGGACTAAGCAGTTTAGTTGCATTCCTTGAGAACAGAGAGCAAACTACTGGGTCAGCTCTGCACAACAATCCTGCCTGCAATATACAGTATCTTCTTTTAGGGATGAATATTCAGGTTAGGCACCTCCAACTTCTGTATACTTGAAACTTTCTATTTCAGCAGAAAAGTTTCCACCATCTAGCTTTCCTCCTCATTCACTTGCAACTAACCTCATTTCATTTCCTTTCCATTAAAATGACAATGATACACATTAGGAAGGTCAGTCCACCACGTCAGTCACAAATACTTGATTTACTTTTTAAAAAAATCAATTTCATCTGCCATTGAAATGCATTTCTCTCTCTGCAGAAGTTATGTAACTGGAAATACAATTTTTGTCCAGCTAAAATATTTTCAAACATCAATATGAGACCTGACTCAAAAATGTGTTGATAATAACTCATTTTCTAAAACTAGTTTGTCAACTGTAAGAATGCTATAAATGATGACGTTGTTTCTCACATCAAATGCTTCTAGCACCCTGAAGCTTAAGCTTTGATTAATTGCATTTAGATATTTGGGTTCTATAAACATACACATTATTTAGCCATAATAAATATTTTAATTGGGCTGAAATAGCCATTTCATTTCTATTCCATTGAGGTGACGTATATTTAACTTTGAAAATTAACATCAGCCACCAGAACATACTTTTAAAGTAATGCTGTAGAATTAAAAAATGCAAGTGATAATGGCAGCACTTTTTGTAACACTGTAGTTGAATCTCTCAATGATCTCTCTGCCTTTAAAGCTTCTTTTGTTTAATGCTGGAACTATTTTTATTGTAAATTTCAGATCAAATTGCATTAACATTGTCTCTGGATGTGTTTCAGGGAAATTAGCAAAGCTCTGTTTGTTTGTTTGTTTTAAACAGATAAGGAGATAAACTAACAGGAATGTCTTAAAGTTGGCTACTTGTGGCAGGAGCAGAGGTGCAGTACAATAACAATTTATGACTTCTCTTCCCCTACCTGCACCCAAAAAAACTCCTCTTAGCAAAAGGTATACTTTGCAACAGAGATGAAGTTAAACGTATATTTTTGTGTGAAACTCCTACTCAGAGAAAATGAATTTATGGCTAGAGGTAAAAATTACTTTAACAAAGTCCTTTAAAGCCTTGAAAAATGTAACATGCAGAACACTTAAAATGAACTTTACAAGACTAATTTTGGAGCGTGAAATGCCAACCACAACATACTTGCAAATCTAACATTCAGCTCAGCGTGCCTGATCAGTATGTATCACTAATACTTAACAATTCTGGGTAGACTAAGAAAGTTCTACACAAATTCTTTTCCAGTTTTTTAAAGAAAATGTCTCAAACATGCAAAATTCTCTGCAAACACACGCAGAAATTTTCCACAACACTTAACCAAATCTTAGGTTCAATCAAAAAAACTTTGAAGATAAAATGGCTTTGGTATCCTCTACTTTATCAAATTAATATCAAATTAGGTCATGTTCAAGATGTAATATTCACTGAGTAAAGATCTGATTTTGTTTTGGGTTTTTGTTTATTTGTTTGGATTGGGGGGGAGGGGATGTGAGATTTAAGCAGAGAACCAGAATCTACAGTATTTTTCTATGTTTTCATGCCAGAAATACTAAACTTTCATTCAATTTAGAACCATTTCCTAACCTTTACAAGGGATCCCTATTTTTCCAGACTCTTCTCTGAACTACCAACTTAAAGGAGTTTTTAAGTCATCCAGAACAGGGCTGACTTGACAACTATGTAGACTCATTCCACACTCACCAATGAAGCACAAAGTACAGCCTGTAACATAAATGCAGTTCTGGTGGCATCAGGTACACCAAGAGCCAAGAGGTCAGTTCAGTCTCTATGCTCAGCTCAGCTCCCAACTGTGCCAGTTGCACCATTTTATCAAAATATGCACATACTGTGAGCAAACCTACAGAGAGCAAATCTTTTTAGACAGGCTAACACCAATGCAATCACACTGACATGAGCTGAAAGATGCTTCCATTTTTTTCTGACATGTCAAAAGCACCCAACTCATGTCTCTGCATCCATCAATGGGAAAGGTTATCCAGTTAAAAAAGGACTTCGCAGATCTCCAAAATTATTGTCACTGGTTGGACTGATTGATTTTGTTCTTAATGTCCACTTATCAATTAATAAATTGGTTTTTGCTTAGTCCATACCCAGACTTTGTGGAATCCAAGATTGCTAAGGCAATCCAAGGCAAATAGAAGTTTGAAAGAAATATTTTAACTCCTGGAAGAGAGAGATCAACTCCATATCCCAGCTTTCACCAGTCAACTGAGAGGGTCAGACCTGATAAAAAGCAATCCACAAATCCATTTGTCATATTTCAACATGACAAATTCTTACACAAAGACACATCTGAGTAAAAACAAACTTCATTTCAAAGGGTTCACATGAGAAAAAGGACACAAGGAGAAACAAAACACCTACCTTTGAGCTTCACCCAAATATATTCCGCCCCCAATAGTTTCTATTTGAATTATTAGCAAATTTTTTTCCTTGGCTTACCAACCACTGTGTTGCAACTGAAAAACCTCTGAAATTTCACAGAGGAAAAGAATTAATTATACTATACTAGACCTACAGGAATATTAATTTATAAAGGCTGGAAGATTTGTAAAACAAGTGCAATAGTGAATCTGCATTTTTCTTCACCTATAGCCAGAATGCACCTTTTGAGGCACTGATGTAAGTCATCAAGATAATCATTAGATAACCTACATAAACCCCCAGCTGAACTGAACAGCCAACAATTCCTTTTCAGACAGTGCCTCTAACACAAAATTCCCTGATGTATGCAAAAATGAGAAAGTGCTTGGTTACAGGACACATTAAAGCCTGTTTGAAACCTAAATTCATTAAGACTGAATTTATGGATTATGAACTGGAGGAAAGCACACTTATAAACTTAGGACTTTGCATCTCTTGCCTTTATCTATCACTACTTATACATTCTTACACACAATTGATAAACAGCATTTGTTTACAAACTTCATTCTGAGCTCTTCTATTTAAACCCCAATAAGAATTCTGATTGCTAGTAACGGCATATATAGAACACACAGGAAGAGGGTGCATACCTTTTCTGTTTGTGTGAGAGACCTTAGAAACATAGCAGCAAAGTAGTCCAGAGAACTCCAATATAAAACATTAAAATTAAAAATAAACAAATAAACATAAAACTCTTAGGTTTCTGCCAGGGAAAGAATCAGGTTTTGGATATTTATCTTCTCTTTGTTCAAAAGTTTGTCGATAACACAAGCCAAAAAGCATGGGCAAGGACTTCATTTTTCCAGAATTGCCCACTTACTTACTTGACAATGTTACTACTGACTACTCCAGAGTTCCAACATCTTGGTTACCTTCAGCCCTGAGCTTGACTCAACAGCAGCTTTGCCACACATGCACCTATCAGCCAGCAAGACCTGCAAGTTTAAGGTCAATCTTGCAAAACAAACCCACCAGACATAGTGAAGCCCAACTAGAGACTTCAGTCCTTTCCTCCTGTTATGGTTTTAGATGTCTTTCACACTTGAATGCATTCTGAACTTTAGCATCTTCTATGGTTTTAGCTTATACAGCAACTGTATAACAGCAGTAGCTGCTGTTCAGTTCATCCTATTTCAGTTTAAAATATTTCTGTTCAGACTTAAAAGATCATAAGAACTTCTTTTCATTGTTCCTCTCATGATACAGTCAGTCAAGCGTTTGCCAAACTAAGCTATCTAGACGTACAGAGCTTTAATCTGCTCAAGCTAGGCTGAAACACTGCAAGTAAGGCCTGCCCTACCAAACTATACATAGGCACTGAAGTGATCAAAGAAGCACCCAAGCAATTAAGTTAAGATCTGGTTTCCTTGGAAGCCTTCCTTATTATTGTCAAACCACTGTGACATCCCACCCTTAAGGGGATGGGAGCACCTAAGATTCATGGATGTTCATGGCTGAAAGGAAGACAAAAGTCAGAAGGTCCACAAAAGCTTTAGAAGTTTTATTAGTAATTACACATCTGGCATGGAAATTGGTATATTAGTCCCTGACTTCCTACATAAGCACATGGCAGTAGGTTTTGGATAAAGAGATAGGGTGAAAGGGAAGAATGATGAATTAGAGGGAGGGAGGGAGAGAGAAAGGAAGGAAGAAAGAGAAAAAAAGGGATCACCAGTCCTGGTTTCAGTGTTAATCTAGCTGGGATGTTTAGGGTCCTGAGGAGCACATGTGCACAGGCTTCACTCTTTTTACAGTTAAGTTTTCTCCACCCTGGAGATAAGCTTCTTGTCTTCTATGCAAATTAGTTATCATCACAGTACATTAGTCTAGATCTTTCTGGAAATGGGCTGAAGGGCTTTGGGGGTGGTGTTGGGTAGTCTTGATCCCACCTTACAGTCCATGCCCACTTCTCAACCTCATTCCTGTGCCTGTACTGTGCTGCACTTACCTCCTGAAGCTACAAGGACATTTGTCCTGGAAAAGTGCTGCCCTACCTCCATATGGCCCCCCTTCTCCAGCCACATCCTGTTCTTTCTCAACAATCCTAGGCTGGCTCCACAGCTATCCGGCTATCAATGGATATTTGTACTAAAGACACTTGAGACTTATCCTTCTAGGCTTCTGCAACTGCCTAAAAGAGACACATTTCTACTATTTGTCTCTGAAGAGACAAATTTGTAGTACTGACAGACAATTTGAAGCACTCACAACATCGGTTCTTGCGGCTTTCACCAAGTTCTCACAGTGCTCCTAAATCTTTTAATGTGTCGAAGAAAGTTGAGTTACTCTTAACAGAATCAGAGTTCCCTTCAAAGTAACAGGCTAAAACCTAATGTAGACATAAGCTTCAAACACAACCAGAATTCTGGAGAATTTTATTTAGGTTGCTGATACACAGATGCAACCTAATAAAGAACACACGGAATTGCCAACCCAGCATATCTTGGTGCAGAAGCTAAACACCACAATCCACACACTGGTTAAACTTTTCTTCTTGCCCTCTCACCCACACTTTTTATGTACATGGAGCAAATCTTGATGTACAGACTATGATCTTTTCAGTTTTCCATACCACTGCGTAAGAGTTCAAGAAGTTCAAATGAGAATGTCAATAATTCCATGAATACTATTCTCATTTTGAGGAACTTAAAGAGGCCATAAACTGGAGGTATAACAAATGGGTCAGGAAAACAAGAAATACTCCTTAGCCCCTCCTCACCTCTCCTCGCACCCCAATTTTCATTGTCTTGAGTAATACATATCTAATTATCAGCAGGAATAATCTTCTGTCTAACCAGTGTGATTATTTTAAATAGCTATTAAAATTTTTTCTTTGATATACAGCCTAAGAAAGCTTACTCATTTAAAGTGATGTTTAAGCTGGTTTTAACACAAAATGAAATGATGAAGACATGAAAATATCAGAGGGAATAACGCTGTCCCAGCTCTCCTTTTTATTAATAACAACTAGGGTACAGTTCTGGGTCATGAAGTACAGCACTGAAGTCTTCTCCCTTTCTAATTCTGAATAGAAAATAAGGCTTCACAGCCAAAAGAACTGTCCATGAACCATACCCTGGATAGGTCACAAAGCCAAAAGTGTTTATTTCTCTCCCATAGCATTCAATAACATGGGAGCTACAAACTGCTTCAGCCCAGAGCTCAGGAAAATGAATAAGGTCAGTTACTTGGACAGGATGCACTTCCAAAACTGCACACAGTGGTAGTTAAGCTGGTAGGAGCTAGTAGTGGTAGTATTAGTTATGCTTCTGCTTTAATATGAAAAATATTTCCTAGAACAAACCTTGGTTCTCTTCTTTAACTATGCTAAATACATTGGTAGATAGAGCTTCATTCTCAGACAACATCCAACTTATTGGAGATACATTGTATAGGGAAAAATTTTCTCTGCTATTACCTGGCCCTGTAGACATGTTTTCTAACTGATAATATTACTCAGATCTTCCTCTTTGCTGAATGCTGGCAGAATTTCAAAAGTGAGTCAGTCTCCTAAAATACATCTTGCATCACTGTAGGGATACCTTTCAAGAGTCCACTTAAAATTTACAGGGAACATTCTTTCTAAAAGCTACTTCCAGAAAGTAAATGCCCTTAGAGAGCAAAGCAACCAGAAGTGTCACAGCTACCGGCTCTCAAGGAGCTCCTAAGCACCAGCTAAAGAGGTGCAACAATGCAGTCATCAACAGGCAATTAAACAAGCCATTTGGAACATCACAAGTGACTTTTCGGAAACAGTTTTTTGCAAGATGCCTCTTCACTGGGTACCTGACCAGCCATATTCCTGCCAATTGCATGTTACGTATTACTTCCACTCGACCTGATGATACTGAGCTGTCAGATGCCCTAATGTTACTTTCCATACCTCAGTCTTGTCCTCTCTTGTCCATATTCAGCCCACTGACAAACTCACGTGTTTTGACGTTTGCCTCGTCCTTTAAGTTACTGAGAAAAGCAAGAATTTGCAAACAGAAAAAGTGTAAAACCCTTAATGCTGTACCAGTATTAAAGGAACAAAGTGGGAACACACTTGGACCCCAACGATGCAGGAACAAATTAAAGCCAGTTGTCACTGTTAAAGTTATTGGAGACATCAGTTATCAAGGAATCTTATCTAAATGCATCATTTGATCAAGTAATGGATTGTGCGTTTAGTTGAACTTATTCAGAAGGACCTCGCCCTAACAAGTGTGGCTTACTATTTTAGAGCAAGAAGAAAGCAGATACCTTCTCTCTGCCCCACTCAACAGTGCTCCAATGCCACAGAGTCTCTACTCTTGTCAATGCTCAGACAAGCTAAGTCTTCCACACAATTAAACAATTCTGTTTTCACTACATCAGAAAGCACCAAAATGAAGCCAATGTTCTACCTTCAGCTCTTCTCTCTGAAATGAACAGGGCAGAAGCCTTTATTAAAATTCAGCTCTTTATTATGTGAATCAGCAGAGCAGGGGGTCTCGGCAGGATGCACTCCCAGTTTCGAAGTTTCCACTGGCAGTCCGGAGAAAAAAGGAGGCAGGTCGGTCTGTTGCTAGGGTGCAGTGCAGCAGACGTCCAGATCCTATCCTCACGGAAGCCCTGGAAGACTGCTTTCCTTGTTTTGAAGTCCGGGGTACACACTAATCCAGTTTCTTGTAGAACATGATGACATCCCAAATTAGGGTTAGGAGATGTGTCTGTCCTTCCCTCAACTTGAGGTGTCTTTTAAGTCTTTCGATGGTGTGTCATTCGTTGTCTGAAGATATTTTTATTCCATAAAAATGATCCCATGATGCAAAGGGTCCCTTTATCTGCATAGGGCTACCCCCCTCTAGTCCCAGGCCCCCTTTCAGGGAGCAGTGAAGACAAAATCCGAAAAAGAAAGGGAGTACAATACAAGCTAATCAGCAACAATACTAGATAATCAACAGTTGATTGACTTCGTTAACACTCCAATTCAACAAGTACAAGGGCTGACTAGGGACTTGTTTCTTACACTCTCTGCAGAGGAGCTAAGAGCATCTGTGGACATTTCGCAGCAGACACACAACTGAATCAAAAATACCTTCTGCATGCCACAGATAGTTTTATTCGAGGGTTGCAGCTATACTAACAGCAGCCATCTCAACCTATTACCAAGTCACAGTAAAGTCACCAACACAGTAGGGCATTTTCAGATGTCCAGCCTCCTTCTCTATGTAAAATGAGATTCAACTGAAATACCTGGATATCTTAGAAGCCTGTGCAAGATAAAACCCTTGACTACTCACACAGCCCTCCAGTCCTGTGAGTCAAAACTTTCATGTAAGCTTTAACAGAAGACTTTTCTTCTGCTTAAACAGAGTGAAGATGCAGACTGTGGCTGGTGGATCCCTAAGCTGATCCAAAGCGCCCATGTTCCCAGCTGCTCATTCCTGTCCCTACATTGCTCCCACTGTTGTGCCAACAGAAGTATTTGGGCAGCTGCATGACGAAAAGCAGCAGGGAACTGATCCAGCCAAAGAGTAATCTGCTGAAAAGGTGGGGGTGTGGGGGGGAAGGTCTTATACTGACTCAGTTTTGTTCAAATCCAGCATGCATAGGAACCAGCATGAGTGGCCAGGAAGCTCAATCTGGCACAGTTTCCGAATTGCAAACTCAATTACAGCTTGAGGTGAACATCCTTTTTATCCTCTTTCTTAGTATGCTCTTTCTGCTGAGTGCCAAATCAGCTTTAAGACTTCTGGCCACCCTAAATTAGGAGAGCTGGTTTAGTTGAGGCCACACTCTTGTTTCCTATGCTAACCAAATCCTTCCAACAGCTTTCCTGCCAGTGCTACAAAAGAAGGCTTTTGGAATGCTTTTCTTTGCAGGTGACTTCAGCTAGGATGCTTAACAATAATCCAAAAACAATGCTTAAAATTCACTTACAGCTCTCCCTGGCAAATGACTCCAAGTATTCAACTCATGATACTTATAGGTTAGTTTTTGGAACTATGTATTGCTGGTACAAAGATATAATAATTACGAGTCAGCAGAAATCTTTATAATTTTTATTTAAGCCATTTATTCCTCAAGTAGCAATGAAAAATTGCAAAGATTCTTTTTATTCCTGGAAGCACAAAAAAAGTGCTATGAAAGATAAGAGTAGATGACCAGAGGCTAAGGAAATTGATCACAAACAATATCTACATGCAGCCTCCACCCAGAGACGAGCAGCATACAACTTCAGGATACCACAATTAATACCAGGAACTATTGGGAAGATTTGAGAATAAGTTTTCAACACATTGTGAGAAACTTAAAGCAACAAAGTGTAAAGAAGAATCCTTCAAGACCTACAAAAAGAGCAGAAAAAAGCATAAAATCTAGGGCTACATGCTTTCCCTATTTCTTTACAGAATTACCCCACGCCTGCATGTCACAAGGCCATACCCTATGCAGTCCCCCCGGACCACCGCAGAGCTCTCACACCAGCCTGCCATTAGCAGATCCTTACAGTCCTTTTACCTACACATGTATCCCCTGCGACACAGTGAGGCCACCCAGTGCTGGATGCTTTGTCACGCTGAGAGGAAAGGCACAGCAGAAGTTGTGCCCCCCAAGTATGGGAAGAGAGTCGGGAGTGAGTGATGGGAGAAGAATGCGGCACTGGAAGATGGTTCACCTCCGTGACCAGGGCGGCCACCTCCCACTGCAGCACCGAGAAGACAACCAGCAGTAACCAGGGCAAGGGCTGTAGCTCCAGGCAGGTCCCAGCCAGGAAAGAGGAGAAAGCGCTATGGAAGCAGTGGATGTGTGGGGCAGGGCAGGTGAAGTACATGAGGAGAGGCAGAAGAGGTCAAGCACGAAGGGGGCACATAGAAACTGAAGGTGTTGGGGTGAGAGCAGATGGCGAATGTTGAGCCAGGCCTTGACAGAACTCTTGCTGCACAGCAATATCTAGTGTGATGCCAGAAAGAGACAGGTTGTAAAGCGGTGATTGTTTTGGGTATTTCTGATTGGGGTTTGTTTCTGTCATATTTTTTAGCTAGACTTAGGCTCACAAACTACTATGTTCAGTATTTGACAGGCACTACCATATTTCTCCAGTTTTCCTGTATTTCCAAGCTACTATGCTGTAGAAATGATGGCCCTATTTTCAGGGCCTGGTCTACAAAACGACTCATGTTCATAGACTGAAATCAGAAGGCTTATTTATTAATATCAAGAAGAGAACAAATCCTTCTCCCTCCATTCAGGTTAGCTGGAGGGGTCGTCTCTCTGACTGTGTCTGTGTCTCTGCAGCACAGTCTCACCAAAGTATGAACAACAAATAAACTCTTTCACTGGTCAAGGAAAGCACTTTACTAAAACATTTTTTATTGTTTACATTCTTTGTTAAGGATTTTTCCTGGGAAGCTACAGAAGTTCCCTTTAGAAATGAAGTTAACTATTACAATTGAAGACAAGTTAAAAAAGAACTTCCCCTTCTCAAGCCTTTTGCTGTGATCCTTCAAAATCCACAGAAGAGGCAACACCACACTATGCAAGATAATACTTGACCTCAGACTTCTTCTGTTTCACATGTAAAATTTCTTATTTCAGAAAGGCTGAGTAGAAACATTTTAGAATTCCTTACACACCCTATAATAAGTCTGTGAGAAGACCTCCCTGCTGGAGGAAAGGACACGTCTTGGTGCAACAGGAGAAAATACTTTTAAGAGCAATAATCTGAGTTGCATACCAGGCTGGTTCTACTAATAGAACACATTACCTCCTTCTTCAGACTAAAATAATCCTAATGTAGAAAAAACTGTCAGCTTTTTAGAATCAACCAATTCTAAAAATACTCTTTGTATAACATATTCAGATTTCCCTTCCATTACAATAAATTATAGTTCTGGCCTTAATTTAATTCATAAATTTCCATTTCAGTTGTGTATTCTAGGAACATAATGTAAAGCCAGAAATTTGAGTGGCAACAGTTACTTGTTTGGGGTTTCATTTATGAGAAACATAAAACTTACCTTGTGCTTATTTCTGCTGCTGTTTCATCATCCTACAAGGAATGAGACAACCTTATACTACAGTTCAATAACTCTCATTTTGTCCTTGCAAGTGTATCTACTTAAACAAAATATTTCATTGTAAGAACTTCAGTGTCCTGCCCTGTGAAACGCAAAAAAAAAAAAAAAACAAACCAAAAAACAAAAAACAAACCACCAAACCAAAAACCAAACAAAACTAACCCAAAAATCAAAAGAACTAATTTTTCACCGTAAAAATCACTACCCTGATTCAATGGTGACACCAAGAAAGTTTAAAACAAATCCAAACAGCAGGGTATAAGGAGGAAGCCCTTCTACAAAAATCTTCAGTCAAAACCCTGGCAAGTTCCCCTATAAGAATAGCAACATGAAAAGTGATGCATAGAAATGACAAGCTGAGGCAACTCATTTAAGGAAGCATGCCTTGAAGAGTCTTTTCTAAGGGTACTCAGCAAATAAACCAAGCAAATCACTTTGTTGTATGTTCCAAATATCTAAGAGGGTGAAATAGCACCTTATACTAGCAATGAAGAACTGATACTTGGCTAACTACTTCTTACAGTTGTCTGTTGTAACCCAAGTCATTTAAGAGAGGAAGGGTTCTCAAAGCCCTGAAGTATAAAAAGTTCTTTCAATCACACTGCCAAATCCTCAGTTCCACTTGAACAAGGAAGGCTGCTAGTCAACGTAAAGAATCCAATTAGACAAACCATCTATACCAGGAAGACAACACACCTGCTTTCTACACACCTTTAAAACTAAGATGAAACCCTTTACCCTTTTCCAAGGATCTGCTACCCTTTTACAAGAATAAATGGTAAATTTAAACCATTTTACCCATTTGCTAGCAGTTTTTCTGTTGTCTTACAATTTCAACTGCAAGATTATAAAAGTTGACTTACTAATTGTCACTGAGCCATTGACAACTACTCCCCACACACTGGTACTGCAGTAGTTTCTAAACCAGTAACAGTCCAGCCGCATTTCTACTTCAAATACTCCCCCCTTTAGCTATTAAAGTGCTCGGGTGGTTTCCAGGTTTAAGGATACAGTGGATTAGGAGGCAGGAGATGCTATCTGCAGCCAGAACACAAACAGCTGTGCCTGGACTGACATAAGGATCTCAGACAGAGAACTCCATTACTAAGAAATGCATAGCTCTCCCCCTGCCCCCAATACCAAAGTTATGTTTTCATTGTCCACCAAAATTCAGTAAACCTGTTGCTGCTGAATACTGCCTTCTCTTTGGATTTTAGAAAACATTTCACTCAGTTCTAACATGCTGTTTGCCAGTAACTCAGGCCTGATGTATCTCTATGTGCTTTCATCTAACATAAAACCCAAAGTTTGATGTGACAACACTTCCATGACAAGCCATATACCTCAACTCTACTCAGCCACTTAAATTTAGGTTTTTTTCCAAGTAACTTCTAATTTGCACCGAATCTTCACATTACAAATCACAGTAATTTTAAGATATAAGACGAAGATTTACATTTCATTCCACTAAGTCACTGAGTATTTTCTGGTTTTTGCCTTCCAAACTACATGCAATTTCTTATAAATGCTTCCCAGCTTGTCACTTGGTCAGTTATCTTCGATACCCTTCTAGAAGACCTTCACAGGTTTTGATAACAGCAAACAATCTTAAAGACAAAGGAAGACAGCTGCCTTATTCTCACACTAAACAGTCTTTGTGCCAACCAGCAGTTTTTAAATAACAGTAATTTACATCACTGAATATGACTTACTGGGGATTGCAGGTCAACTGTGTCACAGGTAAGAGAACCAGCTCTGAACCAGTATGATCAAGCTCTGGTGCAGAATGGATGAAATAAACATGATCAAAGAGACGGTACTCAGTTGTTTCAAGGGTCAGCTTAGATCCAGAAATACCAGCCTTTTTAAGTTATGAAATGCCTATGTGACATAAACCACAGCTTACAAACCACAGCAGGTTCTATTCAAAACCCAGCTTTGCTGTTGTGTGGTCTTACACCAAGTACCTTCTGTGAAGACACCACCTGCATAGAAACAAACCATGCTAATGCTCAACCTCAACCCCGTGGAGATCTCAATGAGTTTCAAAGGGCCACAGTAGCCCCTAAGCCTGTAGTTGCTGAGAAATTTTATAAACAAGAAAAAATAAAATACTGCTAGATGTAAAACAGCCTCTGTGCTGTGTAAGCACCAGACTACTCTGACCCAAATCTTAATTCTATCGGGGTTGCTTCATCCCCTGCCAAGTCGTTTTTGAGGGTTATTCTGGCATATACTTTTGTTTCATGACCAGACTACTACAATGGGAAGATGTAGGTGAAAAAAAAAAAAAAATCACAGTTAGAGTATACTGCATATCATTAATCAAAACTGGCTACCAATACCATTTGATTCTACGAGCACTTGACTATGTAACATAGTAAAGCAATGAGTTTGCCACGTATTTCACAACACAATCCACACATTTCTCCTCCCTTCCTATGAAGCCACTAGCTATGACTACAGCACTCAGAATCTTCAGCTCCACTGTGTCTTCTATCTGACAGAACCTGGGTGTACCATCACTATTCCCAGTAGCTTGGGCCATAATGCAATTAGCACACGCTTAACGACAATCCACAAGATAAGAACCCTCCCAGCCATATCAAATCCCCTTGGAAAGCATTCATAAGTGTCTTGATAATACTACTGACTGCTCGAGTGCATCTTGCCCTCAATACCAGCAACTTGTATTATTTCACAAGCAGATTTTGAACTATGAGCAAGTTTACTACTAGAGAGAGCTCCAGTAGCTCCCAGCAAAAATCTCCAATCTTCTGGTGACACAATCAAAAGCAACAGAATTCAGAGGTGGGCAGAAGACTGTCTCACAATGGATGCAGAATCCATAATTTTTAAACCAAAATGATAGATATTTGGCGACAAATAAAAATATAGCTCCTTACCAACAATCTCCTACCTTTTTTCCTGGTTCTAAAAAACGAGCTACCTCCTTTTCACTGCTTATCTTAACACCTAGATACTGACAGTCAAATTATAATCATATCTCCAATGATAACTTGGATCATTTCTATCCTCACCTCACAAGCCTTGTGTCTGTGCTGCTTCTGTGGCACCAGTGGGCACCCTTAGTAATAATTCCAAAAACCACTGCCATGTCCAGCTTGAATAAGTTAATGTTTTATTCAAGAGACTAAACACTCTGTATTATTAACATTCAAAATTATTCCAAAAAGCATCCTTAGCAAAACTCACTCCCCTATATGCAGCAACCTCATGTGTTCAGTATCAAGTATTATGAATTTCTGCACAAGGAGAGGAAGAAAGCACAGGGCTTAAATTAAGTTGCACCCACCAAGCTAAATTATGGTCTTCGCTTTTTGGTTGAAAATATTGTTTAAAAAATCATTCTAACATCTGCTTGTCAGGTCTACATTCTCATTAGTCTGTGTGCCAAACACACAATTATCTGTGCTTAAATTTCCCTCCATTATTTTATATTTAACCAAAGAGACAAGGAAGAGCTTATTAGACAATAAGAACTCATCATTAATTCAAGTCAGTTAAAATTTTAATCAAATTATCAGAAACACTTAAAAGCCTGCAAAGTTCCATTTCTTCTTAAACTCCTCAGAATGTGGAGCTGTCTCTCCACTGTTCCAGTCAAAACACCTCTCTTCTCCACAGTATTGGTCATGGTTGCACACGGAGAGTATCTCTTAACAGTAACATTAATATGAAGCTCTTCCACAAGTGTCTGAGCAACCAGCAGGTCACCTGTGTGCATTACTCTGCACGAACTGTACTCTGTACAATCTCAAAATTAGATTTTAAATCCTAAGGAAATAACATGAGTGATTTCAACTGAGTCATCCTCATCAATATTTTTGTATTCAATCTGCCACAAAACTGCACATTTAAGCTAGAAATTGAAAATCTGGGCAATATAAGGCAGCATATCTTATACCCGTGAGCAGCAAGAAATGCATTCACCTGTATGTCTAAATAACCCTTGCAGAATTTAACCCTCTTCCACTCCCGTTTTTCCCTTACCCATGTCCTTGCTAGCTCAACAACATCTGGCCTATAACTTTCTGAACCAGTGAGCAGACTCTATGTTTCCTAGAAATTACTGGACTCTAACGTGGAAAAAAAAATCATCACCAAGCATCAATCCCATGCTCGTACTAGCACAAGACAAAGAACAGCACCTTGGCAAGGAATGCCTGAACATAGATCTGTACTTTCCCCAGGTGATACCAGATGGGAAAGAAATTGCATGGCTTGGAAACTATGTATCATTGGGGACCTACTGCTTCAAAAATTCGTTTTATCTGAGCCACAGTTACTAAGGAGAGGTAAGAGCTACCAAAATATCCCTATAAGCACTAGTAACTACTCTCTTTGAAGCACCTCATCACCTTCTTTCTATAGCCCATAAAATACCAGGCAACTGACTCAGCTCAACTTGAGCCTGGCAGCTCTGAAATTCCCAGTACCTTCATTTCATAGCTAATACTGTGATCGCAGGCCATGACTGAGCAATTCAAAGATATTATTAATGAACTGCAGTAACAGGGTTTTTATTTTTTCTAGTATGTAGTTATTTTTCTCTGGTTACGAACTACCAAGGACTGCTACAAATTTCTACTTATTTCCTTCCCCTTCCGACAGCTACCCAAAAACCTGCCAATGTTTGACAAGTCAATGACAGGCATTCCTCACTCTAGTATCATTAAGTCCAAATGGTTCTTTTTGAGAAAGGCTGGGTTTTTTTTAAGTAGTCATCAAAATGCCCTCACTTTACCTATAAAATATCATGTACTAATTTCTAACAAAAATCCTTCCAATGTGTTTCTTATTCTTTGCTCAAAGACTGACCAAAAGCTCTCACACACAAGTTTGACTCTTCTTCTTCCATGTCATCTGGAGCTGTTCAAACTGACATTTAACATACTAAAATTCTCCCTTAAATAGTAATCATCTCCCTTGCTTTCAGTTACATGTTACTTTAATATTGTGGCTGCACTGACCTCAATTCACGCTTGAGAATCTGTATCAACTTAAAAAACAAAACAAAACAAGACTCCAAAACAAGAACAACTAAAGTCACTTAAGAATCTTACATTGTATTCATCTCCCCTAAAAGTACGGATTAGATTTTACGAAAATTCTGCACACTTGTTTTTTTCAGAGCTGTAAGATTAAAAAAAAAAAAAATTACAAAACTTGCAAAAAAAAATTTTAACACTTAACCCAGCACAATGTCAGTATTGTGAACATTTAAGTCTGCCAATGAAAAATACAGGTAAGACATTTAAAATCTGCAGAATTTTCAGTGATGCAAAGAATCCTTCATTCTACGCCTTAAAGGAATTACTTATTTTCAGTAGGTATTTTGATTCCTAACTAAAATTTTTGAGTTTTAACGATGTCATTTACAGTGGAACATCACAAATGCATATTCCCGGTAATTAACCTTCCCCAGTAATTAACCTTCAATTTGTTTTCGAAGTATTTACTGTTTTAAAAGAAAAGCATACTGCAGAATCTTTTAAGGGTATCCTGGTTTTTGCCCCAACTTTCAAGTGCCCCAAAAGAACAACAAACTCTCTAACAACAATGACCAGTAATTTTTACCTGCTATCTACTTGTCAGTCAAATCACACAGTGGTTAAACGTCAGCTGCTGGGGTTTAATGCTTTTCCCATTACATATGAAATCACTGAAGATTAATTAACCCTGCAACCCAAAACATCTAGGTGAGTGTTTTCAAGTAATTTTCATTTCTTCATGCTGTCTGTCTTAATAAAATAGAGTATTTGGAAAAGTAATTGAAACTCACACTTATTTATATTCAATTTACTAAAGTTCTTAGTTATGGACAGTTCGCTTTTATTTATATATAAGCTTCTTATTTAACACATACTTTAGCCAAGCCAATAAGAGGAAAGAATTAGAAAGTAAATTTCTGGTTTAGACTCGGATGTGATTTCTCTCACGTGCTTCAAAATTATTTCTGGTTTGGACTTTCATGTTTAGGACAATAATTTTATTGTTGTACATAAAGATAAAATTATATTAAAAGTAACAGAAACTATCTGTAATGTTTAAAACATTGAAGTTATCAAATGCTTCTAAAACTTCATTACAAAATGCATTTACGTTTTTAGTTTGAGTTTTTAGTAAGAGCAGTACTTGTTCCAACTACAATAGCTCTAAGAAACTAACATTTTTGCTACAAATCCAAACCCTAGAGCAAACTTGGGGGATTAAGTCACTTCCATTAAATGAGATCTTATCCACTCAGCAGTGTTATTTGTGTGTTGGCAACAGCAGTGCTATTGCCAGACAGACTGCACTAAGCCACTGTGCAATTAATACAATCAACTGCTACATTCACTGCTAACATCCTAGGCAGTAAGATCAAGGACAAGTACTAAGGATGTCCTAGTTTTTCCACATCTGGGAACATGAAAAAAGGCAAGTTCATAATTCCAAGACACACAACACAGCTTCTTGGGGTTTTTTGTTGTTCTTTTTGTTTGTTTGTTTTGTTTTTTTAATGTGATAATGTTACCTTGAACTTGCACCAGAAAATGTAAACTAACATAAACATGATTTAAAAAATATTAGTGCCCGGTTTTATTTAATCTGATTAAAGCAAAATTAAAATCCGTAGAGCAAGTTTCAGGGGTCTCGCCCTGTAACACAGAACACCTAGCAACAGATCATAAAAATAACACTACTTCTTGATTCAGAAAACGTTTAGGCCATTACTTATTAGTAAAAAATAAAGATACATTCTTATCCAACAATAGCTTTTACAAGCTTTTGGTATACCCATGCAATTTTCAAGCTAAAAAGCCTGTTACATAACTAAGCAGGACCCATCCATCTCCACAGTTCTGTGTCTTCATGCCAATGGGTTTTGCTCCTCTCCCCTTTGGGGATCTACATTTTCAATATGCATTTGTTCCTTTCAGATCTCAATTTTAAGGCTGACTTCATTTAAAAACTGAACATTTAGTTCACTTCACTAAACCATCCAACCTCTGGACTTGTTCTGAGACCTCTGCTATGTTCCCATTCTCACTTGCCTGAGCAATTCAAAAGTGATGGTCTTTCCTCCCAGCCATACAGAAGTGTCTGTCATGACACACGGCACACCCACGTTTAAGACACTCCCCAGTAATAGATGGTGCTTTAAAAACAGTATAGACATTATTTTAATTAAATATCATTCAAACTGGTCTATATGCATTGCACTTGATCAATAACAGCCTTTTAGCTACTTGACTTCTTTTCACCAATTAGAACTAGAAAATACATCATTACAACACTGCCTATTGTCTCTGGAGAACACTCAAACATGTCAACAAATTACTAACTTCATTTGGTATTTAAAATTTAATATTTAATTTAAACAAAGCTGCTTACATTTTCACGACATGCAGTTAGAGGCAACTAAGAAGTTCAACTAGCAGCTAAAGCCTGACCGAGAGGATGTCAGTGTACTGTGCACATAGACTTAATGAGTAGTTCTGATACTGAAATAAGATCCAAAATAACAGTTTATGTTGAACTACACATATACCAAGTTTTTACTCAACCTTATGCCTGAGTAATTTACAACACTCTTCCTCTGAGAAGGTACATACTTGTTTGTTTTGTTATAACAGTAATCAAAAAAAAAATCACATGTAAATACACCCACCAACCCGCCTCAGTACTGGAAACTGGAGGCTAGGGTCGTATGTGGCGCCTCCAAACAAACCAACTTTTACGTAAAACTGTGACTTGTATGAGCAATTGCTGTACTGCTTAAAAAAATATTTCACTCTGGAAGATCTGGGAACAACTTACTTTAAAGTCACATCAACCAAATGCTTGGTACCATTTATTCTAACTGGACATTTCCTGCACTATTTTGAGTTATTTGGCATATCTAATTAGCTAAACCCCTTCTTATTAAAACTTCAGCAAAGGAGATTTGAAATAAAGTAACACTGTGTTCACCCTTGCTAAATCCAACTCAGCTACAGGCATTATTACAAGCTTGAAGTAAATATTTAAGAAAAACACCCACAAACAACAATTAAATATAACAGACTCCTTTGTAACTGTGCTAGTTAATGACACCTAATCTACTTTAAATTCAGGATATAAGTGTTTTTTAATTAAAGTGAAAATCTTCTGTTTGGGGAGATACACATTTCAGAAGGGGCATATAGAAGTTTTTCTAGGATATTATTACTAGGAGGTACATGGAAGTCCAACTGGTATCAGCACCAAATACTTCCTAAGAAAAGCAGCCTCAGGAGAATTAAGCCACATGCCTGGTAGGTGCTAATCTAAACTGTCTTGACAGCTCTCATTTACACAACCAGTAGCTTTCCTAACTTCCACAGAAGCAAAGAGATGGCATTCCCCTTTGTGTAGTAGTGCATTCACACTCAAGCTTAATCCAAAAATATCCTTCTGCAAACAGAACAGTAGCTTTGGTATTAAGCTTATTTTATGAGGACCACAGTATGATTAAGGATAATAATGGATATTTTAAAAGTTCTTTGTGAACAAGTATTTAAAAATAGAAATAGCTAGTTATTTGCATCTTCCTCATAAAGTGTCACATTGTCCTACATCCAGGATAAAAGCATGATGTAGTAGTTCCATGCATGCATTCCAAATTATTTTACAGTGTTACAATCCTCGAATTTCATGTATCCTGTACACTTTGTTACTGTGAAAAAGACCACTCTCCCCTCCCAATTTAAATCCAAATTACCACTAGTTTACAAGTGTACTTTCCCTGTTGGCTATTGTACAGCTACAGATGCAGCATTTTCTAAAGCTAGCGACATATTTGACTAAAAAAAGAGAAAATTTCGCTTTGAACGTTAAGTATCTGCAGCTAATCAAGCACTGTCATTTTATCACCAAATGTAGGTGGTATGGATCAAATAAATGGATTTGGATCAGAATAAGAGATTTCTTGGCCTCTCTTCTATGTAAGAACAACAGTCTAAAGATTACTAAAACTCAATTCACTGGTATTTTAATTCATCATTAGGCTGCACATATAACTTTGCAGCACTAAACTGAATATAGGTTCCACTGCCTAGAGGCTACAGTAATTTGAGCAGTCTAGAAGATTATAGGTGACTTTGCTTCTCTATTATAACTTGTATTTTAAGGGCATTTAGAGGAAAATTTATCTTAAAGTAGATATTTGATATCAATACAAATTACACTATCATAAACTACTACAATTATTATAAAATTATGAAATAGGGATAATCTGTACTTATGATTACTCAGAGTTGTAAATACCATGTTCCTCAAATAATAACCAGTTAATTCAACTGTTGCAGAGAAAGTATTATTTGGCTAAGATGAATAATACACACAGCATAAGCTCTAATATTATCACAGGATTGTCTCATTTTATTATCCCTTGGAAAGAACTCTATTTTCACATCTCTGCAGTATAAAGCATTATCTGCAAGTGTCATTTGTGTGCAACATCAGCTCTCGGTTCTTCCAACAAAACAAATTCTCTCAGAACTGGCTCTAGTTACCACAGAACGGCCAGCATGGCTCTAAGCCTCTGTGTGCTGCTCTCCTCTGCACCATCCCACATACACAAAGTATATTCCTAACCATTCATGGCTACTGGTTCCATGTGCTTTACCAAAAGAGAAAACGTTTCCCTAATGTAGGTTTGGGATTCAAACTCCAAGGAGTTATCTCAATGGGAGAATAATTAAAATAGAACGGAAAAATCTAGCAAGTTGAAACGCACTAGACCAAATTACTACTTCTACTTTCTTCCATGCACAATAATTCCTCAAATATGTCCACATATTTACATATATTTACACGCATAAATGTCAGTACTCACAAAAGCTCCATTCAGTCTCAGCAATCAAATGACCTGTGATACCATGAGTACACACAGATTTCACAGTACATCTTTCTGCAAACTGAGGCCATCCACAACAATTTCAACACTGTGTGCCAGTATCAGAGCTTAAATATGATGTCCACTTCCAAGACCTATTTGAATGTCAATATTAATTGCACTGTCATATGCATGTGTCACCAGGCACAGGGGCTCACTCGAATACAAAGAGAAAATTATGATAGCATTGGTCAACACCAAATTGAACAACAGCTGTCTTTGTATGTAAGATTTTGTATTTTCTTTTTCCTGTTACAATGAACTAATAAGCTTATTTTAGAATGAAATAACATCTTATAACCCTTTGTTTCTACATTCACTAAGAGCATCATCATTCTGTTCATCAACTCCACCAAGAAATGCAACATCTTGCACCCCATAAAAGGCATGCTAAACAAGACATTCTATGTTAGAGCTATTAGGCAAAAGGGATGGGGAGCCACACTACCCGTTTGCAAATAAAATCTCATACTCGAGTCCCAAAAGTTTCTCAAGGTCAATAATTTAGAACTGAAGTTAACAACTACGAGAGAGAGGATTTGTGCAGACTAGAAATAAACCATCTTACTTTTAAAGATTTAAAAACTCATTTTAAGACGGTACTAGACCTTGCCCTTTATCAAGCAATTCAAGGTCAAGAACACTTTCACTTATTTCATGACAACTGGTCTATCAATTCTAAATTTTCCTTACATGGGGATGTTGTTTATGTGCATCTAATGCCTAAACTACATAGGCTCTGATGTGGCAGTGGTATCTGTGTGATTTACAAGTTAACTAAGTAAGGTAACCATATCTTCAAGGATATGCTCAATAAAGATAATAACAAAAGCATCGATACAGGGAGAGAAAAGGACATTAAATAAACAGATTAAATGCTCAAAATTAACGTCAAAGTAAGAGAGAATGACACTCAAAACATTACAAACCTCTGTAAAATTGCAATCTGCTTACTTTTTCAACATAATCTAATTTCACCTGCTCAAATAAGGTAGAAAAACCTAAGCAAGTTCAACCAAGAGCAACAGGGATAAATAAAATTAATCAAAGAGATCAGGTGCACCCTCAGCAAATTTGAAGATGACACCAAGCTGAGTGATGCAGACACACCTGAAGGATGGGATGCCATCCAGAGGGAGCTGGACAAGTTCAAGAAGTGGTCCTATGGGAATTTCATGAGGTTTAACAAGCCCAAATGCAAGGTGCTGCACCTGGGTCAGGGCAACCCCTGGTATCAGCCCAGGCTGGAGGCTGAACAGATGGAGAGCAGCCCTGCTGAGAAGGACCTGGGGGTGCTGGGGATGAGAGGCTGGACATGACCCAGCCATGAGCACTCCCAGCCCAGAGAGCCAAACGTGTCCTGGGCTGCATCCAAAGCAGCGTGGGCAGCAGGGGAGGGAGGGGATTCTGCCCCTCTGCTCTGCTCTGATGAGACCTCACTGCAGTGCTGCATCCAGCTCTGGGAGCCCCAGCACAGGAAGGACAGGGACCTGTTGGAGTGAGTCCAGAGGAGGGCTAACAAGATGATTAGAGGTATGACTCTAATCCATCTGCATGACAAGTGGCTACACAGAGTAAGACTCTTCGGCATGGAAAAGCGTAGGAATATGAGAAAGGTTTATAAAATCATGAGTGGCTTGGTCAGGGCAAATTAATTGTTTGCAAACTCTTTCAACACAAGAGATAGAGTTCTCAAAGAAAACTAGAAGATAGCAGGCTCAAGTGATTAAATTGGGTACCGCTGGATTTCCAAGATATAAAAGCATATACAAGCCTAAGGGGACACTGAACACGTTGGTAGAAAAGCAAAACTCCACGTGTCACTGAAAATACAGAAATATCATTTAGCTTTGGAAGATGAAGTTGCATGCTGAGGGAAGAGGGTGGAGAAGCTTCACAGATGTTTATCCCACCCTCGCAGGTGTTTTCTGGGGATTTGGTTTGGTCACTGGCAGAGGTAGGATAACAGGACAGATACATCTTTGGTTTGGCCTGTAGGGACAATAGCTCTCCATGTTTCTGTAGCTTAAGACATTTCAAAGATATTTACAGACAGGAATTTCAGCTGCTGATAGCAAGTTTCATAGTTAACAGCACCTGCTGGAATACCAGTCAAACACCATCCCATGAAATAACTAGTATTCTGTGATAACTCATGTCCACAGTTTATCATCTAAAATGAAAGCTGAGCAAAAAATTGCTTTAGTAATTTTACTATTACCTGGGAAACTGTACTACAGTATTCTAGTTAGAGGAACAACTGCTCGTCTCATTTGAGTGTTCATAATTAAGATGAAAGCAATGAAAGCAATGTGTGGCCTTTTATGCATATGAACTTGCTAATCAAATAAGCAACTGGGCATAAGGGGTACTTTTGAAAGGGACAACATTGAATTCTTGAAAATCTGTAACAAGAATTATACCTGGGAGAGGCAGAACTTAGCCTAAGTCAACATTCCCATAGGAGCTTTGTATATTCTAGAAAACCTCTTCTGAAATCTCCTGCTTGATATTGACATACATGTCTGCAGAATTCAGTAGCTCTGTCACCAAGGGACTCTGCCCTCATAACACTGACTGCAAAAATGGAGTGGTAGAGTGGGAAAGAGGCTGTATTAGGAGAGAGGAAAATTACCCCACAACAACTCCAAATATAGCAATTCTGACTCTGCAAGGAGTGTTTTCAATCACGCCTGACAATTTTGATTTTACAAGTCGTCTATTATCAGAGTCATACAAATGACTACAACTCCTTACGAGTATCCATTAAAGGACAGAAAAATGCACCAAAGTTCAGGGCAACAGGAGCCATACAAGGAAGCCAGAATATAATGCAAGTTGAGGTACCCTTTTCAGACCACAGATTTCTTTCATATGTAAGCACACCTTAGAAATACCATTTCACTTTCTCTGAGTAAAGAGGTGCAGTAACAGACTGGGTAAGAATCTGTTCTCTTCTGAAGATCCAGACATGTTTGCCCATCCAAGCCACTTGCCTCAAGAGACAACAGTCTGACTGTCAGTCCAACCTTTTCCTTTCCATGGGAAGGGAAGAGGCAAAGATGTGCCTGGATTTCTCTGTCACCTCGAATTGTAACTCAAATTGCTGTTAGACAACATACACAAAGTCCACGTTGAATTCTAGAAACAGCTTTATGAAAGCAACAGGTCAACCTATAAATGCAACTGAAGAAAGCAAAGTAAAATTGAAGCTCCTCCTAAAACAAGATTTGCTCCCTCCCTTTGTACATGTTCCTCAGCATCTCTGATTCGGGGATGAGAAAAGTATGCCACTTAGTCTTTATTCCACAAAATCACTGGTAATACGGTTGTCTTGAACATAATAAAGATTCTTTTCACAAATGCTATTTAGTGGTAGTTACTTATATAAAATTCAAACTGATTTACTAATACAAGTATTTCTCAAATACCCACCAAGTCACACCATTACTTTATCCTCCCTCTCAAGAAATGAAGCTGCATAACCAGATCTCCTTAGAGCTGACAGGCTAGGGTTAAAGTCGAGTAGGAAACAGATGGCTGCTGGTTGTTGATGCATCAATGTACAGGCACCAAAACAGTTGCTAGAGGACCAAGGTTTGCATCATCCTCCAACAAAAGTATGTCACCATTACAACACTGAACACAAGGTAGCAAGAGATGCATTACACACAAATTTCAAAGATGCAAATGTACTGCCAAGCACATATATAATTCTGAGTGGAAGGGCAATCTCACTGACAGTACCAGAGACTTTGACAATTTTTCAAATTCAGTTCAAATTACACCAGAACTAGATATGAAGCCTACACGTGGAACTTTCAAGGACTGTACGATTTGCTTAAAGTCATCAATTCAAGCCTTATAGAGATTAGATTAACTTTTCTTAAAAGATTTTTTGTATTTACATTTGATAATACCAATTTACAATTCATGATAGATTTAAAAATAAAGTGTCTTGCTCATCTGTCAGAGCTCACCATCTCTTCACACAAGTCCGCAAAAGTAAATGAACTCACTCACAGTAGGTCTTCAGAAATCCAAATTTTCACCTTAGAATTCCGGCCCCTTTCCTGGGCAGTGCAAATACTCTCAGCAGCCAAAAGAGCAAAAGAATGGAGGGCTTGGAAGGTTTTCTTTAAGTTGGCAGCAGCCCTTAAAGAGACAGGATCTCAACAAATCCTTACTGCCAGCAGTGACCTTCACTAAGCCCTTCAGCACATCCTCATTAAGTACGAGGGCTCCACACTAGGATTTTTAATCAAAATTGATCAATGTTGCCTACAGTTTCACATGCCATTCAGTTTCCAACATTCACTTCTGGAGTTATCCTGACATGTTTCTGCTCCAGATGCCACCCCCAGAGAAGACAAACAGGAGTGCTGACACCTCCACCCAAGTGCAAACCTTTCAAACCCCTAAGCCAATAACCAGCTGCCATGGTCCTCCAATCAAGCAGTTGAAACTTCAGAAAATACTCTTCCAGATAACTCTACTACAGAGATGAAAATTCTGGCAGATGGGGAAAATAAGTAAACTCTAGCTATCACACCAAGGCTACTTGAACTCTTAGAGTAGACCAATTAGTAGCACTCAAAAATTTATCTAAGAATTAGGAGTTAACAATTTATGCTCATCAGAAGAGGCACGGTGAAAGGATAACATTATCCACTGGACAGTCATACTTCTCCAACCTGTTGCAAAATACTTTCAACTAATGATGAATTCTACAGCAAAATTTCAAATTTTTCAAAAGGTATGACCAGTGCTCAATTATTGACGATTTAATTACTCAATTCCTTTCTGAATAAATAAATTTGGAGCAGCTTTTGCATGAGAAGGGTTTCTCCAGCCTATCTGCATCATAGAGTCAGTTCACATGCCTGCTGTCTGATTGTCTTCTTCCTACAGCATTTTATTTGTTTCTTGGCTTTAGGTAGCACTACATCAAAAGAACTTGTAGTTTCCAACACAGGAGCAGGACCTGTATGGTTATTATCCCGTTCACACCTCAACCATGTTTTTTCTAGGAGTGAGTGTGTGGAGGAAGAAAACACCTCCCATCCAGTCACATTTGGTAGAGAGGAACTTTAAATATGTGTTCCTCTCTAGAGCATTAGCGCTTTTTAGACGCACAGAATTCTTCAAAAGTTGACGCACAGATCCCAGTCAGAACTGGAACCTGCATCAGAGTGGTGCAGACAGGTAACCTAAATGCCTTGCCACAGGAGAAAAACACAACAGCTGCTCTGCCACATGTAACACCAGCCCAGCATCTCACACCTGTAGCAGCCATCTCCTCCCTTCCTTCAGCTCTCCAAATCCTTGCAGTCCCAGGACTGAGAAAGGTTTCTGAAGCACAATCCACTTTTTTAGAGTGATCATTCAATTCACACAGTAAATTAACTCTCTGTCACTATCAGGTCTTCATTATTTCATTAGTGCATCTGCTGAGTTTCAGGACTCAGCTGCTGACCCTCTTTGGGTAAGCCTACACTAGAGCTGGTTACACAGCACAACAGCAGAGGGTCAATACAGCAAAATGCTGCTGCAGAAACCTCCATGGCCAAACTATGTATTTTGAAGGAAGTTTTACAGGAAGTTTTACTTTTGACTGGCTGTTGTCAGGTTCTGTGGACTTAAATATCTATTTGTAACTCGTGTATGTAATTCCCTTCAATTTCATCGGTAAGTAATTCTATCTGCATGCCTGAGATGCCTCACAACAAAGCAAACAAAGAACAGTGAAATGGGACAATCAAGAGATGCACTCCAAAAGTACACTTTGATCTGAACTAAATTGCTAATGGGAATAGCCATTAAGAGGCTCTAAAAACCAAACTGATTCTGTGTAGTTTCAGGCCTATGGAATGAGGGGTAGAGTCCTTCTTCCCCCCTACCTTTTGCCCACTGAAGAAACTTTGTTGCCATCACTGAAATACACACAATCTGAACATACTTTAAAGTTTAGGCAGGTACAGGCATCGCATCTATTGTTAATCTGAGCTATGGAGCAATGTAGTTTGAAGCTTTGTACTATCATCCAGCTAATGTTAATTGTGGTACCAAAAAGCAGACTTTCAGTGGCATAAACTAAACCAAGAGTAGTCTTTCACTGGATGACAAAGCCAAGCACTGGAACAAAACAAGTCACCCAGTGACAGGGAGCCCCACTAATATGGAACAATGTGAACAGCTCAAGTCTATCTTGCAGTCCTCCAGTGGAGTAAGACGCCACTGACCTGAATAACAAGAAAAGTAAAACAGCTTTAAAAGCTTGGCTTCCCACTACAGAATGCAAATCTAAGAAAGAAAACAAATCTCATCCATTAAAATGGATTGCTTTGTCTTTTCTTGCTCTACTGCATAGACAGTTTGTGCATGTACTACTTAACTGCAGATATTTTTGACAAAGGTCACACCAAGATGGCAATCTGAATCAGCTAGAGACTTCCTCAAATTGCAGGCACCTGGAAGTTGTTTGTATCTTCCGAGACTGGCATCTAGAATATTCTCAACTTTAGAAATAGGTTACACAAATCTGAATTTTCATGCCACAGAAATAGAAAGGAAGCCACAATCTCTCTCATGAGAAAGCCACAACTGAAATAGTTCCCAAGGGAAAACTGTAATCATGAAGGTTATTTTTCCCTCATTTTAATTTTCAATTTCAGTCAGCAACTGCAGAACAAAATGGACATGTCAGACAAGGCCATTACAAAACCAGTCTTTTGTTTATGAAAACTTACCAGGTCAAGCTACATGCAGTGTTTTTCCTTATACTGAGACAAGCATATATCTCCCTTTTAATGGCCTTCCATCAGTTTACTTATTCTTTTTGTCCCACAAAGAGCTCCAGGCATGTCAGCAGCAAGGCAAACTAGCAAACACCTTTAACTAAAATAATCATCGTGTCTTTCTCACTGCGTATAAGCTATTGCCATTTCAATGAAACCCTTGACAAAAGGTCAAAACTGGAATAAGAGGTTTCAGAGAGGCAGAGATGTAGGATGACTTTGTAAAGCAAGGGCCCCTAAGTTATCTATCCCTGTTAATTATCATGTGGGGACAGACATCGATTATCTGTGCAAACACAGAAAAGGACAGTGAAGCTTTTGAAAAGGAGCAGTGAGGCAAATAAGCAATTATTGATTCATGTGTTTGGCAAACATTTTCACCCACTCACGAGAAGGAGAGTTTAAGAGGATTTTCACTACACAGTAATAACAGAGGCAGCCTCTCCAGCTCATAAAAGGGAAGTCAGAACATAAGCCAGATGCAAAACTCCAACAAACACTGATTCACAGCTCCAGTCACACTCAAAGTCATGTATGAAATGAGCAATTCAGCTACCCAATAAGCCAAGAAGGGGAAAGAGAGGGCAATTATGTCTCTGTTCAACAGAGCACCATTTAAAGTACTCCTTCTGATTCAGCACCAACCCTTGTGATCAGTATTCTTGGCCTACCATCAATGAATTTAATTACACAATTATTTGAAAAAACGCAGCATTCTCCCTTCCCTGCTTGCCCACAACCAGTCCAATACAAGTCACAGGAATTAGTCAGAAAGAACGTGTAGAGTAGCTACCTCCACTTTTATTTTTGAAGTTCAAGTCACAGAAATGCATGGATATTAGCTCAAGCATTACAGAAAACCACATGCTTCCTTTAATTGAGCAAGCGGAGCTTAATCTTCTCTATTAATCGATACAATGTGAGCAGCCATGAAAGGTCCACCAAGTTACTTAACACCCATCAGTTACTTATTTGAGATTCAGGGATATTTAACTGACAGCTGTGTGTTTGGATCCATGTCATCTAGCATCGTTTTGCCCGACTGCTGCATCTTCCTCTCCTGTTGAGCATACACAGGCAAGTTGAGCTTCAGCTCCTCCCTAGTTCTGCCTTCTTTCACCTCCACACGCAGCTAGCATACTTTAACAGCTCTGCTAACAAACACATTTGCTGTCCCACAGTGAATGCCTGCTTAACTCCTTTTATTTTTTCTACTTGAAACAGCTGCACCAACTAATTAATACAGATACTGTAGCAATAAGCACAAAGTTCCTACCATTCAAACTGATACAAGTGTACTTTAAAGACAATGTTCTTAAACAGGAAGGAATTCAATACAAAGGAAAGAACAGGGCCTTAGCCACGTGAAAACAATACTGTTCTACTGTGGACTGACGCATTAGTCACTGGTTTGGGAACGAGATGCCCTCTTCCCTTTATGCCAGGTTTGGGCTTTTCCCGCCTACATTTGGGAGGTGGTGGAGGGGAGGGACACTACAAGAAGGCCACAAGGAAGGAAGTTAAGGCTCTCCTCTTTCAACTTGTGCCATCTTCCACAGACAAAATATTTATTTGCTTTTGCTGTTACAAAGTGAAAATGTTAAGCAGGATTCAAGATGCAAATACCTCCCTTAACATAGTAAGGATGTGCCTCATTTTCAGAGCTGACCATTTCAGAAGGCTTTTGAAAGAGACACTGTTCTTTTAGATGCCCACATGGCACTATCCATCCCAAGAGGCAATTAATTTTGGATCCTGACCGATGCCCTGATGTTCCAAACATATCAGCTATGCATTAAGCAAAGGACTTCATTAAAGGACACGAATTTAATTGAGTCTATATTCAGGTATGTCTCTGAAAGCTAGAGGGTAAGGAAGAAATGTAGTAACTAAAAATGTTTTAAAGAACACACGTTCGACCTCTTTCTCAGGAATTCAAGTTGTGTAGCCTACATTCAACTCTCTTCAACACACAGGAGCCAGTCGGACCACAGGCTCCCTGTTATAAGCACAGTAAAGTCCATCATACAGCAGTTACTTCAGGAAAAACTTTCACACCAGCTCTAAAAATTCAGGGAACAGGAAAATAACTACAGATATCCAAAGAGACAGAAAAAGTGCAGTATTGTCAGACAGCAAGCCTCTGTACAACTTTACTAACCATTTCTAGCCTTAGAACCAACTACAACTGAAAAGTCAAATCAGAATATGTTGACAGGGAGAATCAATGGGAACACTAAGGGTGCAACAGTATTTATTTTCACATTTTCTACCTAAGCCTAAGAGCCTACTCTTATTCTTTGATCCTGTTTAAAACTTGGCGTATCTGCAACAAATTATTAACCTCATTCTTCAGTTCCTTCTGTTCCTTCAGCCCAGTCAGTATGGCTGCTCTATTACAGCATTTTTAAGTCTACTTTTTTCAACTGTACATAAACACAAGCCTCTTTTTGTCCATCCATTCCACTAACCATTTTTTTCCACTCCTAAATTTATCAGATGCCATCAAAAAACCTCTCTTCGGCAAGGCCAATTTTAAAGGAAAATATAAAATTACCTCATTAGTACATAGCTGTCTTTATAAACTTATCCCATTAATTCAGAACCATTTTCAAGCTATCAGCCAGTTACCAGTTTCATACATTTGGCTAACTAAAAATTTCTTCCACCAGCTCAAGATGTCACAGTACCAATTTTTATTTTACCTCTGAGACGTGGGCCAAAATACTTCCAATGGACTCAGAACTCTAACCAAACCAACCACAAAAGCAAGGCACCCAGTAGTAACACCATGCTTAAATTAAAGGCAGTGAGCAAAGCGTATGGGTTGTGGTTTGCTTATTTCTTACGGCAATATATTCCTAATTTTAGACACTTGAATGCTGTTAACACTAGATAAACTACACACATAGCAACTACTGAAGTAGATGTCATTTGAAAAAACACTCAGCCATACTCACTTTCTGTGCTAAACTCTAGGCAGCATTTTAAACATCACAGGGAATGACAATTCTAATTGCATACTGCAGAATTAAATCCAAGATTGCTGTCAAAGCAACATTTCAGAATATGTTAACTTTGAAATCACTGTTAGTCCAGGGAGTAAACTCAAGTTAGCTTCTTCTTAACTCTGCTTCAGTATTTCAGCTATATGAACTGCCCTTTTTGGAAACATATCTTTACATCAACAATGGCAGCTTTTCCTTCAACATACCTTACTAGAAGGGTACCATCAAAATTTAGGTGATTTGGTTCTCTTTTTAAAGGCTTAATAAAAAGCAACTTCAGCTTCACGTCTCTAACTACTTCACCAAGAACACCTTTTGACCACAAAGAAGAAGTCGTCCCTGGGAAGAAGTCAGCCTGAAATTAGTCATAGTTCATTTTTGTTTGAGAGCATACATTTGCCAGTTCTGAAAGTTTTGATTGAGCCTCCTTAAGCAGAGAAAACTGTCAGCAAAATAACCACCATTTCCAAATAGCTTCATTCTCCCATAGCTATGACATTTCTTTAATTACAAAGTGTGATTAGCAATCTTGTCTGAACCCAACAAGACGATTACCTAGAGATAAAGTTCAACAAACCTCTTCAGAACAGTACGGTCTTGTACACATATCCTGGGCAGAAGACCTGGCAGATCAGAGGCTACAGCAAGGGGCCTAACCACAAATGTGTTTATGTACTGGAGTCCTTCTGCAGCTAAGACTGTCAGCGACTTTCTCGCACAACTAAGCTGCCCTTTCCACAGAAACCTAAGTAATACATGTCTACTGGGAGTGGCAGGAATTTGAGGAAGAGTGGTAAGAAAAAAGGTAATTTTAAGGTCAAAACAGTTAACAGTGACTTTTTCTTGAGTTGTGTCATCAAGGTTGTACTTTGCACTACAAAATTATGGAATTCTATCCAAGTTCCTTTCCACTTTCCTGCTCTTCTCTCCAGGGAATAAAAAAAATTAGACCTATCTAGGGCAGGGACTATTAACAGCTTGTCTCTCAGATTTGAGCACATTATCCCTGTAAAGCAAACATCTGAGCAACATGGTACACAAAAAGGCAAACCACCTCTACGTTCCTTTCAAGGGTCAGTTCTCTTCATGACCTCACTGCACTTCCAATCCCATCTTCTGCATCAGATATCCATTATCGCCCTCCCATTCTTCTGCCTAGGCTCGTTCTTCTTGTGCTGTGCTTTAAAACAAGAAAGGCTTCCTTTTGGCCTTGAAATCGGTGGTTGCCCCAGAAAAACAGTACATTTTCTGTCAAAAGGCCTGTGAAAATTCAGGCTCCCTTGCGTCTATTAATCTGCCTGTGTACATTAACAGAACAATTAGTTCTGTTTCAGTATAAGACCTTAACCACAACAGAAACAGCAGCTTTTCCAGTAGGTAGGTAGTGTGGTGATTTCCAGGATTTCTGTAAGCAAACTTACCCTTAATTCTGTGAGTTACCTTCTTCTTTGGTTTTCCCTTTCATCCTTCATTGTCTCTCATATACTCCTGCCTGCCCTAGCAAGCTATTGCTGCCTTCTCAAAGATTACATCTTGTACCAGCTTGAATATATTTGGGCAGAACCAAGATAAGGACAGCAGAGCTTATTTTCCAGAACTGTACTTCAACTACCCCAAGCTCAACAATTCACACAGAAGTCCTGCCTCACTGGTTAGAGACTGCTTGACTGGTCTCCAGAATAAGCAACTATTTTACTCACTTCTCCTTCCCTTTCCCCCAATATCAACAGTGCAACATAAACACAGATATTTACTTGCATCCTGGCTTTATTCTCAAATTTTCTGCAAAAGAAATGGATGCCTGGATGAGAAATGCACCACTTAAATGTATTTAATTCATTCTTGTTTTTAATGTGGCTGGTAACACTGCCCTTATGCTATGTGCTGTTCAAAAGCTAGGAGAACCAACCCCTAACACAGGACTTGGAAACCAATAAATACTGATGTTTCAAATATAACTCCAACATTTTCAGATGTTTGACATCCAACTCCACTAGGGAGATACAGGGTTATTTTGTTTCTGATACTTAGCTATCTTCCCAGTCACCTTTCAATAAGGAATATGCTTCATTCCATTAGAATATTTAGTTTAACATGGAAACAGTTATTTCATATATTTAGTCAATTTCTATTCCACAAAGCAAGAGGAATGCAGCTTGTACCCAGCAACATTATAACTCTTTCCTATCTTGTGAAAAGGCACCCCTTCATCTCCTTTTGGGTCGTTTCTCTGAGGTTACGTGACAGTTCAGTTCAGAAAGCTTCTTACTAAAGCAGCAATTTTAGTCCACATAACAGGCAAAATAAAGAGTGTAATATCTTAGGTCACTTATCACTATGAACTTCCAATTAAGTCCTTCAGTGTCACAAATTCTTCCATGGGTGTTTTGCACGTAAATCCTAGCCTATTACACCGTGGAAATCTTTCCTCATCTGAGAATATATTTTGTCTTTTCAATCTTAAATATCTATTTCTTGTGAAAGGGAAATGTATCATTTGGTTCCTTTATCCTCCTTGGTATTTGCTAATTTTTACACCTTGCTTCATTTAGTTTTTGATATCATGGCAGAACTAATCTGATACTCAAGTGACAAAAATCAATCCCTAAGAAACTGAAGAACAGAGTGCACCTGGTTCTGTAAAAAAAAAGTTTAAA
>VZRF01000325.1:166950-185192 GCA_013396875.1 Vireo altiloquus | reverse complement strand
AAAAAAAGTAAAAAAAAAGTAAAAAAAAAGTAAAAAAAAAGTAAAAAAAAAGTAGAAAAAAAAAAGTAAAATAAAGGTCCCAAAGTACTTAATTTGTCCTCTCTATATATATGTAACAAAGCAGTTTATAAATCTGCTTTGTTTAATATTACACAGTGAATTAATGCATTTCTATTCCCAAAACACCTCTGATGTAACATAGTAACCAGGGCCACCTGATAAAAGGAATGCCATCTACTATCATCCACTAAAGCATTTAATGAAAACTTTACATCAACTCTAAACAATGACTTAATTGAGATAGGACCAGGCGTGATTGAAACTGCCACAAATAGGACTCAAAAACTAGGTAATGCAGCATTAAGGCTGCCCGTGCAACCCTTATTTGTCACTGGAGCACATGTGCTGTAATTCTCAAACTCCACAGTGCTTTTCCACAGGACCCCCTACTTATCAATGTGCACATAATGGACCTCCTGTGGAGACGAACACTGATGCCTTGTGATTGAGCTTATTTGTCTGATGGACCTCTGTCTTATTTATTGAAGAAAAGGAACAAAAGAAGGGATCACAGAAGCAGGGACAATTAAGATAGTGAAAAGCCACTCCGGAAAAAGATGCCTATCCCTCTTCTAACTTAACCACTATCCCTGTGGTTAAGCAAGTCTCATTGAACTAGGAGATCTCAAACCTGACAATTTTGTGTCCCACCTCTCAAGTTAAAACAAGAGCCAGAACCCAAAGTATTAGAAAAGGAGGCAAGCGGGTGTGAAATTCCTACCCCAAGTACAGAAAACACTCCACAAAGAAATAAGTTAAAGCCTAAAATACTATTTTGGCAGCTCAAGACCACGAAAAACCCTCCTCTCATTTGCTACTGTATCAACACCTAACAAAGCTTCAGCATATGCACAGAGAGACTCGAGCTCAGGCACCCCAGACAATTTACAGACTGCACTTTTAAGCGTTCAACCTGAGTATCAAGGTACATCCATCCTTCCTTTAACATACTCAAATACAGGCCTCTGACACTTCCCTTTCACTGCCTAGAGGTCATATACAGCATTATGGAGAGCAGCACCTTCTTGCTCTTTGAACCCACTCATGTTGCCCCAGTGGACATGAACTGCATGTCGCGTCCTGCTCATGAACTTGCCTACAAGCAGAAACACCACAGGCTGCGGAGCCACCCAGTTAACCAAGGGCTCTTGCAGAAGGGTTTTACAGCTTTAACTTTCCAACTAAAACGGGGTCAACACAGCGGAGACAGCAACAGGGACAAATCCATTCCAAAAGCGTTTTCAAGAAAAATATGAGATTTTAAACACAATAGTTCTCATACTTTGCTATATAACAAGATTTTCCACAAATACCAAGTTTAAATTGCCATGTTGGTATATAACCATGACAGTAGGTAGTCAGGTCATTTTGCTACAAACTGTTCATTGCTTTAACAGACAAAATGCTGCTTGGAACAAATACTATTTTTAGTAATCAAAGACTCCAAATTTTTTCAAAACAACCTTGCAAAAACAAACATTCTCAGGCTCCACTGGAAAACCAAACAAAAACACAAAGCAAATAAGAGCACAACTATTTATACATCTGCCAACCAAACATTCTACAGCAAATAATATAGCAAAAAAAAGGGAAGGTATTGAGTAAGAAAACTAGCTCTCAGTTCTTTGGGGGTGACAGGGGGAGAAAGGTGCTTGAAGTTAATCTAATCAATGCTACCATTTTTTCCCATAATATCCTATTACATCTGCTATATTTGTAAATGGTACCATTTGTTTTTCTGACAAAGTCAACGCAGTAATATATGTATTTCACCTCTCCAATGCAAAGCTTTAGAATCAGGTACAGCATTATGAAAGAAATATTCTTCACTAGCAGTCAGCAAATACTTAACCACAGGGATTCAACTACTCTGTCCCTGCTTCATCACACTGGAAAAGGCCAGTTCTTAGTTAGCAGTATTGTGCTGGTTGCCACCAGTCATCCAAAAAATGTATACTTTTATTCCAGAAAGAAAGAACATTTGCTTATCTTCATTTTCATGGCACTACCACAGTCATCTAACAACACTCTCACATATTAACAACTGTTCCTATATTTTTTCCCATTACATGAATTTTACACACTCAAACAAGCTTATTTTTCTTCACCTCAAAGGAAAGCTGATAGCTTCTAAACTTTGTGACAAGGCAGAAAGCAAACCCTTTTTGACAGCCAAACATCCATTCTTAAATGTTCAGGTTGTCATCCCTTTTTATGTACAGACATGACAGAGGCAAATTTACTGCTTCTTGAAGAAGCTGGGGAAAAAAATTACACCCCTTTTCTTAACCTTGTATATATTTGTTCTAATAGCTACTGGTTTAAAACTTCTCTTCAGTAGAGTCAGGAGATACCATTTCCTCTGAGAAGGTCTTCAAAACAAACAAAAAATAGCCAACACAACCCACAATCCACTTTTCCAAGGAGTTAAACTATGCTGTAACAATAATCATCAAAAGATAATCGGACTTCTCAGTGCTGTCTATTTAAAGCACTGCAAAGCAGCCTCACAAGGCTTGACACAAGTTTTCATCTGAAGCTGTCTACTATAAAGTTGAATGCAAGAAAAAGCAGCAATAACCAAACAGGGTTACACTATTCAGTTATGTAAGTCACAAAGGTTCAAATTTAGATTTATATTTAGTTTGTCAATTCCCACCCAGAGTTCAACTCAGTAAACTGATCTATTTTTAGCTTTTGACTCTTTTGGACATTTCCTTCCTTCATCTGTGTAAATGCGTCAGAGCTTCTCAAATGTTTCCCTTTGGCTAGGGTAGGATGCATCTGATTCCAAGCTTAAAAAAAAAGTTAACACACACACACGCCGAGTGGTTATTGTTGGCTGAATTACACCCTTGTTCTGAGTTAAGCATAGGCAAATTTGACTCCAATCCTCACACTGTACTAGAAAAGATATTGCTCCTTCCGCATTAACAGGTTAAAGCATGTCACGGCTAAACTCTACAAGGATCACAACTAGACAGACTGTATTTTATCACCTTTTATAAGCAGTCTTGACTTGGGTCTCCTGCCTTGATAATTCAGCAGACAAATAGTAGAATTTTCCCAAACTGGGGACAGAAATGAAGTTCAGATTTGTAACTTTCTGCTCAGCCACCAAGGCAAGAAATTCAGTCAAGTAAAATTCCTTGTTTTTCTTCCAAAGACAGCCTTCCACTACATGCAGAGAAGCTGTATTTTAGTTTTTATTTATTTATTCATTTAATATAAAGCACTAACAAGCCAATGTCTTGATTCTGGCCTGGAGGGAACATGGTTAGGACACAGAAGTTATTCTATACCACCTCACACCATTTTCCAGGAACAAAGGGAAGGTCTCACTCCCAAGTTGGGGTAGCCTGGCAGAGGGAGCAGTCAGGAGAGTCAAGGGCTTCCACAGAGGGTAAGCAATAACATTTCTTTTCTTATACACTCCGTCATTCCTATCATTACTGTTTTCTTATCTCATTACTGTTCCCAGTAAATTGTTCTTAACTTAAACCATAATCTTTTCCTTTTGTGCCTCCAATTCTCCTCTCCATCCCACCATAGGGGAGAGGGAGGGGGAGCAAGCAACTGGAGTGAGGGGAACACCATTCCTAAACCATGACAGCCAACCAACAAGTTATTACATAAGCCACTATAGCTGATCTCACCTTTCTATCTGCCACTGTTCTAATAAATTTTAGTTTAGCTTGCCTTTGCTGTCCTTAGAGAAGCCTGGCTCACATGATACCCTGCCAGTAAAGCAATGCACAGCACTGATTTCTTCCTTGAACTTTGCAAACTATGGCAAACTCAAGCCTAACTACTATCTTTAAGTGCAGAAAACAAGTACTTAAGGCACAGGAAGTGTGACTTTAAGAGGTGTAAAGTAAGAGCACAGCTGTAGCTGTTCCACTTCCATTCTTTTAGCACCAACTCAATGGGCAATATCACCCAAAATGAAGTTGCTGACTAACACCAGTAAAGCAAATAAATAAAGACAGGGATAAACTTTTTGAGAGTAAAGCTATATTAAAAAAATAAACAACAACAATGGCTATTCAGTTCCTTTAGCAGAGAAATCACATCTTATTTTACACCTCTGTAGTAAAAGACAGAAAGAGGCCTCTAAAGATGGGGTTTGGCATCTTCTTAAGTCTGATGTACTATGTGCTATCGACTTCTGCGCAGAACAGGACAATCCAGGCAATTTATATTTCAATTCACCTTGATTTGCTGACAGCTTTCCACTTTTTTTTTCTGTGCTTTCAGCTGCATATATCTGGAATCCAAGGAATATGAGAATTACAAAGGGTAAAGACATTTTAACCTTGGCCTAAAGTTTTGAGAAGAGTGTGGAGTATTTTTATGATCTCAAAAAATGCTATCATCTTTGTACTCAATGCTGCATAACCCAACATGCTCAGAAGTTAGAGGCATGGTAAACATTTGGAAATTGAAGAACTTACTGCCTTAAGGTAGAAAATTATATCCAACAATGTACAGCCAAGACTACACAATGGATAAAGTCCACTGTGTAGCATAGGAGGTCAGCCAAGTAATATTTGGTATTTAAACACTCCATTATTCTAATTCCCTTCTTGGGACGTTCCTGATGTATCCTCCCTTTATTACCTAGAACAAATTTTAAGAAATGTCATCTGATTTCTTCCCAACATTAACATCTGTTTGGGCTCGGAAAACAAGCAGCCCCCAAGACTTCAAACACTTCTGTTTTCATTAAATTTCACCAGTAACATTTTTCCTTGTTTGATGGCCTCGAAGTTATTAACCAGCTATGTGACCATCACAAACCTTAGTGAAAAGCCTTTGACCAAATGCCTTGATGAAGCATGTCATAAGGCTGAAGGTTTCCACAGAATTACCCACAAAAATGCAGAAATTCAGTATAAAGCCTAAAAGTTTTGGATTTTGAATCACTCTTTTATGCATTAAGTGAAGTATAGACTAGACAAAAACAAGCAGGTATTTACCATGTCCCTGTGAGCCCTATCTTTCTGCAGTATATTTTCCTCTTCGTTTTTAGCACACAGAAAATCTCACTTCACTATAACCCTGGATCCTCAGACTCTAGTTGCTAAGCAGTCATGTACAAATCCAACCACAAAAATCACTACTGGTTGTTTACACAGTCTGCAGACACCTCAGGAATAACTATTACTGCTCATACACGCACCAAGACTACAAGAAAACATGAGTAATTAAGCTCCGGGTAGTTTCACAGATGACTAGAACACATTGGGATTACTCACAATAGCCCTGTTCAGCGCCTGCTGCCCAGAATACTTTCTCCAACTTTTTAACAAAGAGATTTGTCATGTAAACTCAAGTTTTGGAAGCCACATGGAATATTTAGTTTGATAGTGTATACATGCACACATATATCCTCATGCACACTAGTGAAACAAGCCTTCCTGAATCTCAGGCTCATGTTGGACTGTTAGACATGCCAATAACATCATCCTGACCCTTGCACAGATTTGTGGGAATTATCCAAGCACACTATATGACACCTATACTTTAAAACATAAAGCAAACCCCTGACCTATTCTGAATGCTGGAAGCATTCAAAAGCACTTTTCTCCCTCTATTTTAAATCTCGCTTCCTCAACATCTTAGGCCCTGAGAGACAAAAGAAATCCCAAAATTCTCATCTCCCTGTAAAGATTGCCTTTTCTTCCCACCATAATTATAAAACAGTAATGCTTATTTCAGTTCTTCAGTAAGGTCCAGATTACAAAACATCACATTCAGAAGTATCAGCAAGAGGCACAGTTCAGCACTGCTCAGTAGGAAAACCTGTTACATATTTGCAGTGGTTTGTATTAAACAGTGCTACTGCCACTTATGCAAGGCAGTAACACAGGAGATTAAACAAATTTCACTAAATGATTTCAGAAGACTCCACTCAACAGCCTTGAAAAACAACCCTGCTTTTTAAACAAACACACAATTTCAGATGACTTAGAGCAGCTATTTGGCAGAGAAACCACTGGAAAGGGCTTTGTATCTTTAAAGCAGAGTCTTGTCACTCAGACTGTTTAGTGCAACTTTGTGGACACAACTCATTTATGACCCTCTTCTTTGTGTATCTGTACAACAACCTACTCTAGAGGCTGAAAATCAGATGCTTTAATGTACTGTAGTGTCTACTGCTAAAAGCACTTGAGTTGTTCCCTGTCATTTCAATTCCTCCTCCTCACTACTGGGTAAGTGATCTGTTTTCTCAAAACAGCAGTATCCTTCCTGAAGGAATATGACTCAGCTTTGCAGATCATCAGTATTACTTCACCAGTAGTCTACTTTTTGATTTTACCGCACCAAGAAAAATGTTAAGTTAAACAAAGATCCTTCTCCAAATCAAGCAAATTTCTTTATGAGAACAAATAGATGTAACCATCTTAGTCATTAAATTAAAATAGCCTGCTATGACCGTCATGGGGTTTTTTTACCTCATGGCCCTTTTTTTTAATGATTAAACTTGGTTCTCACCAACATCAAGCAGAAAAAACTGTTTCCCTTGTTCTTTAAAATTATCACCCACTTTCCTTCAACTACCACTGCATTTCCAAAATTTCAATGTCTCTTTACTATTTGAACTTTTTTGCTGACCATGAACAACTGTTTCAGTGATCTTACCTCCTTCTTCAAGATGCAGACCAAAAATCACTATGCAGTTTCATCCTATGAAACTGACCCAGCAGTCTGCACCTAAACATTTGTTGACACTAGAGTTATTTTAATTTTTAATTTAAACTGAAAAGGAATAGAGAAACATTAATATTTTCTATATATATTGGGACAAGGAAAGCTTTTGGAAGTCACATGATATTTCAGGTTGAAATTCATACCTGTTTCTGTTAGGTTGCTGTGGGACACATTTAACTGGAGACAAACCACTTCTATAAGAAACATTTTCTACCTGTCTTGTCTACCCAGTGACTGAGCTCTGCAATTGATGGAAGCCTTGGCTGCACCAAGTCTCTTCCTACTTCTGTCAGCTCCTTTGTGAGCACATCAGCACTTCACGCCGGCTCAAATGCACTCCTTCCAAGAATGGACCTGGCTTTTCTCTAACTCCCATCAACCTTACACTCCAAATGTGCATTTAGTTTATCAACTGTCAGCTATCACCGATGTTACAAGTAATTCTCTGTCCTCTCTTAGAAATATTCATGACTTCTGCCTCCAACTGTTACAAACACACTCTAACCTCTAACTTTATCTATCCTTGGCTATCCCCAGAGAAGATTGGCTGTTTCACACTAAGCCAAATTTCACAACATCTGCTGTGTTTCACACTGAAGCTCTCTATCCTCATCTTCATTGTTCCAGGGAATGTCAATTCAACAATACTGTTTCCCACCGTAACTCAGCCATTGTAACGTCATTGTTTCTGCAGTTATTTTTGCACTGCATTTGCTCATCAGAAACTATCAAGTTGGGACATTTTTCTCTGGTGTTTTTCAAAATATCATTTACACACACACACACACCACCCTGCTTCAACCATCTTATTAAAATGAATACTTCTGGAATTGGATCAAACTTTCACAGAAGGGCCCACTTCTTCTTCAGCCCAGGTCAACCGGCACTAATGACAGCAATACTGCTGCAATCTTCTCATTTACTAATGCAATTCAAAGCACAAAGTAAGAGATTCTTGAAAAGCTTACACAATACTGAAAATTTTTGTTGTGTTTACTTTTTTAATACAAATGCTGTCATCATCCTAAGTGACATGAAAGAATGGATAACTTGTTTCATACTTTACAGCCTCTGCATGCTCACCACTTCTTAAAACACACCTCAGCTCCTGACAGCCACAGGGCCAAGAGCCAGTACTTGCAGAGGACAGCACGGAGCTGTCATGTGGGCTACCACCAGTGCTGCCCGCATAAACTTTGCTTTTGCTTTCACAATTAGATGATTTCTGTCACACTTGTCACTGCTCTGTAGCTACTCCAACTGCCATGCCAAGTAAGCAACAACCACAGCTCTACCTTCTCTGTAAGTTAGCTACTACACATCAGCAGGAGAGAGTGCCTTACTACGTGTCTTGGAGTGACTTTATGGTTTATCCTTTACCGTCTGCCTATGCCCAGAAAATGAATTTTATGCCTTTCTATGTCTTTAAACTTATTCACCTATCTTAACTTCAGAGATGGTGTGTTCTGGTTCATGGTTTTAAGATGGAAATTTGGCTTGTTTTTCACATCTGATGCATACCTTGAAAGCTATTTTGCCCATGACCTAAATGATAGGGTGTTTTTATCAGTAGTATTCTTGAAAAAACTTGCTGCCTTTTAATAATATGCTTGCCTTTTGTTTTCCATGTAATCTTTACCAACCCTCTCTCCCTTCCCTCTTCCTAGAAGACTTTCTCTATGATAGCATTTTTAATTCTGTCTACTACATGCAGTCAACTATCCTAACCACTATCACACAGGATACTAAAGTAAAGCAAGCAAGGCATCAGTATATAAAGCAATATAATCAGGAAGAAATAAAACATAAGTCCTCCTTGTAAACTTGAAATAACACATTTTTAAATGCTGGCTTTTATCTTTACAGTATTATTTGTGAAATGATGTTTATGAAAACTAAGCAAACAAAATCATTATTTAAGAGAAAAAGAAGAAAATCAATCATGTTTTCATGACACACATTAATACTTCTTCTAAGGTCTCAACTATTCAAGCGACTATCAGCCTAGGTTGCTATAGGCAGACTTAGTCAAACCCAGACTGATTCAAGTCTCAAGCTGAGTACTAGTACTTGCAGAAATCTTCAAATGTCCACAAGCACAACCAAACTCAGTGTTCTGTTTTCCTAAAATACTCACATGTTCATTTTGGTACCAAAACACATATACCGTAAGCCTAAATTTTAAATTCTCTTATCATTAAGCTTACATTAAGAAACAAATGCACAAGCAGGATACACTAAGTGTACAACATAAGAACCAGGTGCTATTTAAAGCTATTCTGGTTACCAGCCTGTTCTCTGACTTCACCTTGAGAGGTGGCACAGTGAACTCTCTACTTGGAATACTCACCTCCTCCAGACCCACATTCATCTCAGACTTACTCCTTCTCCTCAGAAAGGACTGCTGCAACCTGTGTAGATTAGGTTTTACACGGAAAATCCTCCACTTTTTTGTTTTCCCATATCAAGGGGTGAAGTACAATTAATAGTTATATTCAGATTAAACCTGGCAAAGCTTGGGAAGTCATTCACCTTAATGAAGAGACTTTTGGGTCCCCTTTTTTTTCCTTTGTTGTTCAAACGTTTTTGTTCCTCCAAATGGTCCCTTCCTATTGCTCAGTATGTAAATTGTGTTCCTTCTAGGAATGTGGCAAGTGTTCACATAACAGGTGGTGACAAGACTAAACTCCTTAATGGCTTACAAAAACGGTATCATTTGTCCATATATGAATGAAGTTACTGCACAGTTTGTAGAGGCCACTCATAAAAAACATACCTTACAGGAAATAACTCCATCCACTTTCATCTCACAACTGTGAAGAGTTATCAGTTGGTTGTTTTTCTCCATGAAGATTCATTAGAGTAATTTATAAAGGCACTTCCTATAGTGTCTAGCCAGGAGCTGACTGAAGTGCTTACAAGCCTTTTTCTCTGCAATCTTTTGTATTCACAAATTTCTCCATCATCCCAAAAGGGTAACTTTAATACTAAAAGTTCAATCAACATTTTACCTAGATGAAAAAAGTTTTGCTCTTTATGCCTAAAACCAAAATTCACTAACTTCAACTGGCAAAAATACTTTCATTTCAAAAATACTGTAATAATAGCATGATTTAAACTTAACAGACAGCCCTCGTTCTTGCATCCTGAAGATATCAGTTGAGTCTCCTTCCCAAAGTATTGAGGACTCAAAGCTGCAAAGATGAAGATGAAACCAACAACAACCAAACAAAACCTCTGTACAGTTACAGCCCTGTAAGAGATGACTCAATGGCCTCAAATTCAACTTTGCACAAGTCAGCTGTTTTCAGACCTTTCAAATACATAGAATTTTAGGTTGAAATTCAGAATGCATTTTGAAAAGTTTTATCTTAATAGCTTTTCATTAAAAATCGATCTTGTATACTTAACACATGTACTAATACCACTCTACACAGCCACTTAGACTCTGCACTACTGGGTTTTCGTATGGTAATTTCATAACTCTAAGATATTTTACCAGTCCTTTCAAGTCACACCAGCTCACTTTCTAATTAGAAGAAAAAAAAAAAGGATATTTGTCTATACATTTATAGCTCAAAACATATCCTTCTGTCAGTTTACACAGTCATTCCTAATCTCCAACTTACATATAGGACAGAAATGCACTTCCAACAACCACTGTGTTTTCTCCTTCAAAATGTAATCACTTTGTCTGGCATTCAACTCTGCTTCTTTTACTATTAATCCTGCCACAAAGGTGACAGACCTAACAAGGTACTCTTTTCTTTTTAACTTCAAATAATGAGACTTAGATACCAAACATGTAACAGAAAGTAAGCTGCCTCAATTTCTTCCAATTCCAATGAAGGGATTCCTCATTTACATTCAAGATACTCTGTTTTTATGTGCTCCTACTACCATCACCAGCAGTGCTTACAGTTCATCTGCTTTCCTCACATTTCAACTGCAACTTTATTTCCCAAACAATTCAAGAGTGAGTTTGCATTTACATAACCAAAGCGAAAACTGGAAATGTGCACATTTCAAGCGATGTGAACCTAGCTGCTGTTCAATATCCTAACAAAACATCTTCCAAATAATCAAACTCCATTCTTCAGGCTACTTTAATTCTACTTCAGGCTTAGTCTTACAAAAGGACGGGAGGAAAGCCAATAACCCCACTTGGCAGCTCAACTGACCAATTTAACCAACCCAATATTAGAACTGATTGTTTAGGCAAGCTTTTTGTTGTGGGGTACTTTTTCCTCCTGGAAAACACTGCAACATTTTTACTCATTTTCTCTTTTAAGTAACAGCTACAGCTTTGCTAATATTCACTGCAAGTGACAGGAAAAAGGAAGCAATTGTCATTGTAAATTCTGTAAAGAGAAAAATATTTTGTCTGCTCCTAAGTGCACCAAAGTTTTTCCCTTGTTCAGTGGTCGCTGCGCCCATTGTGTTTCACTGAAAAAAAATGTGCCTGTTGTTCAAACAAAGGGAAGCACCGGAGATCTCTTAATAGACCCTGTCCTTATAAAAGAGTGGATCATGTACAGAGGCGGAATTCGAAGAGCTCTTCTCAATGCCAAATACTAACAAGAGATGCCAGAACACTTTCCAGTGTATGTTAGAGCCCAGGGTGAACCAGACAACCTCCACACATAAATATGGAAATGAGAATGCCAATTGTTAAATATGCTCTAAGAGTTTTTTGATAAGCATGTCCTCCTACTGCTTTAGGATTTTCAGTTCCTGCAATACTGAGCTCAGTGCAACTTCCCTGTTATCAGAAGTTATCTGCATCAAAAGTCATCACTGCACCACTTATGAGCTTAACAGCTGTAGCATCCTTCAACCCACATATAAACGTGGAAGTTGATTATTAATACAGCTGGCAGGGTCTTCCTAAACTGCAAGATTACTACATAAGCACCCATTTGTAACTACGCTCGGCAGACTACTGTGTGTAAGCCTACTGCTCTAATCTGTCATTTTGCTTTCATCAGGATTTCTTCCTGGGAATGATAAAAGCTCAGTCTTTCTTCCACGATAAAACCCACCAAGGCCAGCATCTTGTCAAAGAGCTTCACACTCATGGGCGTCATGTGAAGCAGGTTGCCTCGGGAGCATCAAACCCTCCAGAAGGGACACAGCCCCCTGCTTAGACCCTCTGTCCACGCAAACGCAGCTCCCAGCCCTGCTTCAGGGATGCCTGCTGCAGATCACACCTCTTCCTTCACCCTCATGAAACCAAACACACTGAGCAGCACCACCGACCGCAAGTAGCACTGATTACGCCGTTTCCCACTTCCCTCGGGGACTTTCCTTAGAAACCCAACGAACACAGCTTTTACTACTATTATTACTACTGCCATCGTTATTTTTTACACACGAAATCAGCCAACCCCCTCGTCTTTCCAGCCGTGAGTCTGCATTTTCCTAGCTCGCCGCTCCTTTTTAGGCACCCAAAGGGAGCAAGTGCCCAGCCCAGCCCGGCTGCCCCGCCCGGGAGCGATGGCCGGGGGGTGCCCCGGGGGGCTCGGAGCCGCCGGCGGAGCGGACAGAGGGGAGGAGCCGCCGCCACTCGAGGGAGGGCAGCCGGCACCAGGGGGAGGCTCCGGGGCCGCCGCCGCCGCCCAGGCTGCCCGCAGGGCTCCGTCCCCGGCGGTCCGTGCGGCCCGGGCAGTCCTGCCTTCCCTCCGTCCCCGCCGCTATCCCCCGAGGGACAACGTCTCGGCGGCGGGCGCAGCCGCCCTGCCCGCCCGGTTGCGTGCCGAGAGTAAACACCGAGGGAGAAGGCAGCCTCCATTTTTTTTTTATCCCGGCAGCCTGTCAACAGGCTCCCCCCCTTCCCCTCCCGATCCTCCGCGCCGAGCCCGGCTTCCCAGCCCGGCAGCGCCCGAGAGCCGCTGCTGCCCCGCCTCAGCGACACCCCCTTTTAACATGGACTTCGCTTTTTGTCTGCCTCTTTCGCTTCTCCGCAGAACACTTTCCATGCCGCTTCTCCCATCCCTGCCCTGGGCCGCCACCCAGCAGCCCAGCACCGGCGGAGCGCTGCCTTTTATAGCGGTGTCATCCTTGCCTGCCCGCCCGTCTCCCCGGGGGGCCCGGCCGGCGCGACCGGCTCCCCGCAGCCCTGCGGACCCGCTCACCCTTCCCGCTCCTCCGTCACCCTGCGCTGGCCGGATCGGAGCGGCTCCTCCACCCGCCTCCCGTCCCGCAATCCCCGGCGGGACATTTTCGGGGGACTCGGGTCCGCCTGGCGCTGGGTGGTGCCGCCCGGCCCCGATAACGCGCCCGCTACCGGGCCGGCATCGGAGGCAGAATCGCACCTGTCACCGGCGACACCGCCCCGGGGCGGCAGCAGCCCCGCACCCTCCCGGCCGGGCCGCGCCGCCGCCGCCCCCGTTTTCACGCCTCGGTTCTGCCGGCGAGGGTGGCGTCCCGCCCGCGAGTTGCTGTGCCTGAACCCCGCTGTCCCCGGCACGGGGCGAAGGGGCTCGGCTCTCTTCCCCGCCGCCCCTCCGAGGAACGGACGGGCAGTGCCGAGGCGGCCCCGCCGGCGAGAGGCGGGGGAGCCTTTCCCGAGGCCACCTGACAAAGCCGGCTGCCCTCGTCTCCTTTCCCGGCTCCAGGGGGAGGACGTCGCTTCCCCAGGGCCACCTTTCGCCTCTACCTCCAGCAGCGGTCTCGCCGCCGGCCCTTCCTCCCCGCTCCCCCAGGGCAGGACCGCACTCACCGGATCGGAAGAACGCCGCGATGTCCGCCGAGTCCTTGGCCGCCTCCTCGGCCCCTTCCCCCGCGCCGCTGCTGGCCGTGGTGGCGGCGGAGGTGGCGGTAGCGGCGCTGCTCATGGCTGCTGCTGCTGCTGCGTGTGCCGGCGGCGGTGCTTCCACCGTGCGAAACCCGCCGCCGACCCCGCCGCCCCCTCCGCGGATCCCGGCTTCACCTCCGGGCGAGAGCGGCCGTCAGGGCGGCAGCCGGAGCGGGCGAGCGATGCGGGGCGGCGGCGGGCGGCCGCAGCGAGCGCAGGGACATGAAGGTATGTGCGGAATGGCAGCTCCGGGAGCGCCCACCCCCCGCAGCCACCTAGGAGGCGGCGTGTGCATGCAGGGAGTCCGAGCGGGCGGGCGGGCGGCAGCCGGAGCGCAGACAATCGCGGGAGGAGGAGGAGAAGGAGGAGGAGGGCGACGACGACGACGGCATGGGAAGGGCCAGCGGTCCGCGCAGCCAGCAGCCGGTGGGCGGAGAAAGAAGGAACGTTTCCAGCCTTTTTTTTTTCCCCTTTTTGCCTTTTTTTTTTTTTTTGTTTAATTTTTTTTTGTTTTTTAAAGGAAGCAAGGAGCGATCCGGAGGAGCAGGAGCTGCCCTAGCCGCCGCGGTGCCGGTGGCCGCAGCAACCGCCGTCCTCCATCTTGACGGGGAGGAGGAGGAGGGTGGGAAGGGGGAGTCGGGAAAGGAAGCGAGTCCCCGCCCGAGGAACAAGGGCGGTGGAGCCGGGAGTGGGGGGAGCTCGGGAGTCTCCGGCTGCGTCCGGCACCGGTCGGGAGGGGCGGGGCTGGCCGGCGCAGGACGGCCACGCTCCTGCCGGGCCCGCACCCACCGGCTGGGCCGCGGCGGCCGGGATTTCCCGGCGGCTCCCGCAGGCGTCACCGCCCGCTGGCAGCTGGGGGGTTGTTGTTCGCGTTTGGGGTTTCTTTTTGTTCGGTTTAGGTTTTTTTGAGGTGCCTCCGACTGGCTTTCGCCCTACTACTAGCTCGCCGGTGTGCGGAGGTCGGACTGGAGGTCCAAAAAGCGAACAAAAAAACCCCATTCCGTCCGGCCCGGAGGCGAGCGGCGGGAGCGTGGGAAGCGGCGCGTGCCCCGTGCTCCTGCCTGGCCGCTCCCCGGGCGCCAGGGGCCGCCGGCCTCCGAGGGGCCGTGCTCGGGAAGAGACGCCCTGCCCGAGGTCGGAAGGAGCGTGGCTTACCGCTGGAAGGCACAGGGGAAAAGGGATACGCGTATTTCTTAAAAAGGTGCCTGTAAAAGGCTTCGGTTACATTGCTGCCTGTATTGTGGATATACTTCCTCTTCTGTGATCACGGGGACGCCTGAAAAGGTTTTATGCTGTGGACCGGTTCAATTAATAGAAAATAAGCAAACAGCTCACGCTGGGGAGTGGGATATAGGTCGTGATGGGTCCCACCACCGACGTCCTCCTCATGTTAAGCTGCCAGTATAAGTTTGCTTCCAGGTAAGGTTGAGGAGGGGGTCGCAGAGCAGGAATCGTAGCAGTTGCACAGATTGATGAATCTGAGTAACACATCTCAAATGCGCGTGGTAAATAGTAAGTTGTTAGCTCAGTTGAAATGCAGAAGTACAGCTTCAGGAATTAAACTTGTGAACCTTTGGTAAGTGATAAAAGCAAGGTAAGTTCAAGAGAAATGTGGTTCATAGAATGATAGAATATCCTCGGTTGGAAGTAACTCACAAGAATTGTCCTAGGATCCTGCATGTGTTCTGCATAGGACCACCCCAAGAATCCACATGTGCGCAGAGCATTGTCCAAACACTTCTCCAACTCCAGCAGGCTGTGGGCTGTGCACACTTCCTGGGGAGCTTGTTCCAGTGCCCAGCCAGCCTCTGGGTGAAGAACCCTTTCCTAATGCCCAAGCTAAACCACTCCTGACACAGCTTCATGTCCTTCCCTCAGGTCCTGAGAGAATCCGGACAGGTTCTGTTAGTTTATTACAGTCAGATGATGAGGAAGTAATCTGCAAGGTTCCCAAGGTTTGTACTTATCTGAAGTTGTATAGGTTGATGAAAAAGCTTTTGTGCAACCATGCCTGCCCTAATTTCTCTTACAGAGAAGAGATTAGTTTAACTGAACAAATTTTTTAAAATTTTTTCTTTCAGACAGCAGACACAGGCAAGAGTTCCAAATTAGCATCCCCCTGACAGAAGTGGTTGCAACATGCATTTCTTTCTAGGTGCCACCATCCACTTAGCAAAAAAACCAGAATGGGACAAATGCTGCTAGCAAGCAGTGAGTTGACCTAGGAGTAGGGATAGGTATTGTATATCTGCCCAGAAAAATAATCTGTATAAGGTTATGAGAAAATTGGGTAAGTGCATGGAAAGAGTTAATATAATGAGTAAACAAAAGATTAGGAATCCATAATTCAAGCGTTTAGTGGCTATAGAGCAAAAAGTGCTTGAGACTTGTTTTCCAAATTTGAAATAAAACTTCAATATGCTATGCAACACTGGAAAAAGCTTTAGAAGGCTTTTCATCAGTTGTCGAAGACACTGACTTTCCATTTCCAACTAGATGCTCATCCAGCACACTGTACAAATTGTAAGTGGGCGCTAAAAAGGCAAGGTTAATTTGAACAATTTTGAAGGCTATATGACTCAAGTTTGTCCCTTCCTCTGTCCCCTCCATCTGCTGAATTGCAAGAGATGCTGGGTTTGCTTTTTTTCTTAGTATGTGGGTGCCCTGAGCTGCGTGTCCCACTACAGAAGCCTTTCATCACCATGAAAGTGATTGAGGACTAGTTGTAATTTGAGTTCTTCATCAGGAATGAAGTTCGACCTTACAGAAAATCCTTCAAGAGCCAAAAATGCTCATATCCTTTGCAGCATTTATAAGGATTATAGCAGTACATCATGTTAATGCTAATCTTCAGAATGCAATATTTACTGAAGGGTGAGTTAAAAAAAAGAGAGATAGGAAAATTACTTATAACAAAGTTACTTAACACTCTCTAATATAAGATGGATGTAATTCGCAGTTATTCACGTTAGGTATCAAATACCAGATTTAATATTTTGACATTAGGAAATGAAGTTTCTTAGTCTGGTTCTTCTTGATCATTTTAGGCGTCAAACTAGAACAAACCAGGTATGAATTGTCTGTATGGAGAATGTTGCACATTGGAAAATTGTGTGAATTTGAAAGGCTATCATTAAGGGATAGCCATTTTCTCCTCAGTTCCTTCTTTGGTATCTCAGTTTTGGTCAGCCTGCAAGTGGTTTTGCACCAATTACAATGGTAAATGCAGGAAAGGAAAAAATATTCATGGTGTAAAAGATACTTCAGGGGTAATGTGACCTGTGAAACACCAATAATGTTAAGACAGTTTCAAATTAGTTTCAGATTGTATACTAGGAGTTTTAAATCTTAATGATGTTTAAGTTCTGTGCTTAATTTCTGTATTATTTATATATAAAAATATATATATATAAAAGCATTTAATTTTATGTAAGCACATTGTTGAAAAATATTTATACTCCAATAAAATAAATGCCCAAAGAGAAGTGTTGTTTCATCTGAATGCCATTTATTTTCAGTTGTGTTGTGTCTTAACTATGGTTGAATGGTCACTCCAAGATCAGTATACCAAACACAAAAAACTTTATTCCTGTCAAAGAGGTGTCTTGTGAGGGAAGAAGCTTGCCCAGAGCCTAGCCTTGTGTATCCAGGCTGAGAAGTGTCACATGTCACTTCATGTTTCATTCCTAAAGGAATTTGCAGACTGGATATTTCTTGAGTTCTTTTCCTGCAGTATTTGCTGCCCACTTGATCAAGAAAACAAAGAATGAAGATTCCCTCGTTTCTATAAGACGCTAAAGAAAGCAGGGCAAGCTTGGTTTAAAAATCAAGCTTTCAGGAGAAGTAAACTAGAAACTCATTAGTTTGGACAAACTAGGAGACAAGAGATGGTACTGATCTGGGGCAGTCAATCGGAGTTTCCTTCCTGCTTAGAAAAGGAGTCATGGAGAAAGAGGCTTCTATTAAAAAAACCCCCACACCATTGCAAAACCCACCCACCAACTAGATGTTTACAATGGAGTTCTCGTAATTTCACAAGCTTCGCTATTCATTTTGTAAACAAAAAACAGAACATAAAGGATAGTGTGGGGACAAGGCTTCCACATGGAAAACACACTAAGGGAAAATGGACGTGGACTTCAACCCAAACAGCCTCTAAGAACTGGTTCTTGCAACCCTTATTTTTCTGCAGCAGGCTTTTGGGGGACTCAAATCTATAAAACAAGATATAAACACTTACAGTAAGTAATAGAGAAGGCCATATCAGGTACTACTGTGCTTTTAAGATGATAAGGTTCCTTTCGAGTTTGCAGCAGTTAAGGAAAGCAATCACAGTTATTAATGTGCACCACCTCAGAGTTGCTATCTGGTTTCTGATCTAAATGGCGCTTGTGTTATAGCAACATTCGTCAATTTCAAATTATTCTCAGAGCACACAGTGTATCTCTTCTAAATCTGTAGACGAGCATTGAGCCATTTTCCAGCTGTTGTCATTATTATTGCCCTCTTTTCCACAGAAGCATCCAAGTCCTTTTGGAAAGTTGTATTGAACAGTATTAAGCCTATGTACTCCCTTATTCTATAAAGTGAAGTTCTTGTTTCATTGTATGAGTTCTGGCAGCTTTTGGAACTTTGTTTATTCATAGTTTTTTTCTATTTTTCTGCAAAACTT
>VZRF01000325.1:111970-166938 GCA_013396875.1 Vireo altiloquus | reverse complement strand
ATTTTTTTTTTTTTTTTTTTTTTTTTTTTAAGCCAATGATGCAGCTGTCACCTATGTAAAGTATTGTCAGTCTAACTGAAAATATTTTCTCCATACTTTCCCTGGTATGACCTGACACATACAAGCTTGAGAAGTGAGTCCATGGTAATCTCATGAGTTTTAACAAGACCAAGTGCAAGGTACTGCTGGTCGGTATCAACACAGGCTGAGGGATGAACAGATCCGGACCAGCCCTGCTGAGAAGGATTTGGGGGTACTGATGGGTGAGAGGCTGGACATGACCCAACCATGGCCACTCCCAGCCCAGAAAGCCAAACGTGTCCTGGGCTGCATCCAAAGCAGCGTGGGCAGCAGGCTGAGGGAGGGGATTCTGCTCTGCTCTGGTGAGACCTCACCTGCAGTGCTGCATCCAGCTCTGGGGTCCTCAGCACAGGGAGGTCATGGAGCTGTTGGAGTGAGTCCAGAGGAGGGACATGAAGATTATTAGAGGTATAGAGCATCTCTTCTATGATGAAAGGCTGAGAGAGTTGTGTTTGTTCAGGGCAGAAAAGAAAAGGCTTCAGGTAACCTATATGGGGCCTTCCAACACCTGAAAGGAGCCTACAAGAAAGATGGAGAGAGACTTTTTACAAGAGCACGGAGTGACAGGACAAAAGGGAATGGTTTTAAACTTCAACAAGACTAGATTTAGATTAGATATGAGGAAGAAGTTCTTTACTGTGAGGATGGTGAGGCACTGGAACAGGTTGCCCCTGGAAGTTGTGCATACCCCATCCCTGGAAGTGTTTACAGTCAGCTTGGTGGAGCTCTGAGCAACAGAGGAAGGTGTCCTCACCCATGGCAGGGGATTGGAACTTTAAGGTCCCTTTCAACCCAAACCATTCTATGTTTCTGTGATTCTTACATTTCCTTGTAGTCTTAAAGCAGCACTGCCAGCCCACAAAAGGACAACATTTCACAGACACTCTTAGCACCTATAAGGAGAGGTTTAGTACACCTAAGTCAAAAAAATGTAAAGTGACAGTATTTGATGGTAACTACAAATAAAGTTTTTCTACTTATGTGGTCATGACTGTCAAATCTTAAGCAAAGAATCGAGCAGGTTTTTAATAGCCTACAGACCAAGCTGTGCGTTTTTGCACATCACTTACCAAAAAAACTAACTGAAATGAATGCGCAGCCAATTTTCCGAAAGAAAGGTTTATTCATTAACAGAACAATCAGGGTTTCCACAGCAGGTAAGCCTAGCCCCTGAAGGAAGGACCCATGCTGCACACCTGACCACCATCCAGCAAAATAGCCAGAGACCCCTCCTCGTCATGGGAGTGGCCTTTTATACCCCTTTGGTGGCACCACCCACTTCCCTTGAGTCCTCCCCCTGGCGATGTCCTCATTGGCTGTCATTGACTCGCTGTCCAGGCGATTGGCTCATTGTCATGGGGTAATGTTGGGGCATTGAACGATTGGTTCCTTCTCTGCCCAACCAGTGTCCTTGCTTTATCCCTTTATGATAATCTCCTGGTGTCATCTTCTTTTGGAATGTTCTCGTCTTGCCTGTTGCTCGCTCACTGCATGTCACCACTACGTAAAAGGAACCTATTGCTTATGAATCTACACAACCCATTACAGTGAAACCATACTGAACCATGAACCATGTAGCCAATTATCAATTAACTCTTACAATAAACGCTTAACCCCCTTAATTAACAATCAACCACGAGACTCCTAACTTAATTGATCATTAACTGATTAACTCCCAACCCCACAGGACCACGAAAGCCAACCCCCCTGCCCATTCATAACACTAACCATCCTGATTTTATTTATAACCAAACTGTTTTTTTAAAATTCTCACCATTTCAGTGATGTGCTGTCTCTATAAAAATCCAGCTCCCACTTCTGCTATGTGGCATGTACTGACTTGTCAGTGTCAAGGACACTTACATGTAGAAATTATACCAGACGTCTGATGTTCTATAGACTATTGGTGGTCTATACACCATCTGCTCACTAGCTTCACCCTAACAAAGTGTTGGTTTTACTGTTTACATTTAGGCATGCATAATTCCACATTATTGTGCAATTAATGGTGGCTGAACCACTCAACTGAATCTCAGGTTATCCCATTGCTTCCTCTATCCAAGTTTTCAGAAACACTTGTTCTCTCCATCAGGAAGTATGCAAACATGTAAATGGACACACACATGCACACCCTAATTTCAGATTTTCTATCACTATCATTAACATTGGCAATCATGCTGGACTTTCAAAGGGTGCTTTCCTTTACGTCCAAAATTTTCTGGGCAGAAAGGTGTACAGTGCTTCAGAGGCTTTCTGAAAGAATTGAACTTAGTGTACCTGGTTGAAAACAAGGTGCACATTCATTACAAGATCACAGCCTAGAAGGAATAAATCCAGAAATCCTAAGACAATGCATACTAAAGCCTCTGTGGGTGATTCATTTCTCCTTTTTTCAATCAGTTATTCACCAGGCGGCATGACCTCTTATTCTGCTTTCAAAAATCTTTCCTTTAGACACTCTGCAGTGTGCTACTCACTCCACAACAGATCAAATTACATGTTCTTGATCATTTTACATTGTCATCCCTCAATTTTTGAACACTAGGTTTTGATAAGGGTATGGTTTCAGGTAACTAAAGAAAAGGGATATGATTTTTTTTCCCTGGGTAAGGAGACTGGTGACAAGAGTTGACTTCATATTAATTGATGAGTTGTTGAACACCTCCATCTTTCTTTAGCTTTAAGAGCATTTTAGGAAAAAAAATCAAGAAAAAAATTCAGCATTTTCTTTTTATTGCTGAATTTCACCTTCTACTGTCTCACATGTTAATCCAGTTTGAAGTCTTTGTAGGTTTAAGTTAAATTGGGCTCCAACAATCCAGATCACCTGAAACAATGAACCGTTAGCATGACTAGTTTCAAACCAAAAGCTGTAACAAAGTTTTTGCTTACACTCCAGAAAGTTTAAAGACCTTAATGTTGGACATATTTCCTTCCTAGGCTTCCAGATTCTTGCTCCCCTAGTTTCAGGTCGTTAAACTAAGCACGTGAATGGTACAGCCTACTCAGTGGCTTGTGCCATGTCACATTATTCCCATTGCTCTGAATGTACCATACTGCTAAAGCCCTCTGTGTACAAACCACATTAAGCCCCAAAAGAAAGCTTCTATATCACACCTGGCATCCTCCATGGATCTGCCCATTTCTTCCTCCTGTTCAGGGGATGGAATGGAATAAAAGGTTGCCAGCAGCAATGTGGACCCCTATCATGCTTATGTTTCAACAGCTATGCTATCAACAATATCTGTGCGTATGATTACTACTGGAGAGTATTCAAGTTTGAGAAAGTTTTATGCATTGAAGGCATTAGGGGTATCTTATTTGGTCATGATATAAAGACATCTTGTGCCAGAACAGTCTCTGCCCTTCATGCCAAAAAACCACTAGCATGTCTCAGGAAAAAAATATGTACAGAAAAAATGTACCATATGTATCTTTAAACAAAGACCACTGTTTTGTATCATGATGATGGAAACTCAGAAAAATAGGTCACCAATTAAGCTAAGCTACTACACCAGTGATTGCCAATAGATCAGCAGACAGCCTAACATTATGCTACTTATATATACCCAGCATTTTGACATACACCGTATGACATTTATGAGAAAACTCTTCACTTAGTATCAAAGCAGTGTTAAGTCCAGTTGACAATTACCCTTCTGTCTTAAAAGTGATCATCTGTTAATTGTGCTGGCTTGCCTACAATTATTTGTCAAAATAGTGTTCAAGAATTGAATTGAATAAAGCAGCACAAAGAGCCATATGTAAATTAGAATGTTTTAATTTATGAGCCTAAACAAAGTGAAAAGTCAATCAAAAGTGAAGCTTAAAACAAATGGCATCCTGTTTAAAGTCTTATCTTCCAGAAGAGGGCATTTAAATCAGTTCCGCTGCTTGTGAACTTATATAACTTCATCCACATGCTGGTTTAGAGTTATACAGTTTGGGAAGCATCTTGGATGCCTATGTCTGTATCACTTCAGTCAATCAATATCTTATAACAGGGATTGAAGAAATTTGAGTAATTGCTTATGCAACAAACAAACCAAAAATACATGGTTTCTTTTGGATACACAGAACTGAACTGCAGTTTGAGTAATTTAAAAATTACAGTTTAAAAAAATATTTACAATACTTTTGCATCCAGTGCTAGGGAGCAAGCTTTATAGCAATCAATGTAATTCATAAGTTTGTTGTTTTTATATGACTTAAGTCTTCACAGGTTCATGATTCATCAAGAATGTGCGCAGTTCTTGCTGGCTTTTTGCTTTGAAAGAGGAGTATAAGTTTTTTAGCCAAGTGTTATTTACAATTGGACCTTGAGTTTTCCAGGTTCATCTGAGAGGAGCTCACTAAAGAGACACTTCCAAAAGATACAGAATTTTCAGTCAGGATACTAGAAAAGGCTGTTCTGCTGCAGTCGATCTAGACTGCATGAGTGCCCAAACAGATCCCCTGGATTTTTTTTTTTCCCTCTTGCAAAGAACATATTTGCTCTGAAAAAAGCTTTCCAAATTCCCAAGGAGATTTCTTGAAACCTATGGCATCGTTCCCCCATCAACAACTGCTGCTGCAAGAGGTGACCTCAGTTATCAAAGCCACATTTTACAAACATGCTTACTTATCTCTAGGTATACACATTTAAATTATTTTTCCTTTCCCTTGGTTTTATCAAGGCTTTGTCTCCAGTTTGGTCTTTTTATCATATCCATAACTTTCTGTAGATATTTCACTACTGCCTGTGGTCTCTATACATAATACGTGATTTATTCTGATCAGTGAGTCAGAAGTTCTGCTTGGGGAGGTCAGATTCTAGGTGAGCATTTGTCACTCCGTAGTACCAGTTGTCCAAAATTGTCATCATAGTTGATTATGCTATTAGCTAGGCAGTAGCAGTGGATGTTGTTCCTGACATTGCTCAGTCTTAAAATGAATTTTTTGATGGTACACAGTCATGAATTGCCATCCTTGCCTTCTTCCAGGAGTTGCTGCAATGGGAAAGAACTGAACAATGTGGAACAAAGTTTCCTAGTGTTTCCATTGCTCATAATCAGGAAGTTAAATTTCTTGCCACGCCTGGGAAGCCGCTTGGCTCTCAGCAGCAAAAGAGCAGCAGCTGCAGCATTACTCTGTGGATAGAGGGCAGTAAATAAACTGGTTTTATTTTTTTCTATCCTCTCCAATTTTTCAATTATAAGACAAGCCCTCTTTTATTTCCCTTCATCCTACTTTTCCCCATCATACTGGTAAGCAAATTGAGCAAAAAGCAACAGTTGCCTGCATTTCACTCTTCACATGCTGGCTTTCTTTTCTATTTAGCAGCTGATTTCACAGGCAGCCCCAATTTTCTATATTTAATTGAATGGACTGCTTGGAGTGGAAGCTTTGGCCACAACAGTGGTAAGTTTTTGATATTGACCCTGAAAGCTATCCAACACATACTGTTATTGGCATGTTAACCCCAGCTGGAGCCAGCTGCTTCCTCAGATGTTCAGGCATTGGGAGCCCATTCAGGACCCATGGAGTCACTTGGTGTTCCACATTCCCTCCAGGGTCTCAGCTGCTGTTTCTAAAGACAGAAGTGCAGAAACACTTCAGCTTCCAAGCCTTTCTAGTTCGCAGCCCCTTTGCCAATACTTGTACACAAGACTGAACACATCATCTGTGCACGCTTTCATTCTGGAATAAAGGGCTGTTCAGTTTGTACACGAAGCAAGTTTACAGATCACGTGCTCAGTATGGCTTATGCTGTATCGCTACCTCTCAATCCTCACAGAGCAGGAGCAGATAGTGTGGGATAGAAGCTGTATTCAGTTGGCCGGACTCCCAGGAAATGCCTACAAACTTCTGGATCTTAGCATAATTGTATGACACAAGATAATTTGCATTTTTCTAAAATGATTTTGCCCCTTTTGTTCCAATTAATAACCCCAAAATTTTCTACTTTTACAGGTAGAAAACAATATCCTGTCCAGTCATACCAGCTGTCATTGTTATTAGTGTATAGACTTGAAGTTTCGCCAATTGTCTCATTCATGTTAATCAGAGGTGGGAAATGACTTTTTGACAGTAAATCTCTGGCAATAGTGCAGTCAGATCCAAAGCATGTGGGATGCCATAGAAACCCATTTGAGATCATTTGCTAAACAAATGTTTAAAGTTTTTATTTAAGTCCTAAAATTTAAATTATCAATACTTCTTAGTGAAAGATTTCATATCAGGTCTCAGGAAATACTGACTTGAAATTTTGCTTTTTTAATGATGTGCCTCATTTTCTTTCCTATTTACTGCTTCCACCTAACAGAAGTATTTCTTGCATGATACCCACGAATTCTATTGGCTCAGGTGCTCCCCTAAACTTAATCGGTTGTCCAATGGATTTGGAAATTTGCACAACTTTTAAGAAGGTTTTGGGTTGTCATGACTGCAGGATTTTACAGAAGGGACTTGCATAGGAACTACAGCAAGTTACACAGCTCATGTGATGCCTTGTCTTTGCAGCATGCAGTGAAGATTAGGACCAAATTGTGTTCTCTAGCCAAATATGAAATTTTAGTATCTTCATCACACTATGGAGATTGCATGACAAACAACCACTTCACTACAAAATCATCTTTTCCTTGCCTGGGTATATTTCAGCTACATGTTGCTTCAGGCTCTCTCTGCTCATTTGGAAGGCTGTCAGAAGGCTTTTTTATAACACACTTACTGAGACAATTTAGTAAGTGGATGGGAAAAGAAGTAGGGAGAAAGGGTAGGTTGCTGTGCTGGGATGAATATGCAACTGATATCCATGTTTTCTATAAAATGAACAGTTATAAATTATGGAATTGTCTGTGTTTTTTCAGTGGCTGATGACTTTCATGTGAAATTGTGAGTGGTATGTTTACAATGGAAGGTTTATTTTCTGTTCACCAAACACAAGACTTAAAAAGAAAATGCTGATCTGAAATGTAGTCCCCTGTCTTGTTTCAGAGAGCAGAATGCTATACAGAAACAAAATAATAATTTTACCTATATTGGAAGTTTCATTCTGGCCTGATACTGCTATCAAAAACCCTAAACCACAAATATTGCTATCCTTTAACATATATATATATGCATTGTGACTATTGTATGTGATAAAAGTTAATTGAAAAACTAAGTAGGAAAAGGTGGTATCTTTGACCAGATGAGCTGGTACAACTGGAAAAGCCAGACAAGGTTTTAGACACACACATTCCTCAAACCAGCTGAAGTAGTTTTTTGCAAGCATCATTAGTTGGCTTAAAAAGATTTTCTTCTCATTAGAACTTGACTTTCTCTTACATATTTAGACAATCATGGCTACAAAATGTCATGCAGTCCATGAGTTCTTTCTTGTGATTGGTTCTGAACATACTGCTTTTAATTAAATAGGTTATTTTTTTCCCCTTTTGTGTTAGAGAAAATTGTAGAGGTATGAGTCCTTCTTACTCTCCCCATGTCATTTACCACAATAAACCTTAACCATGGTTGCAGTTATCATTCTCTGTATATTGAATGATCTTAAATTTTTACATGCATTCCTGCAGGTACAAAATTAAACTGTGATTTGTGGTCAATCTACCTAAAAAGTTCATGTAACAGAAATACATTTATTGCCACTTTTTAATATCCTTATCTTAAAGTTGCACAAAAATGGGGATTTATTACATTCAGCTTGGTGAAGAATTAAGTTTAAAATTTTCATAAGTTCAGGTTTTGGTGAAAATTTTTTTTAGGTCTGATATGATAATACCAACAAAGTAAGAAACTGTATAAATAAATAAAATGAACGAATTTATTTAGAAGTACGGACACAACTATGTACTTATGTGAACATAAAAAGTTTGGGAAAAGGTTGAACAGTTATGCAGAAGCAATAATACAGATTTAGTTCCTTGAGAATGTGTTCTAAATTGGATGACCTCTGAAGGTACCTTCCAGGCCTGTAATCTTACAGAATGAAATGCATCTTTAAAATGTTTAGACCTCCCTGCACATGCATTAGTCTAAGTAACTTATGAATATTTACAATTTACTAGTCTCTCCCTTTCATATTGCAAGAAATTGAATATATAACAGTGGTATTAGTATAGTACCTTTCCTCCTTCAAATCAAATATGAGTGCAACAGAAGTAGAACAATAACTCCTCTTGTTCTTTCTCTTCTCTTCCTCATTTTATCTTTTCTGATTGCCCTTTACTCTTTGACTTGCTTCTTCTCTCCTTTAAAGGAATTTATCTGAGAATTTTTTTGCATGGAAAATAATACCGTATGTGCTAACATGTCCATTTATACAGTAATTTTTATATCAGCATGATTCCTTTTGTAGAATATTTTCTTCACTTTATATACTACATTGCTTTGTTAGTAGTGTTAGCTACAGTGAAAGGACTTCTTTTAATCTAGAACAATCGTGGCTATGGAAAGATTAATGACATTTTAATGGCTGCATATTGATTTAACAATATCACTAGAAAATGTGATATAACTATTCCTATAGAAATAGTCAAATACTTCAACACAGACAAAACCTTTCTCTGTTATGGGATTGTTTGGATCAGCTAGCTTTAGAAAGCTAATCATACCTGAGAAGCAGTATAAGACTGAATGTGTTTTCATTAACGTTAAATAAATGAATATTTCAGTATATATTTGTGAGTGTATTTGTCTGCAACTAAAAAAAAAAAAAAAACAAACTAAGTATTTAGATTACTTATTAGAATCAAGGAGTCCCTTACAGGAGATTAAAATGAAGTGTTGAAGCATCAAGCTTTGACTATAGGTAAATTCAGATAGTGTAAATTTAGATGCTTTCAAAGTCCATTTCTAATTTTAATGCTCTACTAGATCAGTTTCACAGTGAGCTGTGCTGTTTATTTTTCTTTCTTAACTATCGAGTAATGGAGGAGGAGCTGTTTTCCATCAACTGTACATGAGCTACCAGACCCTCTGCCTAAATCCTAGGAAGGAAGAAAACTTCTAGGCTGCATATAAATTTCACAGCCAAAAGTCCATCTGTGTGGGTTGTGTATCCATGTCCTCTAGCCCATGGCTCTTTGATCTTTGTGAAGGATCATTTTTTGTTTTGTTTTGTTTTTATAATCCACAGACAAGGTTGTGAAGATATTATACTGCCTTCAGTTACAACCAAATTAAATTAGTTTAAAATTTATATGTCACTTTAACACTCTACTTTTTGTCCCATTTTCTTGTTTGCTTGACTGGGAATCCACTACTAGTATATTCATATTTTTTATTATTCAACTTTTGTCTTTTCCTCAGACTGTCTTTTGATGATTTCAAAATTTGATTTTGATGATTTTGATCTTCTTGAAGAATCTGAGAGCCACTAATCTTCAAGGACTCTTTTCATCCACAGAAAAGAGAGGCTGAGGAAGGCTCTGTGAGTTGTCTACTCTTGAGCCACTGAGGGGACAATGGATTGGGAGCCATCATGGCAGCCTCATGGACACCTCTTTCTCTAGTGAGCTGCCATATTTGAGGGCAGGCTGCAAAAAAGATGTCGAAAAAGGTCCAAAAATAATCTAAGTAGCAATATATACATAAGGACCTCCCTTTGCTGCCTCTTCTTTAGTTCACAAGAGCATCATATAAAGAGTTTGTCTTGTTCACTGATTGCTATCAATATTTGAACATTGCTGAGTTAGCAGCTGTCAGAATATGCTCCTTGCTTAGCTTTTAATTAATGATATCTGAATCATAATAGAGGTAGATGACATCTGATAAGATATAGCTCAAATGGGCACATAAAATTTTCAGGCAGAGGCAATTTCTACTAGACAGCTAAAGATGCCAGAGATGGATCTTGCACTTTTAGGTACGTTTTTATTGACACCATTGAGATCTTGCTGCAGAACACATAAATCAATACTTTCTTTCATGGCCACAAGAGAGCCACTATTAACATAAGAATTCAGAATTAAGGCTTCCTTACATTTATCTTTGTGGGTGCAATATCACTAGGCAATTAATGGCAACAGGGAAAGTCTCAGAGAATCTCATTTTGAAATGGAAACCCCCTGACAAGCAGATCCTTACTCCTCTTGCAGCAAAGAACTACTTTCTCAACACAGCTAGCTAGACAGCTAACTGAGGGATCCTTCCAGAACTAAAACCTGTCTTCTTTCACAGTCCCTGTGAAGCAGAGCAGTGCACATATGGAAAGAAAATGCAGAGAGGCAAAACTTGGAAGCTAGTGTCAAACCCTACAAGCATCTTAATTGCATAGACTTGACCAAATATTAAGTTCCCAGCTAGGTTCCCATCTTTCTGCAGCTGATCTTCTTCAGATGCTTTACGAGGCATGGGACATTTTACCTCCATGATGTGGACTAAGCTCTTGTTTTCTACTAGTTTGAGGTTTGCAGAAAGGCTCTGCTATGTGGTGGCACTCCTGGGCAGCTGGAATTCATGGCTGAGAATGTGGCTGCCTAGATGCTGCTGTGCTTGGACATAAAATTTTAAAAGGGACTGTAAGAATTATCTATTCTTACCTGGCAAGGTAAGAGAAGAAAGAAGGGTGAGCCGCTTGCATCCATTCTCCTTTACAGTCCCAGGAAGTCTTGCCATTTTAAAAAGTAGACCCTAGTCTTAAGAAGCTCTCAGTAACTTATAGTGTGAGAGCCAAAATAGGTAATAATATTGAGAATTAATAGTAGGATGCTCCCAATGTTTCTTAAGCTTAATGATGAGACCATAGGTGGTGATCTGAATTGCAGATGGTAGTGGTTCCTTAGTCTGATTTGGCTTTGATAGTTCCTTTGATGTAGAAGAACTGTGAGCTTAATTTGCATACCATTACTCCCACTCTTATCAGTCTGCTGATGAGATATCTTTATTAAATTTTTCACTACTTCAGGATTGTTTACATATTTTCTGATTTTATAGTGAGATTCTGCTTTACTACACAGGGATCCTACTGATGAACATCTGGTACCTTATGAGTTTTGATACTTTTAGTATGGTATTTAAAATTTCACTCCTGTTACAAATTACTGCAACTTCATCAGAAATAACTACCATTCTTAATTGACATGCAATGTCTTTTCAGGAAATGGCAACTGGAGATGATTAAATGAGTAGCAGGATAAAAATGATGAACAAGTTCAATTGATGAGTTTGCCTTTTATTAATATGAACATATGGGATAGTTTCAAAACAAAACATGAAAATAAATACTTCTGTTTTTACAAATTCTCCTGTAAGTTATTACATTTGCTTTTTATTCTAACTCCAGTTTTCTTCCTCTCTTTCTTTTGTATGAGAGAATGTCTTCTAAAAAAAAAGGTTTCCTTTACTGCTAGGCAGAGCAGAAGAGTAAAGATGTGTTTTGAATGTAAAGAAGAACCAATTTTTATTCAGAAAATAAATTATGTTTTTGATACTCAGTTAAACATGAAATGCACACACTTACTATTCTTATTTTCTTAATTTATACAGTTATACTACAATATGACATCACTCAATTCCCAGTCTTTGGGACTTTTTCCTTTCATCTTCTAGTATTTTTTCAACTTTGTTTTCAGACAGCAGAGTGAGAAAGGTTAAACAAATCCAGATTTGCAAATATATAAAAGATTTCCCTTAAGAAATTATTAATTTTTTTTAATCTATTAGAATCAGTTCAGGAGATGAAGTTGAACTTTGTCTTGATGAACTTATTTGCTCAATAAAGATGAACTTTATTGCTCAAAAGAAAAAAATAATCCTCTGAGCTGTTCTAATATGATTTGCAGAGCTCCTCCAAGCACAACCCTGGGACTGGAGAAGGGGAAGGTGCTGATGCACCCATGACCAACTCTGATTACATTTTGGAGGCTTCCACTGCAATTCAATGTGACCATTACTAGTTCAATATGTAGCCTATTAAAAACTCTTACCACGATAAATGGCTTATTTGCCTACAGATAAAAAACAAGCATTAAACAAAGATTCTGGAGAACAGCATCAAGGAACTGCAAGGTCACTTTTTTAGGGGGAGTGAGAAAAACTGGCAAAGACAATGCTGTAGACCCCTCTCTAGCTTGCAAATTATTTTTATTCTACCAGGCAAATTTTGTAACTTTTTATTTCACAGGTTCCCAGCTTGCTTATCCTTTAAATCAGAGTATCCTGAGGCCTGTGAAAGTCCAAGCATTCACTTTAATAATGAGGTTCTTCTTAACAGCAAGAATGTACAGGACTCACTCTGAAATTTTAAAAATCTGTGGGTTTTTAAGAATTCCATTTTAAAAAGCTGTGTTGGAGTCAGGCAAAGCTTGGGAACTTTTCCTGCTCCTCTGGTTGTTTGTTTTACCCTCAGAGCTCCACAAAAAAGGCTTGGCCTGTGAACCAAGCTCGTGAGAGCATTTGTCTCAACTTCTGGATAAGCTGAGAACACCAAAGAAATGAGGAGATGGTTGTTTAGTGTACCACAGAATGTGTAGTTGTAGTTTTTAGGTTTTGCTATATTACTATGGGACCAAGATGGAGATTTTAGGGTGTCGGGCCCTTGTCCTTCTCCTCCTTCCCTCTTCTCCTTCTTCTTCCCTTTTCTGTGACCTCAGTTCCTATCATGTAGCAATTGGTAGATAGAATTTAGTGTAGAGGAGACATATCAATAAGGTTGATATTCACTGGTTTTGGGAACAAAATAAGATACGTAAAGTTTTCTAACTGGTTGATAATAGATATAAAAGCTACCTGCTTCTGGTAGCCATTGCCATTCTGTCCTCGTGTTCCTGGAGGTCACAGCACAGTCTGTGACTCTGAAACTTTGATAAGAAGAAGAAATAAACAGGCTTTGAAACAGCAGAAAGAAGCCTCATCTCATCTTTTCGGGACATGGGACACTGAAACAAGGAACACAGCCGGGCCAGATGTCAGGGTGCAGAGAGGAACACCTCCCCCCTGACAAGCTGTACCTTACAGTAGAATTTACTGAATAATGCAATGTATTTTAGGAATTAGATATGAAAGCTTAAATCAAACATAAAAGAATTACACCACTGGCTTGTTCTTCACATGTATGCTTTGTAGTCCATAGAACATGTTCAGGTAAAAAGAAAAGCAATTTACATGAATCTCTAAATGGTAGAAAATGGTACAACCATTTAGCCTATGTGATTGATTTTGATTGGAAATGTCTTCTCATTTGGTTCTCACAATGTAACCATTAATTTATAATTTGAGTGATAAAATGTAGCTAAACAGTAACATTTCAAATAATTTTTGCATATCTTCAATGTCTATATTAGACAGCAGGTTCTCTAATTACAAATAAGGCACCACACTTAATTTAATACACTTTAAAATGCAACAGTTTTTAGATTGTGCTTTTCCTTCTTTTAAAAGCACAGAGGAATGCTAAGAATTTGGAAAGGTACATGGAGAGGAACACTTTTTATTTGATGAATTGAGTTTATAATAAAATGGTTCCAAAGACCAAATAAAAAATATCTGAGATGGGAGAAGGCAGGATATTAATGTATTGATAACATCTGGATAATAATACAGTATGTTCCTGAACTTAGAGTTTTTCAGAAACTCTGAGAACTAAAATGACTGTTTTTCATGTATCAAAAAGTTATGAAGTACATTTAAATTTTAAAAGGTGTACTTAGAAATAGATGATATATGCACACACACACTTGTGACTGCATTGCTGTGATGAAGCTGCAGAATCCATCCATAAGGATCAACTCTTCTGACGGAATTTCCTCTACAAGGAATAAGTGGGTCTGGAGTACTCCCATGGTAGCTCCATACCTCACAATGCAGGAAGCAACAATGCAAAATATGTGTAAACATCTCAGCTGTCCACAGATGCCAGAACAACCCTTGAGGCATTGGGTAGCTTGTATTCGTGGCTACATCACTACACCAAAAAAGGAGGCATAAAGTTTCTCTGTCACCTTTGCCCTTTTCTTACACCTTCAGGCTAAGTACAAGTCCAAATTTGTTGCTGTGACATATTTGCATTGTGGCTGGGTTCTTTAATACTGAGTACATTGCAAAACCACCCCTCTTTTCACTATACTCAAAGGTTAATTCAATAAACAAAACACAATAAAAACTACTGAAAAGTCTGGAGCAGGAAGGAAATTGACTTTTGTTCCTTGGTTTCCCATGCTGCCAGTGTAATAAATTGCCATTTTCAACACGGTGGCTGCAGCTGGCTTAGAATTTAACTTTCTTTTGTTATCTTTAAAATTATTATTACTAAGTAATTAATATTTAGCACATCAGTCCTAAAAGCATGAGCCCTTGTAGGGGGAGGAAGAGGCCAGAAGAGTTTCATTGCTGATCCACTCATTGTGGGAGGATACTCCTTTGAAAGTATCATCTTTTTTGGGTGATCATTGGGAGTGGAAGAAAACACCCATCCCAGGAAATCTGGCAACAAAATTGCCTGTAATATCTGTAGGTACAAGAATGTGACTCTTTAATTTAAAAGAAAACCTAGTGGATATTTTGAAATTTGTCAACACCTTATATCAATTTTTTTGGTGCTTCCCTTGCACAGTTCCCTTGCTGTACCTGGCACTTACGCTAGTGTATAGGAAGAACTTCTGTCACTTTCCTCACGTATCTTATTAATCTTAATATGGCTATGCTTTCCCTCTTTTTTTTTCCCTGTATGCAATTTTTGCTATGTACTGTTCACTTGGTTTGATTAAACAGCTAAATGTTTTTAAAAATGTGTGCATTATACTGAAGTATGTTTTTGCCATAAGCTTATTCCACTGGTCACTCCATATACTGTGCTAAATATTTGATCATTGTCTAAATTTTAATTATAAAGTAGTTCAAGACAATATTTGAAGTACCAGTTAACTGCTTTTAGATGGCAGACTTCATTTTTATGTAGATTTCTCTGGGTATGGGTATGAAAAAAATGCATGACAATGAAGAAAATGACACTGATTGTGCTTCAACTTTCCAGAGCACTAAATAAATAGAGCAGTATCTTCTTGTTACTTGAAAGTTAGGCCTTTGCTTTACCAAATATTATGTGCCCCTGGGACAGGAAGAAAGCCTGTGCAACAGGTTTCTGCACCCTTGCCGGCGTGTTCAGACGAATGAACTTGTCATGACGAGTCGTGCTTGGTCTTCCCAAGTGGAGCTAGGGAGGTGTGGAGTTCCGTAACACCACCTCACTTTTTCTCACTGGATGTCTTTGATTTGTAGCTATTTGAATGGATTTCTCTTTATACACGTGATTCTCCCTCTCCAATCTCTGCACTTGCATAGACCTCATGTAATGTAAGCCTACACCCTTCTCCTTGCAGTAGGTACAGCCAAAACAGAAAGCTGTTTAAATCCTCCTGGCAAAGGCTCTCCTCAGTCTCACCCACACTGGATGCACATACATGGTCTCCTGGCTGTCAGACCCATCTGTCAGGATGGCGTGGTGCCCATCCTCAGCCTTGTGAGATAGATTCACTGCAGTACAGACACAAAGCAAGCATTGGGTTTAGGGCAGGCATTCTTTACAGCGTGGCAAATAATGTCTATTATATGGGAAATAACACCTTTGGGCTATTAGCAGCACCATATGTTTATTTAGCCTACGTGTGTTATGTAGATACATGTCATGGATATGTGGATACAAAAGACATGAGTCAAAATATTTGCACCTGGAAGCATAAAATTAGACTCCTATGTATGTATATATGTCTGTGTAGAGACATATATATATATATGTGTGTGTGTGTCCTTGTTTTCAAAGAGCAGAACACCCTGCAGTCAGTCCCCTGTATGAAAACTGACACATACTCACACCTTCTAAAAACCAAACCACTTGCAAATATGCACTTGAGAGACATCCAGCATGGGGTTTTTTTTAGCAAGAGGCTCTCCCTTAGCCTCACGCTTTTGTTGGTTATTTCTGGTACTGCTCTGGATAAGACAATGCCATATGGAAGTGAGAGTTTGAAGAAACAGGCTCCTGAGTACAGTCAGGCAATGCACCAATGCCTATGGAGAGCATGGCATTTACTTGCTGTGGAATTGCTTCTGGAGCATCACTTCAGGAGCACACAGGCTGATTCATGCTGTCTTTTTCAAATAATGGACTGTGGGGCTCCAGCAAAGTTTCTCTTCAGAGTTTTGTGTACAGCTGCTCTCTGTGCACTCTCAGTGTGAGGTCTTCTGACTTCTTGCTCTGTGGGAGGGAGGGTTAGGTTCGCTGGAGATGTGGGCTCAGTGATGGCAGTGTGCTGGCGGCAGAGCAGCAGGAGGTCTTGCTTACATCCACGGAGCCAAACAAAGGTCCCTTTGTGGGAGTGCAGCAGCTTCAGAATATACTGTTTGTCATTGGCAATTATCTGGGTGTCATAACTGAAGATCTGCCACAACACCTACAACCCCGAAACACAGTGTGCCTCTGTCATATGGTTAGTTTTTTTATTATTCATTATTACTCTAGATTCCCTTTGTAACAATCTGTCTAGGTAAATGAGTCTATACCCCACCACATACAATGGATGTACAAAGTTCCCCAAGCACTGTTAAATGTTGGAAAATACAAAAGAGCAACAGAGTAAATGAAAATGCATCCCATATATCTTTCTTTGTATCCATGGTTAGACCTCATAGAGTTATGTAAGTTCTTTATTGTTTTATAGAGTCCTTTCTGAAACACATAGAGGTCTATTTATACATTCAGGGTTCATTAGGGGCTAATTCTGAATAGAGGAGAATGTCAGTTGGTCACTGGTACTATTTTCAAAATTTTCTCTCTTCCAACATTCATTTAAAAGAAGAGGTTTATTCATTGGTTCAGTTAAATTCACCAGGGATAGCTACACAGGAGAAGGGACTGAAAGCTCCGATTCACTTTAATTTGTCTATTTGCTTACAATCTGTATTGGAATGCAGTACCAAACAGACAGAAGTTTTTTTTTATTCATGAACAAACTCTTTCAACTAAGTACATTTGAAAATACACATTTAGTTCTGAGACCCGATTGATACAAGTTCAGGTTCTAGTAAAAGATAGGCATAGTTCTTTGTTATAAAAACACCACAGAATGAAGTTCTTTGTAGGCTTACTGTTGCAGAAAGTGGAAATATAAAATTCTGTGATTCACCCCACAGGGGCATTGACATATCCTCTTTGACACAGTCAGCGGGCTTCTGCTCAGAGTTTGCTGTTGGACTGAACTGTTCTGATGGGGCCAGCATTAAACAAATGTTAAATCTCCTTGAAGTCAGTCAGGGCTAGTGCTTGAGTGTTTTGCTGATTCATGCCATGAGAGAGCTAGCAATCCAAAGAAATGAACACAGAAAATTACAAAAATGGGGAAGAACAAACATTCAGCATAAAACTTCAGTAGATACTGCATTTAACAACACCCACTCTATGTATAGCCAAAGGAATGACAGAAACACTCATCATGGTATTGATCTGGCAGGGTGGAATTTTGTCCACAAATTCAACATATAGTCAAAACCTGGGTAAGCTCCAGAGTCCAGTTCTCACCCTTGGGTTACCACTTCTAGTCTCTGCTCTAGGGATCTAGAGGACATGGGGGTTTTTGCAAGGCCCAAGCTGCCACAGCTGCTGCACGAAACTTCTGAAATCCAGCTTGATCCTAAGCGACGGATTTGCTGTGTGGTCATCCATTGGCTACAGGTCTGGGGCAAAAATGTTCATCCTCAGCTGAGTTGATGCCAAAACATCCTCATCCAGGCCCCTTAACCATGTGGGGCCTCTAGAACATTCCTTTAGTCCCCAGGGGTTAGGAGGTAGTGAAGCGCTTACTGGGTGGGTGATCAAGTGGGCCCTTCTCAACCCAGAAAAAACAGATAGTAAATTGGCCCAGCTCTATATTTATTGTCAAAAGTCCATGTGTGAACCATCAGGATTACATAGCTTCTGTCTTCTTTTTTTCCAAATACATGATCTACACAGCAATGACATTTAACAAAGGAAGTCAAGTGTGTGCCTCTTGTAGAAAGATCTCAAATACTATGTATGTATTTATGTAAGTACCTATCTGTCTATCTATCTATTGTGTATCTCTGAGTTTTAGTTCTAAATTGTTTCATTTCTGTAAGCAGAGAATGAGTGATATTTTCCATGTAACATATGTAAGTATGTGATCATAATAGTTGATACATGATTCTCTGAATGATAAATATCATATTAAAGTAATTAATTATGACCTGAAGTATAGTTACAAAATGAGATGCCTGTTTAAATAAATGAGTTCTGCTGTACCTAAATTTTTATTTTATTTTTGTATTTTCCTTTGGCCTTTCTGAAATGAAAATATGTATCAAATATATAGCCCTTTGTCCAGTTTCCCCTTTTTTCTTCAAATTATATTACATGGTATATATTCTGTGATATGTGTCCATCTTATTTAACAGATGAAAGAAATAAGCAAGATTTCTAAGTTGTGGTTAGTTCTGTTAGCAATATTCCACAGTCTGTGGAATTACTGTCCCACAGGAATTTTCTCAGAATGTTAAAATAAAGGTCTTCTTGTATATAAAAGAAATATTTCTAGTTGTAGAAGGACACAATCTTTTCCTAAATATGCAAATTAAATAACCACTTTAGCCTTGCTTAAGGTACAGAAAAGATGGGATAAGAAGCGTCTTTGTACCTGTGTGTCCCCACTGATGTTTTAGCCTCTCAGTACAGAATTGTTACTATTAAATTCTCCTGCATTTCTCTGCAGCCCTTCAAAAGACAGAGCCAGAGAACTGAGTTATGCCCTTCTGAAAACCTCTCACTCTTCCCTTTGTGATAAATGTCTGTATTTTTGAGCCCAAAATAAATTAAAGCCTTTAATTATTCAAACTGGGTTTTTTTTTTAAAGTAAAACAATTTTTTGAAGTTTTCCCATATCAACTGAGTACTGATATTCATCACAATCAGATGTATTTGCTTCCTTACTACTGGACTGAATGTGATATTTTGTTTAAGCATTTGTAGTAAGAGTATTTGTTTTGGGAGGTTTGTTCCGTTTGGTAAAGGTGCTGGTTCCCACCCCGTAACCACTAACTTCACTTCCCTACTGAGTTCCCTGGGCTGTGCCAACTGTTTGGAGCCACACAATGCACTGGATGNAAGGAAGGAAGGAAGGACGGACCACCTTTATGCTTCACATTGCCATGTCTGCACTGGAGTGATCCTTGGGAGTAAGCAAGGAGAAAAATAAAGACATAGACTGTAGTCACCAGTTGTAGAAGACAATCTAATAGCATGAAAATCTGTGTATCATAAAGTTCAGGACTTTATTTACTGCCTTATCTCTCGAATTGTTGGGTAATTTTGTGTTTATGCAAAATGGTTCTAAATGTTAAAGCGAGTACAAACTTCTAATTCAATATTTTCCTGGAAGCTTGTACGAGACCAAATATATAACTCATACCTTCAGAACATAAGTACTCCCAGCCTTTAAATGCTGTCGTCTGCACTGCCTTGGTGTCAATTCAGAAGTCACTGTCTTCAAGCAAGCCCAGAAACACAACCTGAAAATACAATAATTTCTGAGTGTGCACTCGCAAGTCTAGCATCATGAAAAGACAAGAATTAGCTAGCTCAGCCATGTAGAGATTGACATACTTGCTGTGTCCTTTGCCACAGGCAAGGCCGAATTAATTACAGCCATGGAAAGGTGAGCTTCTGCTGATATATGAGGACAGAACACACATGTCTAAACTATCATTAGTACAGGTTTGAAAGAGGCAGTTCTTGCTGGCAGGATCTGACCAAACAGATTGAATGCATTCCTCCAGAATTAGCTTTGTCACCTTCCCTACAAGTTGTTGACATACTTTGAATTTTAACAAAATAAATGATCAAGAAAAATTGCTATACAGTGCAACAGGAATGAAGGTTACTGAAAGTCAGCAGAAAAGAGGAAAGGTGGCAGACAAAATCACCATTTTCTCATTTTTATCCTAGCTTGATAATTGGGTAAGAAATAAGCCTGGCAAAATATCTGTTCCTTTAGACATTGAGACAACCCTTGTGCTGGTAAAAAGGGTGATCTGAATTATGACATTGACAGAAATTAATCAAAGAAGTCATGATTAAGTGTAAAACCTGTAATTTATGACTACTAGTAATCTGCAGTGCTATTAAAAAAGGTAATAGCAGGTACTGTCAGACAGGGTTAGAAAGGGCAGAGCGAGATTATTATGGCCAGGAAGGGAAGTTGTTGCTATGTAAAAGCAGCATACCAAGGAAAAATGCAAACTGAGGTGCCTTCCTCATTTTATCATTTTAAAGAGTCAAATTAAAGCAAAAAGCTAAAACATGCAGGTTTCTTTGATACAGCAAGGACTGTTTCAACTTTGGAGAAAAAACCCCACAATATTATGAAGATGGTATATGAGGTATTTTTTATGAGTGGCATTCTTACTGTTTATTGTTATTATTTTAAAAGTATCATGTGAGTAGCTGTCTTTGCAGAATGGCAGGCAAGGATGCCATCCAGCTTTGAAGATCATAAAGTTTCTTTTCTTCAGGAATGTGGAATTCCTTGGGATATCTAACTGGATCTCAGGGAGGTCGGACAGCCTCTGACTTTCTGCAGCAGACTGAGCTCCTCACCTCTGCTCTCCCTTCAGTCTTCTCTACTCATGTTGAATAGAGCTGAAAAGCACATATTTTAGAGAGGGCTCATCTAGAGACACTGATGAACTATTACTTCAATAATTTTTTTTGGTGTGGTTTTTGCTTTTCAGGAAATCCACTGAGCTAAGTACGCTATATATATCTAACAAACAATCCTGTTATAAAATGAGGAGTTACTGATAGATTTCAGCAGCTTCCAGAACTGGTATGATGACATGTGAATATTGCAAGGAAAAGCAAAAGGGAAAAAAAGATGCAACTTTTTATCGTCCTGCCAGTTTGTGTAAACAGGCTGTAAATGGTCTGGCTCAGCATGTAAGCAGCCAGTGACTTCTTTCCTTTATTACTCCTCTCAGGTGCTTCTGCTCTGTGTCTTACCAAGACAGTAAAGTATCAGTCACTTTATTTCTTTTTCACAAGAATCAGTCTCTCAACATGATTCATCAACCTACAGACAAATAATTTTAAGCGTGTGGCTTTCAAAAGTCTGCTGGAAAAAAGGGTAACTTTTGGAATCTGGGCCATTACATTTCCTAAATTGTATTTTGCAGCTTAACATATTTTGCAGTGAGTCACAGCATAATATCCATTGGTGGCTTGATTTGTATTCTAAAGTCAGTGTGAACCAAAGTTTCTACTCCAATATTATTCTTAGGCAAATGTTTCCAAAACATTCATACATGCTAATATGAGTAGCCAGTTATTTTTTATCACTGTATCACAGTTTTAAAGTATGAACTTGAAATGCATGTATGATCACCTGTTCTGTGTTCTCTGTATTTCTCTTCAGTGATCAGTTGTGACAAATAACAGATTGTCTGATAGAAAATTTAAGTGTTAGTATTTCAGATAATTCTCTTTTTCCTTACTTCATACCCTTAGGCTCTTTATAAGGGAATCAGAATATTGTCGAGACAGGTAACGTGAATCACAGAAATTAGTGAATCAATTTTTGTGGCAACTTTTTTACTTTAAAACAAATATTGAAAGTAGTCTGGGCTTTTCTCCCATAGTGAAGGAATTTCTTTCTGTTTGTGATTTCCTGCCATAAGAGATTTCATGCAGATAATGGTTTTCAAAGAATGTAATTGCTTGTGAAATTTGAGACAATAACTTACTAGTTTTTGTTTCCTGTCCCAGCCAAGAACAATAAGGAAAGCTTAACAGAAACCTACCAAATTCTGGACTGCTTTATCCTTCTGCTGCTGCAAAACAAAAATGTTAACATAGTATAACTTATATCATTCAGTCAAAATAATGTTATTAGTCACTGACCTGCTTTCCTTATCTTGCACGTTACATATTCTCAGAACACTTCAGATCTGGAGCTTTATGTAGTGATGGGATTTCTAGAACAATGCTTCTGGTCAGACTGACACACAGAGCCATATGCCAGATGTCAAGCTTCAAGACAGGCTTCTGGTTTGCAATGTTTCTGTCAGTCACAAACACTGGAATCAGATTTTTAACTGTATGATAAATATATGCATTGTCAGCTCTATAAATATACTATGTATTGTTATTTTCATACAGGTAAACCCTAAGTGTTTTTGTATTCAAAGCCTGTGTTGCCCTCAGTCTGAGATATTGCTGTTCAGTGAATATTTTCACAGGTCTACTCCTGAAAAATCAAAGATAATTATGAAAAGGAACTGCTCACAGATTTCACTTCTGCATTAGGGTTTCATGTGAGTTGTGTGTCAGTCCTGCAATACTTCATTAATATTCAAGAAAATTTATACAATAAATTATGGCCTCTAAACATTCTATACTAAATGTTAATATAATCAAACATCTACACTTTTCCCCCAGGTACTACCCTACAAACATACTGTTATTCTTAGTGGAGTGTTTTATTATGATGATAGTAATTTCCTAAAGGTATGCTGGTATTATTAATATGCATTTATATTCCAGACATATAAAGAAGATCATAGTTGGTTAGTAATAAGGAATTAATATAAAATTCATCAAGACTCAATTTTTATTTTCAAAGCTGTCTTAGGAATAAAAAATTATTCAAGTAGAAAAACAGAAGCGGTGTAAATAGCAGCAACTATAAGACAAATTGAAGGAACAAATGACCAGATAAAATAGCAGAAGCATGTATTCATGTAAGCTTTGTTTTGTTATGGTTATGTGCTTTCTATCAGCAATCCTGAGTACTGGAGACTGGTGAAATGTACACGTTAACAGCAGGGTTTCACACTTAACCAGCTTTCTGGTATAAAATTCTTCCGAAATACAAACTGTAAAAAGATTATTACACAATTTAACTTTTGAGGCAGTGTCTTTATGTTCTTGTTATAGGAAAAATATCTTATGAGTGTGGGAACTACATATCAGAAAGTGTTTGGTTTCCACTGTGTTTACTGTTTGATGGTATGGAGCATCATGTGTTGTTCTCTGTGGAAGTCATGAAAGACATGAGGAAGGAAATCTTTCCTTCTCCATTTTTGTTTCCGGTTTTGAGTCTTTTACTTCCTTCCAAATGGCTTCCTCCTGTTCCTCACAAAATATTTTCTATAAATTTCCTTTCCCACTAGACATGTGGTAGAGAATCTGCTGTCATCAGCCCATTAGCTTTTCCTTTCTGCTGGACCTCACAGCTTCCTGTTCCCACGTCATTCCACTGCTGTCTCTATTCACTCACTAAAGGGAGAAGCTGTGATGGAATCAAGGGGATTTTCCACTCACCACATAGTCCTGAAGGAGGCAGGATAACATGTGGAACTGCATGAGCAGCTGGTGGGGGTTTCTCTTTGAGCCCTGAAATTTTGTACCCCAGGGGAGAAGACGGTGAGAAACTCAAGCAATTTGTTGAGGAACAAAACCGCCTTAGCAGAGGAAACAGCTGCCTTTGGCTGGTGTTGCAGAGGCTACAGCAGAAACAGGGAAGGTGTCAACCAGGAGTTTGTCCAAGTCCTAAACAGATTTACTGAGGGGTCTGAAAGTTCAGAATTATGAGACCCTCCCAGTGGACCTGGCCTAATTGTAGCCTGGGTTTATACCAATTACCACACCTGCAACAGAGGCAGGAATGATGTGCATTCTGCATACAGGGAACTAACAGCTGCCTGCATGCATATTAGGGCTCCTCCCTGGAGAATTATCCCATCCTTCTATTCAAAATACAGTAATATGTTATACTCATTATAGGTGAAAAACTTGCTGGTAAGCATAACACAGGGCCTGAATCACTGAATACAAAACAAGTTTGCAAACGATGTATTAGAAGAATTTCTACATTAAAACCTTGCTTTCTAAACCCCCAACTTCATCTTTGAGATCATCCACATTTCCCAAAGAAAGCTGTGGGGTTTGAGTCTTTTCCCTTTGTGCCAACTCCGTTACACTAAAATAATTCAACCACCTCTAAACCATCTGTATGGAGTGAAGCTTTCAGAAATGTCTCTTTCTTCTGCTCACTACCCTGCCTATGTCATTGTATTGGGTTTGTGTGTCAGGGTTTTGGTAGCAGGGGAGGGCTACAGGGGTGGCTTCTTTTAGAAGTTGCCACAGACTTCCCCTATGTTCGACAGAGCCAATGCCAGCTGGCTCTAGGACGGACCTGCCACTGGCCCAGGCTGAGTACACCTGTGATGGTGGAAGCATCTCTGGGATAATGTATCTAAAAAGGGAGAAAAGCTGCTGTGCAGCAGCAGCAGGAGAGTGAGAGAAGTGAGAATATGTGAGAGAAACAACCCTGAAGACATCCAGATCAGTGGAGAAGGGGAGGAGGAGGTGCTACAGACACTGGAGCTGAGGTTCCCTTGCAGTCCGTGGTGCAGACCATGGTGAGGCAGCTGTGCCCCTGCAGCCAGTGGAGGTCCATCGTGAAGCAGAGGTCCACCTGCAGCCCATGGAGGATCCCACACTAGAGTAAGTGAGTGCCCGAGGGAGGGTGTGACCTCATGAGAAGCCTGTGCTGGAGCTGGCTCCTCGTAGGACCTGGGGACCCCTGGAGAAGGGAGCCCACGCTGGAGCAGGTTTGCTGACAGGACTTGTGACCCCATGGGTGACCCACACTGGAGCAGCCTGTTCCTAAAGGATTGCACCACATGGAAGGGACCCTACATTAGAGAAGTTCCTGAAGAACTGCAGCCCATGGGAAGAACTCACATTGCAGAAGTTCATGGAGGACTGTCTCCTGTGCAAGGGACCCCATTCCGGAGCAGTGGAGCAGTGCGAGGAGTCCTAACCCTGAGGAGGAAGGAGCAGAAGAGACAATGTGTGATGAACTGACCTCAGCCCCATTCCCTGTCCCCTTGTGCCAATGATGAGAGGAGACAGAGAAATCAGGAGCAAATTTAAGCCAGGGATGAAGGTAGGGGTGGTGGGAAAGTGTTTTAAATTTGATTTTAATTCTTATTATTGTATTGGTAACCAGTTAAACTAATTCCCTCTAGTCAAGTTTGTTTTGCCTGTGGTGGTAATTTGTGAGTGATTTCTTCCTGTCCTTATCTTGACCAACTTGAGCCTTTGGTTGTTATTTTTCCTCCCCTGTCCAGCTGAGAAGGGGAGTGATAGTGTGACTTTGATGGGCACTTGATGCCCAGCCAATGCCATGTTGTGGTGTCTGTGACTGGCACTCTCTGAGGGTGGGTACAGCCTCCTGAGGGACCAACAAGGATTCAGCTTCTGAATGAGGGGGTGCAGAAAAGCATTTCTTAGCATAGCGGGATTTTGTGTCATCATGGTCAGGAAAAGGAGCACAGTACGAACTGGCTTGCATTGCACACACAAAACATTGCAGTCAATGGTGCAGATTAGACTCTATTAATTTTACAACAAGTTAATCCAAAATATGTTAATACAAACTGTAATTCCCAGTCTGCTGAGACAAGAATTGAATTTCAATTCCACAGCTAGATATGTGAAGATGGGAACAGTAGGAAAAGTTTATGAACATCACAAAATACACACTACTATTCAAATTAATGCTGCATACCTCGTAGTAAAGTGTCCCAGTTCCCTCAATATTACACCTCTCTGGGATAGGAAGCTTCAGCAACAGCATCTCAGTGACCTGCTGTGCAAGACAAAAAGCTGATTCCTCTTGAATCTTTTGTAGATTTCTAATCTTTGTGGTGACCAAAAGCCACGTTAGCCGCCTTCCCAAGGGCTCTTGAAAGCTATCTGGAGGAGGCAAGCTGCATACCTTCCAGGGCCGTCAGAGGCAGGGCAGCATTCCTCTGCTCCCAACCCTCACCCATCTGTCCCCCATCAGCTGGAGGATACGAAAATAAATCGGGAGTGGGCTGATGCACAAGCTGTATTACAGGAGGTATGTCCTCCACAGGAAATGTGTAAACAAATATTTGAAAGATCTAAAAATATGAACAAAGATGCCTCTGCATCAAACAATGAACCTTGAAAAGTCTGCAGCACATGTTCTACATACAGTTGTTAGGTAGCGAAGCTAAATTGCTAAATGAAATTAGTTTTAAGTAGCCAAAGCTGTTGGATCTTCAAGCACACTAACTCATATCCTGTTGCTCTTGCTCTGTCCAAGAGCTGATGTTTATGACTCTTTTCCCTTGTGCTGAATCTCTGCCCAGTTATGTGTCATGAACAGCCCCTGCTCCCTTACAGCCATATTTCCGCACCCTGGCCAGAGATCTGCATGTAAGGAATGAAGTCACTCTCAGCCATTACTGGTCTCTGTGGCACACAGCCCTTCCTATTTCTCCAGCCCAAATTCTTATTTTACACTACTGCTCTCTGCCTTTGCTATTCAAGCTGGTCCTTTATCTGTGCAAATAATGTGCCCTTACAACATTTAATTATCTACTTTGTAAGGAGATTTTTAGCAAGCTTTTTAAAGAGGTTGTAAGGCAAAAGGCCTCTAAAAGATCAGGCAAAAAAGGAGCACAGTTTCTCAGCAGTATTTTTAAAAGAAGTCTGATTTGTCAAAGATGAGCTCCTTCCTGTGACTTTCTGTGAATTATCTCTGTCTAAAGTCTAACTTCTGGGGATTCTTGAGTTTCACTCTAACCGATACTTTGTCCTCTTCTCTTTGTTCTCATATGACCTTCCTTGGCAATGAAAAACTGAAATTTTAATGATATTTTTGGGGTTTGTTTGCATGGTCACAGCCATGTAAATGCCTAAATAATACTTCTCCTCTGTTAAAATTTTACATGTTTCATTTTCTAAAGGTTTCTAGCTGGAAAGCAATAGCATCCAAACCCGTATATTACATAACCTTAGCCATTCCAGCTACCAGTTTTCCCAATTAAAAAGATCTCCACCCCTCATGAAAATTTGAATTCAGGGCTTCCTCTCGTCTTTTTCAGCACAGACAATTCTGGATCAGTCCTCCTCTGCTGTTCTCATTACTCTACTGCATCTCCTTTCCTTAGCTGTTTATATTTCCTCTGCAGAGAACCCATGAGGAGCAGCAGGAGAATGTGTTCTCACAGCACTGCTGCTTCTCTAAATTTTTATGAATGCTTTGCACTCCTACAACATCAGATTTACTCAGCGTAGGCCATACCACCACCAAAGGGCATGGGAAAACCAGACACTTGTTGTCCTGCCTTCAGAAAAGTGGATAAAGTTTTCATTTGTTGCCTTTTGAAAAGAGGTCAGATTGATAACAACAACAGCTTAGTTTCCCTTTCTCGTCTCTGAAGTGTGTTTCATGAGTTATTTCTCTCCCTGTGAGATAAACTTCCTTCGTGGAAAAATTCCTGTCTCTGTGATTGACCATTACACCTTCTATTTCCAGTTGCCACTTCTTGACCTTTTGATCTATATCACAATTATAATACTACTTTTGGTTACTGCTTAGATCTCCTGTCCTGATGTGTCACTTTTCTCAATATTGATTTTTCATCTTCTGAGAAATGAATGTACACCCAAGGGAATTTATTTTTATAATGTACACTTACATCTATATGTATGTATTATTTAATAATATTAATCCCTCTGTAAATTACTGGTTTATAACCAGGTAGAACATAGAGTAGCTTCGGGTGCTTACATCACCCAGGCAAAAGTCACAGAAAACCAATTACAATTCAGTCTCTGGTTCTGGCTGACCACTCCTGTGGGATGGTAAAAGAAACAAAATGTTCTTTTATTTCTTCATGTTGGTTATAATTGCTGTTGTGGTGGTTAATCAGTCTCTGCAGGCCTGCCTCTCTGATTCCCTTCTGTGATTGATGGGAGAAGCAAGTGAGATCAGGGAATCCCTGGAGGTCTTAAAGGATGTACAGGTTTATGCTGGAGCACATCTTCCTTGGTTTTGCTCGACAGGTTACCTTTTGAGAGCTATAATGACATACTATCTCACATCACCCCCACAAGTTTGCCTAACAAGTCACAATAAAATACAAAGTAATTCCTCCCATAATCAAGTATGACCATGGCTGCCACAGATGAAGATTTTATCATAACTGTATCATGTTTGACAATGTTTAACAATATTTATTACATCATACGTGTGGATAATTACCATGTTCCTCTCTGATGGAGAACCATTGGTCTTGATTGCTTTGTGATACAACACAGTGTAAGTCTTCCTTACCTTGGCTCCATGGGCTCCTAACAGCTGTAGAGGCACTGATCTGAGTGCAGGTGGGGCAGTCAGGACTGTCACTATGACCTTAAAAAATCACTTGGAATTTTTTTATGCTCACAGTAGATAGAACAGATTGATTTTCTGTTTGATTAATCAATTGACATTTGCTGTAAGCGTCATAACCTAACTGCTTGAATATGCAACATGCTTTCTTATTGTCTCAATAAGGTTACTTGTATTTGAGCACAACATGCCAGCGTTTTGAGATCTGTTAGAATTAATGAATCTAAGATTGCTGAAGTTACTATGAATTTACAATTCCTTAAAGGAAGATTGCTGAACCCTAGAAACCCAAAATTAAGTCACTTTGACAGAGAAATTACAACTTTAAAATGATCTGTTAATTGCTAAATAAATAGACAGAACCTTGTAACGAAAGGCCTTTGCTCTGGTAAACTCCTAATTCATCTGCTCGGCCTAATAACAAATAATAACCTAACAACAGATAATTCAATATAATTCATTGTAGCTGAATACTTGTATTGCACTATTAAAGGAATAGGTATTGTGGTCATGGTGACAGATAGAAAGTAGAATCAAATGTATGAATTCTGCCAGATAGGATTAGATGTACTCCAGTGTTTGGGATTATCTCCCCCTCTAGTGGCTGTTTTATGCAAAAATATGAAAACTGGGATTATCTAGCTGTACTATAATTTTTGGAGGGTTCATGGAAAGTTTTAAGTCAGATAGAAGTGATTGAAGTGGACTGTTTATTTTTAATGTGCTGAATTTGAGTAAAAGGGTGGTAATGTAAACCAGAATAAGATTTTAAATTCTTGATTTTCTTAAAACTTTGCCGTAATTTGGATATCATGGAATCACAGAATCAATTAGGTTGAAAAATACCTCTGAGATAATTGAGTCCAACCTTTGAATTCAGTATGTCACAGGCTAACCCATAAAACTATGAACTTGTGTGTTTGGATGTGTACAATAATGTGTTTCTTTTGTCCCACTGTGAGCTTATACTTTTTTATTTGGTACTGTTCAAAATTTATCTTCAGTGCTTTAAAATTTCATGGTAGTTGTTGTTGCAGGTTTTGTCTAGGCTAAGTGAACAATTATTACTGCTGGTGGTACTGCTAGGGGGAGGCTGAATGGATTTCAATACTGCCAAGCGAGGCGGCATCCATTATTGTACTTTTTGTTATCGTGTCAGAAGACTCATCTCCTGTCCAAGTTCAGTTCTTAAAAACATTTGGGTCCTAAAACATTACCACTGACTCTGCAATTATAATAAAGAATTACACATAAACATCCACTTAGTAATCAGTAGCAGAAAGCAAAACAATAAACACTACAAATTTTCAGGAAGGAAATAGAGAGCAAAATGGAAAATGTAATTACACCACTGTAGAAATTGTTTCCCCACACCTTTAATATCCTGTGCAGTTATGGTTCTCCCATATCAAAAAAGAACTAGAAAAAGGAAGACAAGGGCAGCAGGGTGACCAAAAACTAGAATGGCTTGCATAAGGAGAATGGTTGAGTCAGCTGGAGAAGGAGTGTTTCTGCAGGGCAAGATAGGCCAGAAGTCTACAGAAATATGAGTGGCATGGACAAAATGGATAGAGATTGAATGTTCACCATGTTTTTCAAATACAAGTGTGGGATGATAGTGGGAGCCAGGTTCAAAACAAATATTTGAAAGATACTCTTCATGCAATAGGGAGAAAACCCGTGGATCCCTTTGCTGAACAATGCTGCAGATTTAACTACTTTGCATGGGCTTAGTCGGAGGCTAGAAAAGGATCTGGAAGAGCTTCCAATGTGATTTCCTAAGCAGACAAAAACTGGCCTTGGTCTATCCTTGTCCCCACAGAGGTGCCCAGTGCCAGGACTGGGGCTGCCTCAGTGCCCCTTGGCTGCCAAGCTCCTGTCTGAAGTGGCAGGATGGAGTCTGGCTGCCAGGAACTGCTGTCACACACCCACAGGGCCCCTGGTGCCCTAGCTGATATTTCATGGTGGCACCACGGCAATAGGCTCTAAAAATTGCCTAAACTGAAGATGGTCGGAGCCTGGGAAAATATTATGCACAAATAAAATGTAAACTTGCTCTCTTCTCTCCCAAGATATCTTGTGACTGCTTTTCGAACCGGAATATCAAGCTTTGAAAATATTCCCAAAAGCATTCTCTTGGATTTATTTAGACACACGAATAAGAGCATGATATGTGAATAATCCCTTCATTCCACACTGAATTAGTGGAACAGCAGCTAGAATGTTGTTTTTGCTGTAACTTAAGTAGGAAATAGAAAACACTTTTATGCTTAAACTATCATACAGTTATTAGCTGTAAAAATGTAAATAAAAATTCAACTATGGAAACTTGTATTAGTGACTACTTCAGTGAAATGTCTTTCTATTTTTATAAGTATCAATGTTTTTTAACAATCTGAAATTCAAAAGAAATTTTTGTACAAATCACTTTGGACAGCAGCTCTGTCATACACTTTGCCATTAGTGGAGCTGAGGGAGATGCTGGGGGCAGTACATGCCTGCCCAGCAGGTCCACCTGAAGGAGCTGACTAACTTGGGGGTTGTCAGGAGGGAAGTAGCTGATAAAATGAGCTGAGAGGAGCAGATGGACAGGCTTGGGTAATTGACTGAGGTGAGTAGTGTCAAATTAGCGTCAAATAAATAACTGATGCTCCTGAAGTCAAAAGTGACCCAAGAGAATTGAGGGACCAAGGTGACTGTGGTGACTCAGGTGCGATGCAGGCTGGGGCTTTCTGAGATATGTTTGGACATACTCACTTACATAGCCCTCTCTACACCAGATGTAAGCACTGATTCCATTGCTGAGAAGGGCTTACCTAATGGCATGACTGTCAGTTCTGAAAGTCCGAAAATTTTGTTTCTTTGTCAGGTTTCAGCATGGATTTAAGAAGGGGAAGTTGTGCTTAACCAGCTTGACAGGTTGGACACAAACCAAAACACAGGAAATTCCACTAAAGCATAGGGGAAAAAAGAATTATCTTGAGGGTGTTTCAGCAATGGGAAATTTTCTAAAATTTCTGTTGAAACCATCAGTAGAAAACTTCCTTTTCTGCTCTGTGACTTTTAAGGCCACTGGAAGAGTTTTATGTCCAGTTTTGCATGTCAAATTTTGGCAACAGTACCAACAAACTGGAAAATCATAAAGAACAGAACCTATGAATTCCAAGGTGTCCTGTTCCACTATAAAAGGGGAAGCCGGGAAGGATTCTTTTGATAGATTTTTCTGATGAAAAATCAGCACAAAACACGGCAAAATATCTGAAAACCATTTATTGAAATAAAAGGAGGATAGAAAAGAGGGCAGAGGGGGAAAGAAACAGGAGACAGGGACAGCATTACCACAAGGAATTCTGAGTGCTCTGCCAGCGACAGCTCAGCAGGCAGAGCGTACGAGCTGCGTGGCTCCCGTGGCAGGCTGGGCGCGATTTGCAAATAGCAGCAGGCTGCGTGTCCCTGCTGGGGGCGGAGAACAGGCTGCTGTGGGCACAGCCCTGCTCCTGGAACAGCTCCGAGCTTTCAGAGCTGGGGCAGCAGCAGGCGGCAGTGGCTGTGGCTCAGGGAACACGGCAGCAGTGTCTGGCTGCGGAGCCGTGCTACAAGCGGCGGCTGCAGGCGGTAGTACCCAGGCTCGGGAGCGCGGCGGCAGCGGCCACAGCTGGGTACAAGTGGCGGCGGAGATCCTCACAGCGATAAGCTAGCTCGCAGGAACAGTGAAGCAGGGCAAAAGCAGGCGCAGGCAGAAAAGCAGGACCACAAAGGCGGGAGCAGAAGGGGCCAAGTTGACCCTTCAAGAGGCCCAAAGCAAAAAGACCTGTTGGTGATGTGACTACCTGCTTTTCATGTCCCTGCAAACTCCTCCCCCAACCTGGCTTCCCGGGCTCGTCTTTGGCAGGGGGCGGGGGGCTGAGGCTGCTCGCAGTCCAGTCTTGGAAATTTTCTCTGCCCTGATTGTCTGCCAGGGCAACACAGCTTCTGATAGGAACTTTCTTCACCTCATTTGTGACACATGTTGAGGCAAATATATTGGTGCCTCTCACAAGGGAATGATGAAATAAATAGCTTTTATCTGAAACAATTAGCTTATTTCTAGGAGAGAAAAAATTGACCGAGAAAACATTTCCGATTGGAGGGCAGTGAGCAAGAGACTGTGTGGGCTTTAGCTGTCTGCCAGAGTTAATCCACAACAAACACATTAAAACTATTATTATAAAGGTCACTTTTTCTGCCTAGTCTCTCAAGGATAGGTAGATGAGAAAAAAAGTGCACTTTGAAGTAATATTGATATTAAAAAAATAATGAAATGGGCAAATGAGAACTGTACCATGCCCCTTGGGAGGTTTGTGTAGTCTTTGCCTTCCAGAGAGTTTTAAGAATAGGTGGAAAATCCTGTTAGGAGACGATTAGGAATTTTTGGACTGAGACATGGCGTTTCTGCCGGTTTTTTTCAGCCGTGTGTATGTATGTTTCCATAAAAGACTAGCAGGAGACTGCGTCATCCAGAGTTCAAATTACACCAAAAGGACTAGAAGAGGAACACATTCCAAGGTGAAATACCTACCTCAAGTCTGGGCATTGGGTTTCTTGCATGTCTCTGTAAAGAATTTCAGGTTTTCTGCTTCTGAATTATCTGTGTTTTACTCCTAGTATTTAGCTTTCACATTCCCGAGGATGTGTTGCCATAGATCGCAGGTGAACAAAAGCTGCTGATGCCTCAGTGTCAGGTTGTACATATTTAGTCTCTCCTTCATGTATATTTAATCTTAGACAGCTTTCAGTAGTTTCGTGTATGCATTGTAACCATTGCCTATGCTGCAATTACCACTCTGACTTGTATTTTATGTCAGAAGTTACGGAGGAAGAGATTTTCTTGGGAACAGATTTATTTATGAACACATTTGGTATTTGATTTATGCATGAATGATCAGCATATCTAACAGAGTGTCAGCAAGCTCTTTATTTTCACTACTCCCTTCTGGGACTGAAGGAGTGCTGGAAACCTGATAACAAGGAGTTTCTCTGGTCATTTAAGAGGGCATCCCTCGCCGCGTTGTTCAGTTAGGAGAAAGACGTGCACCTGTAGCATCCGACTGTATTAAATTTCATTGCTCTTTTGTCACGCAGTTCAAATAGCGGCTTTTGAAGCTTTTAAGTCTCCTGCCTCCCCCAGTCACTCCAGGGGCGAGGGCTACACAAACGGGAGCGTTTGGGAGTTACTGAGAAGGCGATGTTAAAGGTGAGATCGTGTCACTGGGTCTGAAGAAGTACTAATGTTGCATTTGATACAAATTTTCAGTTTTTAGGGCGGTAACCAGGTGTGAGGCTCTTGGTCAGTCGGAGGGTGCTGTCGCCGGGGGCTCCCTGAGCCGGCGGGGGGCTGCTGCTGGGAGCTAGGAATTCAGCGCCGCTGCGGGCTCGGTCTCGCTCTTTGCGGAACCTCCCGGCCACCGGCTGCCCGTTTCTATGGGAAGCCGGGGCTGACCTCGGGCTGGAAGGGGAAGTTCAAAAAGCGCCCACCGGTCGGCAGGGGGTGGTGGCGGGAGCCCCTCGCCATGGCAACCACGCCGGGCGATGGAGGCGGCGGAGGGGCAGCCGCAAGGCCCGGCCGGCTCCTGTGCCGCCCGCCCGGGGCCCCGGGCACAGCCCCCCGAGCCCCCGGCCCCGCCGGAGCGCGGCGCGGACACGCTGCAGGTGCGGAGCGCGGCGGGAACACCGCGGGGATGGGAGCCAGCCCGCAGCGAGCCAGCGAGGGAAGGAGGGAGCGAGGGAGGGAGCGCGGCCGCCGGGAGCCCTGGGCAGGCCACCGGCGGGGCTGCGGAATGTCCCGCGCTCGCAGCCTGGGAGGGAAAGGGAGCTGTGGAGAGGCTGCGCTGGTAACTTCTGTCCCGAAGGCGTGCGAGGGAGAAGGCGCTCCGCGAATGTGCGGGACCGCCGTGTGCGGGGCCGAGCTCACCGCCTCTCCCTCTGCTCTGGTGAGAGGCGTGCGCTCGGAACTGGAGATAACCAGGAGCAGTTTGCCTCCTCGCAGAAGGCATTTTTATCTGTGGTGAAATGGAAACTTTTACTGCTTATGAACAAACTGCGCATTGTTGTAGCTTGAAGAAGGCTGCTGTTTCTAATGGCAATTACTTGTCTTGTGGCGAGACTTCACGTATGAAAACGCTAAAGGTTGATCTTCTAGTACCAGTGTCAGAGGGTTCTCTTGAGTCCTCCAATAAAGAGGAATTGTGCAAATTCCCATTTTCCTGCCTCACACTGGAAGTCTGTTGCTTTCAGGTCCACTCTGATAGTTACTTTATTACTAGCTTTGTTGAGTGGAAAAGCACATCAACATTATTTCAAGGATTAACACAGTTAATAAAACTGTTTCTTGTTTTGGCAGAATCCTCGATGTATCTAAAGAAGCTTCCAGTATGGTCTTTCACTATTAATGGGAGCTAACTTGATTGCCTTTTCCTGGAATGGGTGTGTAGTTGACAGATCCTCGGGATGGTTGGATTCCATATAGATCCCCATGAAGTTAAAGCAATACAAATGCCCCTCATTCTTAAATTTTGCAGTAGTTAGCAGGACATGTTCCAAGCCCATTTGGGCTGATATTTCTGTACAATTGCACACAAAAGAAGTAGTTGTGCTTAGCTCTTACAAGAGTAACTTGTTTACCAGGAGGGCTGTCCTACCAAAACTTAAAATTTTCTAGCAGAGAGTCAGCCTAATGCTTTGGTACTATAATCTAGAATACATTAAACAACCATAAAAAGATATTATTTGGTTTACAAGAGGTTAATTAAAAATATAATTAATTAGGTATCTGATATGTGAAGCTAAGGTTATAAATGGAGCCACTCTCTCTTATTAACTTTTATTTGAATTTTGATCATAGTATTATTCAGTTGAGAATTTGACTGCTATTTTTTCCTTTAGCTTTCATGGATATGGGATGAAGTACACAGAACTTTTTTAAAAAGTGTATAGTTTGATTACATTTATCATTTTACACCTCCATGGGCTAGAAACTTTTGTGCACCTTGGGAATGAAATCTACATTAGTAAGCATGTGTGTCTTGTTTTTTCTCTTTTCTATAATGGGGCTTGATGATATGAGTTCTCAATAATCAAAAATGTCCAAATGTTCTACATTTTAGCAGCCTATATTTTGCAGGGAATGGAGTGAAGGAAGATAGAGATGAAAGAGAATTTGTCCCACATTTGAGCAATTCACAGTTTAACCCCTAAGGACAAGAAAGTAGCTGTGTTACTCTTGTGCAGTGTAACTTACCTTAATAGGAGTTGTTAATAAACAGACCCACACAATTGCTAACCTTTTAACTTCTACCTTAAATCTTGTGATGTTCAGGTGCAGTAGCCCATGTGGAAGGAAAGATTCCCTTTCCACTGTCTCCCCAGTGGATATATAATGGATTTGTAAAATAATATTGGGAAATATGCAACAAACATCTCTCAGGTTTTGGCACTTTTCCAGGGAAAAAAAATTAGGACACTAATAATTGCTCAATACCAGAAGTTTAGACAGGGGAAAAATATTTGATGTGTCACTGAAAATATCTGAAAATGCTTAGGACTGTGACACTGTTCAGCAATAACTTTATTGAAGGAAATAAAATGCTTTCCTCGCCAATAAAAGATAAAATTTCTGCCTAATTTTATATGCCATGATTTTGGTATTGTCCTGATAGAAAACAATTCTTCAATTTTATTAGTATTTCTTTTCTGAGACAATATAGAGAAGACGCCATGGGTTCAGCTTCTACCAAAAGCAGATTGTTATAAGTTGCTGAATTCATGTACTCACACTGCAGCAGTTATAACCCAGCAAGTCATTGCTGAGAAAAATCCTGCACTCAGCAACATACATCAAAATGAACAGGGGCAGAAAGCTATGTGATGTATATTTTCCTGAGGACGCATGTAAAGTTGCAAGGAGAGATGGTTAAAGTGTGGGAACTGGTAAGGAAAAGTGGATGAAAAGATGGAACTGCTTCTTCAATGTCCAATGAAGAGACAAATTTTCTGACTTTTGGGCCTGTAAATTGGAAAGCAATGATTGGCCCTCTTTAATCAGATTTAGAAGTATCCACTTGCTTGCCGGTGGCAGACAAACCACTGAATACTGATACTGAATATCATAGAGCGCAGCGAATTGCACTAAACAGGCTGTTACTGTAGTGTAAGGTGGCTGAAGTAATCTCGGCAAAGGCTGATGTCTAACCTGCTGGAAGATGGGAAAAGCTGCCTTTTGTTTTCATCACCAGCTGAGTACTACCAGAAATTAAAGAATATGCAGCAATGGAGAGAAGAATTGATGCAGGAGGTGAGAACTATGTGTAGATCTAATGAATTTTCTAGCAGGGCCTTCTAATCAAAAGAAAGCAGAAGGCCAATGATGCTGTCTTGTTTGGAATACAGGGGGAAACCAAGCAATAAACCAATACGGATTCCATTTGCCACATATATATATTTTTGGACAAACATGACATCAAAGCTTTAGATGGGAAAGAAGGATTTTGCTTAGACACAATCAGGCTGTGACTGGTTAAAAGAATGACTTAGGTCCTTACTAGTTTCAGTTTTCCATAGCCAAATAATATTTGAAATTGCTTAATAGACTCAAGGAACATTTCCAAGGAACTGTGACTGGTAATGAAGGGGTATTTAATCATTACAATTAATACTCAGAAGATTTACAGATAAGGAAGACCTCTGTCACTAAACCTGGATCAGAAAATGTGTTGTACTCCAAACATGGCAAGAATGATAACACTTCATGACTAATAACAATCATGTGCCACAGAAGCAGAGAGAGGTTTGATAGCCAGCAGTTACAGGGCATTGTGTCCAACCCCCTCCACTCTGAACGTGCAGGGAGAGATGGTAAGCTGGGGACACAGCAATAGCACAGCTCTGGTTGCTCAGCAACAATCCCAGCTCTCTACTGTGAGTGTGTGTTAAGCGGGCAGGAGCAGTCGTGTCTTTTCCAGAAACGTCAGGTTTAGCACCAAGGAGCAAATTCCTCTCTGACACAGTTGGAAGACATGGCCTGCCCACGAAAAAGCCCAGAAAGCCCAGGATAACTGTATAACTTTGAATTATTGCCACTTTTGTGGAATTGAAGAATTTCAACATTTGTTTATGTAATATTGAAATTTGCAATCTATGCTGCCTCTGATGCTAAACTTATGTAAAGGGAAGTGCTTGGTTATTGGCAAATAACTTGTTTTGCTTGTAGGTTTCTGAGTAGATGTATAAAATACCTGAAGGAGGTATTGGGGTAAGGACCTGGTGTTGAACCACAGGGTAGGAGATAACACTGAAGACCTTCTGCCTCTGTGTAGTGGAGCTGCTAATGGTAAAAGGCTGCAGCTGGTCCAGTTTAACTGCACAACAGAAATGGGCATAACACCAGTAGTTCTGGGAAATGACAGCATGCCTCACGTGTTGCTGTGTTCCTGGCATACCCAGCAGATTATAGGGTGTTGTAGTTTAACCCAGAGGGCGAATAAGCCCCATACAGCAGTTCACCTACTCCTCTGCCTGCATTGGGGTGGGAGAGAGAATTAGAGTTAAGTGAAGAAACTCATGGGTTGAGATCAAAACAGTTTAATAAGGAAAATTAAAGTCCTGCATGCAAGGAAAGCAGGCTAAGGAATGCGTTCACCACTTCCTACAGGATCCATCACATGTAATGTGACTTTGGAAGGCAAACACCATTTCTCCTTCTCCCCTTGCTTTATACACTGAGGATGATGCCATAAGGTCTGGAATATCCCTTGGTGATGGGTAAGCCCTGCTCAGCTGTGACTGAAACATCTCTGAATTATCAACACTGTTTCCTGCACAAATCCAAAACATGGCCCTGTACCAGTTACTTGGGAGAAATTTACCTCAGCCAAACCCAGCACATAGGGTATTAGGGGGACCAGATTAAAAGTGAACAAAAAGGCTAAAGGCAGAGTGGCACTTGGCATTCCTTACATTTTCAAAGATTAAGAAAGGGCAGGATGAGTTAAAGAAGATTTCTTGGAGCCTGCTGCAGTGCAGAAAAACTCAACCCTCTTCGATTAATATTTTGAGTACAGATTTTCCCTCAAGTATCTATTCTATTTGTACTCAAATCAGATGTCTTTCCTGTTTGGCTGAGGAAACAGAAAGGAGGTGCCCTCTGTGAGTATGTTGGAAGCATTCAGGACTCCTAGAAAAGTTGAAGACACTGCTAAAGTACTGTGACAAAAATAAAAAGAACTATTAGTATGTTGTATGAAAAATATTAGAAACTTCAGGTTCTTGGAGCAATAAATCCTTCATGATGGTGACTTTGGCGTTATCTTCTAATCTGTGTACCAAAACAGATTTTCTTTTCCCTTTTGTGGTTCCCATATTGTTGTTGTGACTTGCACCCATGAACATAATTGTTGTTACAGAAGGTTGAAGAAAGGTCTAAATTGCAAATTTCAGAGTAACTTAAGTGACTACACTTTTATTATCAGAATGCAGAAGAAGCTGATATTTTTTGACTGAAATATGTGACTCAAGCCTTTGTATTTTGTGTAATAGTTTACAGAAGAAAATTTACCAGGTTTTTCCACAGCACATATGAACACTACAAATTTAAAGAACAATCAGATTTTCACTATGGAAAAGAAATGTTTTATTTAGCAGATAATAGAGGGTGGAGTATTCAAGCTCCAAGGGATTATGAGATCATAACTTGGATGTGCCTTCAGGTGCCAGAATTTTGAGGCAGTAGTTTCTCTTTCTTCACCATTTTATTCCTAAAAATCTATACTCCAAAAGCATTTTAAATGTCTAGCATGGAGAAAACAACATGCATTCTGCCTCTCATGAAGTTCATTTGGCATGTTTTAAGATGTGAAAACGTAAAATGTGAAAATTGAGATTTCTCATATCTACTTCTAATGATCTTTAGTTTAATGGAGAAATAAAACTTGCCTTCTTCCTGCTCTGAATTATTTTCTCTTTTCAAAGTTTTTGACCTCTTCAAGAAGAATGCTTATTTTGTGTGGTGAACTATTTATTAATATAAATTATGTCAAGAAGCACAGAACTCCTTTTTATGAAATAATTTCTTTAATCTTAATTTTCTATGAAATTTTGAGTGTGTACAAAGGATGCATAAGTAAGAAGTTCTTTCTGCTAGGATCTATTAGCAGGATTTGAAGCTGATGGCATCCATTGGCTGTAAAGATGGAAGATCTATTTTTTGAGGGAAAAGTTAAAACCAGCACAAGGGTGGGGGTGAGAGAGTGAGGGTGGTCCTCCCAGTGTGGCCAGGTGATGCATTCCTGCTGAGCACCCTCTTAGATTGGTGTGTCTATGCCTCCAGTGCAGCATGTGGCAGCAGTAAGGATGAGGAATGCCCTGTCTTTTCCTTGGGACTTGTCCGAACTCCCTATTATTGCTGCTTATTGGAGCATGCCAATCAAATGTAAATGTTGCTTCAACTGGTTTTTAAATGTCTTTGCACATGTGTTATCTAGTAATAGTTATTGGGCATCTCTATGACGATTTTCTACTTTGTTATGCATTATATTTGATTTTCTCTAATGTAAACTAAAATCTTCAAAGACAAAAAACAAAGAAAGGAGGAAATGAGGAAAAGTGATCCTTTTGCCAGGGGGAATGGTGACAGCTCTTGAGGTGTTTGCAGGTGCAGGCCATAGGGAATAATGGCACAGGAGTATTAACACCAGAACTGCAAAGGAAAAAAAAGAGGCTCTGAAAATAGCTTGCATGCAAGACTAGAGAACTGTAAGCCTTTAGCATTACTGAGGTGAAAGCATCTGAAAGTACCATGCCATAAAATGTTTTCAGATTTGTTGGAATTTAAAAGCTGAAGTTCAAATCTACTGAAATACATCAAGGGACTATATCAGTCTCAACAGAAAGGTGACCTTAACCTTCATGTGTTCTGGGGTTATTTTACATCCCTCTCAGGTGATACGAACAGGCCTCTGGGCAATTATTTAACTGTGGTGAAGGGGAGAGAAACTCCTGCTAAAAGCAGAATTTTCAAGAGTGTTGGTTTAGTCACGTGCAGACAATACAGTAACTTCAGGGAAAACCTTTTGGAATCTTTGTTTTCTCAGGAGCACTGTTACAAGAGTGTTCAATTAAGAGTACTTTTAAAACTTGAGAAAAATGTGAATTAAGGGCTTTGGATATTAGCTTCCCCTGCCCAGGCTTGCTATATTGCAGTCATAGGGTCATGTTGGGGTAAAAGGCACTGGAAGTACTAAGTAAAAGAGAAGTCTTGATACAGTGGTTTGTTAGGGGAGAGCCTCCAGAGGTACAGTAAAAGTAGTAAGTTAAATGTTGGGTTAATCAATAAATAAGAAAGTCTACAAATGCTTAGAGCAGAGAGAAGTTCTTTGTTAGAGGATGACTGGTTTAAGAAAGAATGAAAGACATGAATTTTACTAAGAAAAGAGGAGAAAATGAATTACAGTGCAGAAAAGAAATACAAATCTATGGCTTGTGATTATTACCTTTTTATTTCTCCAGAGAAAAAGAACAGGTATGAAAGCCAACACTGCTTTCATACATTGGCTGGTTGGCAAGCATTATATTTTTCATGCCATAGCTGCTACTATTAAAAATTGCCAAGTGGGTGTTTTTTGTTATTAGTCAAAGAATTGGGTAGCTTGGATTAAATATACTTACTTGCTGCAGCTCTGTTTAATTAAATTTTTATCAAACTTAAATTGTATTATGAAATGAGGAGGTAAAAGTTGCATTAAATGCAATCTTGCTTGGTGGTAAATAATTCCAATAGGCTGAAAAATTGGTAAGGCATTCTTAAAGGCTACTTGAAAGTAAATATAAACTTTAAATGTCATAACCTCATGAAATAAAAACACATCCCCCGTCACTTTCTAAATTTTGAAGTCTATGTTGATGCATGGGAAGATTCCACAACTCCTAAGTTGTAAAGTAGGTATGTTTATTTCAGCGCTGGAGGCACGGGGGATGGCTCCTCCAAAGGCATGTGCACTGGCAGCGGTGCTTGGCTGGGTATACAGTGGGTTACAAGTTACATATGCATTAAGTTTCCCAACATGCCTAAACATATTCATGACTTATTCCCGCTTTGTATTCTAATGAGCTCAGAAGTAATTTCCACACCCTCACGCGTGCGCTGTGCCTCCTGGTGGGCGTGGGCAGGGGTCGCGGGATGAAGTAAACCTCGAGTCTACCTCGGGGTTGAACTTTCCACCTCTCTTCTTTGCGCACGCTCTCTGGTCCCTTTGTCCCAGCCCAAAACTCAAAGCTGGTTTTGGCCGGTTTAGGGGTCAGAGAGTAGGAACTAAGTCACAGTTTCTTATTTTTATCAATAGTCTTGCATACTCCCATCCTACTTTTGACAAGCGTAATAAGCAAAATACATTGTTTTAGCAAGCAGCTCTTAATAAATCGTTACCTAACCTCTAACCCCCTTGCTTCAATGTGTTGAAGGATTTAATTTCCCTTGATTGTGCATGTATTACTAAATTAGAGGAGGGAGAGAAAACAAGGAAGACATTTTACTTTCAGTGTTCTCAAACTGAAGACTTCTTGTACAAGCTAGTAACACAGCTGAACAAAGAACTCTTTCTGAGTTACTGTGGAAGGAGTGCCACACAGCTTCTATTTTCAGCTAATGTATCTAGCTCTTTTCAAAGATGGCCTGCCTGGTAGGCACACCTCAAACTAAGATTGCTAGGAATGGTCCAAAGGGCAGCTGGAGGTTTAAATAGTTTCTAAGTGACTGGAAAAAAACTAACAAGATCAGCATAGCTGATTCAATGAATGTGTTGTACCTAACAGAGTGATAGAGTACAATGGAAATACCTCTTTATTAAAATCTTTAATAGCATAGATATGTTGTGCACAAGTTATTTATGTCCTGTTTGCTATATGGTCAAACTTCTAAGATTTATGACTGGACTCTATCTTAAAGTCTTTTCCACCCTAAATGGTTCTTTACATTACCCACTATGAGTATATAATGTCTCAGCTGCATAGCTGGCTTCTGTCTCTGGAGCATAAGAAATGCTTTTCTCGTGACCTGTAGGTCAGAGGAGGTACTCCTGTGGGCTCAGTGCACCTGTGAGTGGAGATTTAAAAAGCTTTAGAGCAGTTTAGTTCAGCTGTGTCTGAACAACTCTAATGACTGCAGATTGCAGTACAAAAGGGCTGCTAAACAAGTGTGGTGAGACAGCCTGAATTCAGCACAGCAATCAAAGCCCCCAAATATTAATATTACTTACTAAAAGGGAAAAAAAGATTCCATATCTGTTTAGTTGCTTCTGTGTGGATGCAGGTGTGCTTTTGGTGCTGGCAGCTAAGCTTAAGATAGTTTTGGGACATGGAATAACTTGCAGGGCCTGAATCAAATGTCCTTGCCTGATGTCCATTGATAGCCAGACAAAAATGTGAGCTTTTAATCGACAAACGTTTTTGTTGGCTATTCCATGGAAAACAAATTACCCAAATGGACATTTTGTTATTAGTGCTCAGCTATGCAGAAACATCCCAGGTTAGTACAATCAAGATTTTAGTTATTGATTTACTTATGTTATGTGGTTTCCATATCAGAAAAAATCAGATGTGAATCTTAAAGGCTTGTGCTGCTGAATCCCCTTCCAGCTAAAGTAAATAAAGAACAGTAGAATGGAAAATATGAACCACTACACCACTGTCTTCACTTAAGAGGATAACAAAACACCTTGTAGAAAGTAGTTAATATATGTAAAATTATGCACTACCTTAAAAAGTGATAAATGACATAATCAGTTTGCCTGGCTTCCCAGACTGATCGAGAAAAAGCACAAATAAATTTTTTGACCTTGGTAGTGATAACTTCAAAGAAGTTGCATTTTTCACAGATTTCTATTTCATCATCTAATATGCCTAAAATGGAAATTTTAGAAATTTGTCTCCAGTAATCTTTTATATTTTTTAGACTGTACATTTTTCTTAGGCTGAATGAAAGAAGAAAATTTAGCTAGTAGTGATCATGACCCTTTAACCAGGATGATTACTAATTTCTATATGTTAGCCAGTTGCTCACAAATGTAGAAATAGGCTTCATGGTAGTAATGATCAGTTCAGAGACCATAATTTTGATATGAATTTAGGTTTATGTTCGTTCTTTTCCCATTTGCTTACACTGAATTGCATTTTCCATTCTAACATATCATGGTTGCTCAGTCTTGGTAGTTTCTGTAATTCTTTGTGGTCATTCTTATTACCTTGAATAACATAGTTTTGTCTGCAGATGTCACTCTTGTAGCTTCTCCCTTTTCACCTGGCTCTGCAGGTCCCTGGAGCGCTTCACTTATACCTTAAAACTGTTGCTGTAAGATCTAACTATTCATTCTATTCCTATCCACTCCATTCCAACATTTAATCAAGTCTCTGTCTTTGAAGGTCATTTCCCTTATGCTGTTCCTAAAAGCACTTGACAATTGATCTTTTTGAAAGCTTCATTTCAAAATGAAAATCCATGTAATGTAGTTCAATCTTCTTTACACTAATGCATATTAACCCTTTTAATAAACCTCAGGAGTCCATTATGTGTGTTTCTCCCTTTCGTAAAAATCTTTTTGAGTTTTCTTTTGGAAATTAAATAATTTGAGCTGCCTCTTAATTGCATACTTTAATATAATGCCTGTTATTTTACCTACCAAGACTTTCTTATCAAATGATTCTCATTCAACTAGCCCTGAAGGTGAGCATTTGTTTTATTAGTCAGTGCCTGGTCCTCTGATACTGATGCAGAGTACATTTCATATTAAGAAGTTTTACTCTTCTGTCTTTGAATTCCTTTGCAATTTTTGGGCATCTAGCCATCTGATGCATAACTTTCCATTAATTAAAATGAACCAAACCAGGTTTTTTTTGTTTTTTGGTTTTTTTTTTTTTTTCAGCTTATAAACTCATCATCTGGCCCTAATATGCTGCCTCCTTAATGGGAGGTTTCTATGAAGAAAATATTGAATTCTGCAGCAAAAATATATACAAATCTAGTACTCTTCTATTGCTTTCTTATAGAATCATAGAATGGTTTGGAATGGAAGGGATCTTAAAGAACATCTCGTTCAAACCCCCCTGCCACAGGCAGGGACACCTTCCACTAGACCAGGTTGCTCAAAGCCCCAGCCAACCTGGTCTTGAACACCTCCAGAGATGGGGCATCCATAGATCCTCTGGGCAACCTGTTCTGTTGTCTCACCATCTCCACAGTAAAAAATTACTTCCTAGTATCTAATCTAAACCTACCCTCTTCCAGTTTGACTCTACTTCCCCTTGTCCTGTCACTACACGCTCTTAGAAAAAGATCCCTTTGTCTTGTGGACTCCCTGCAGGTACTTCAGGAAGACCACAATTAGGTCACCCCAAAGCATTTTCTTTTCCAGGCTGAGCAAACCCAATTTTCTCAGCCTTTCCCCATACGACAAATGCTCCTCTGATCATCTTGGTGGCCCTCCTCTGGACTCACTCCAACAGCTCCATGTCCTTCCTGTGCTGTATGCAGCGCTCCAGGTGGGGTTTCACCAGAGCAGAGCAGAGCAGAATCCCCTCCCTCCCCTGCTGCCCACGCTGCTTTGGATGCAGCCTAGGATACGTTTGGCTTCCTGGGCTCTGGGTGCAAATGGCTGGGTCATGTCCAGCCTCTCATCCACCAGCACTCCCAAGTTTTGCAATGCCATGGTTTTTTTGAAGACATTGTGGGAAGTTTTCTATTATTGTGGTGCACAATGGAAGGGGTCTCATTATCATCACTTTGTATTTCTTATTAGCTATTATTCAGTCTGCTTCACCTTGCCTTGTTGCATCTATGTCTAAGCTCTCAGGTTTTAATTAATCTGAATTTTTTCCATGTCAGTGTTGTTCCAGCTTTTTGGAGGCTGCTGCTGGGTTTTGCTCTACTTTCTAGCCCTGCTGACTGGCTTATGCTTTTCCTCAAGTTTTTCATGGTAGAAGCTGTGGAATTGCTCTGTGTTTTCAGTATGGTGTTCTTAAATAGTTTGCATGCTGTCTGCAAAGATTTAATTCTTTTGACTGGTTATTTCCGTCTTCTTGCTGTTAGTGGTTCTTCAGTTTGAAGGAGCACTGGCTTTTTAAAAACTTTTATTAGTGCTGTTGTGATGTCCCACCCTTAAGGGGAAGGAAGCATCTAAGATTTGTAAATGCTCTTTGGTCAACAGGAACAAAAAAAGGTAAACGGGTCTGCTAACAGTTAGAAAGTTTTATTAATAAATTACATGCTTGGCATGGAAATTGGTGTGTTAGTCCCTGACCTACTATGTAAACACCCAACAGTGGGGTTTGGATAAAAGGGTGGGATGGAAAAGAAGGAAGAATTTACAAAGGGAGAGATTAATTAAAGAAAAGGAAGAAGAAAAGCGGGAGAAATTAAAGAGGGAGAGATGAATTAAAGAAAGAAAGGAACAGAGAAAAAGAGAGAAAATGATCATCCCTTCTGGTTCCAGTGTTCATCCAGATGATAAGCATTGATCTAACTGTGTCAGTCCAGCTTGTGAGACATCCAGGGTCCTGGGGGGCACTGTCCAGGCTTGGGAAGGTACCTTTTTTATGTACAGGTTTCTCATTTTCTATGTGAATTAGTTATCATGTTGGGTGTTCTGGAAAGGGTTTGGAGGGCTTCAGGGGTCATTGATGGCTCAATCCCACATTATAGTTCGTGCCCATTTCCTGCCACTCATTCCTACACTTGTGCTGTACTGTGTTGTGGTTCTTTTTCATGGAAAGGTGCTGCTCTATCTCCACCTGGCCTCCCTACTCCAGCAAAGTCTTGTTCTTTCTCGTGACGTGTTAATACTATGAATGAGCACATCTCAGGTCATTGTGCTGCCTGGGTGGAGTCTGGGGATGCATCACCACAATCTCTCCCATGACCAGTCAGCTTCTCTGGGCCTCTACAGCTGTGAGGTTGTTTAATTTTTTATTTTATTTGAACACTAATATTCTGAATCTGTGCCTATTGTGCCTTTTTAGGGACATAGGTGGAAGTTACTTGCCCTCATGTATTTTTGAATTATGATCTTTTTATTATCGATGTCTAAAAAAATTAGTATTAGCATCAGGATCTGAAATGGTATTTCCCAGGTGTATGTGGAGACAGCTGAAGTTACTTGCTGATTCTGTTCCCTGCCATGGGCCACCCCTCGTCACTGTCAGCATGTCACAGTCAATACTTCCAGGCTGATTAGGCAGGCAGTAATATCATATGCTGTGTCTATCTTGTTTGGGACTGAAACTTTATGCTCTTGGGCTCTGGTTGACTCTCTAACTTGTTTGAACACTGAACTCTTTTAAACCAGTGTGAACTTTTCCATGTTTCCTATGTAGCACATACCTTGATGTATGGCACAAGGTAGCAGTGGGTACCTTCCTTATGAAACTGATAGTTTCTAGTGCTATTGTTATAGCCATTTCTTAGCTTGAGGGAAGCATCCCAGTTCCCCCAACTTTGTCCCTAGGACTTTTCCCGCTTAGGTAAATGCAGTTAGGTACTTGTTTTAGTTTTCTGTTTTCTTCCGCCTTTTGCTGAGGCTTGCAGAGTGACAGGTGGAAGCCTCTGCTTTATCATGTCATTAGCTCCCTGTACTTTGCACAAGTGGATATATATATTGAGAACAAATGATCTTTAAGGCCTGATCACATTTCCTTAGGCTAGGTTTAAAACCTCTCTAATATGTAAGAGTAAAAGCCACAAACTTTACCTAAATTGTTTCTTCCAAAACCATTCCTTTAATTTCAGGAATGCTCTCATCCTCCAGTGAATCTGGACCTCATTTCTCTCCTGGTTTTCTGTTGCATGCTGAGAATTTATCATTCTCTTTAGTCTGGATTTCTAGGCATATTGGAATGTTTGAGCAGTGAGGGATGCTTGAAGATCCTCAGATAGGTTATTTTTGTCTTTGATCCTTACTCCAGCTAAGTTGATGGGCACAATGTTCACATAATTTGAAATAAGGCAGAGAAGGTGTGAGATTTGGTAGATCCTTAAAATGAAAAATGTGTTACTTTCATGGTTACTTGAACCACATTTGTCTGTCCTCACAATAATATTTCTTCATTTGGTAAGAACCACACATCCTGTTTGTCCTAGTAAACAGAAGGCTAATTTTGTATCTGTCAACTATATAATTAAGTGTTATACCTTTAAATTTTGTTTTCTTAGCAGTGGCAAGCAGAGCCTGGAAAACAAATTTTTTGCCTAAAGCAGAACAGAGAATTGCACTAGGACTTCCTACATGCTGGGTTAGTTCTTTAAGCAGTTCTATCTTTCACATAAAATTGTTATTGAAGAACAACATAATATTATTAAAGGTTAAAATCTTAGTCGTATCTGTTACCATATCAAAAAAGTAAGAAGTGTAATTTTCAGCCACGATAGCCTTTCTTTCTCCTTTTTTTAAAAATATGTTTGAGCTGAAGACATTACGTGGCTGATAAATCATACACTTGTTAGATGTTTTAAGAAAAAAACGTTTTTTGAAATGACAAGTGATCCACATGCCTACTAGTGCAGGAAATCACTAAATGTATTGAAGTTTTAATTTTTCTTAGCAAAGCAGTTAAAAATCCTTGCCTTCAAGGTATTAAAGCCTCAGTGTTTTATGACTTTGAAAGCAGTTCAAGGTAATGTCTACCTTTAGCTCTGGTTATTTACATTATAGTTGTATCAAGAGAATGCAGCAGAGTAGAATATCCATTTCTTTAAGTTCCTCCCCTTATATTCAGTGTAGATTTTCATCTGTGATTTGTAAGTGATCATCTCTATAAAGAATAATTTCAATTGCCAAATTTTATATCGACTATTTTTTGATCTTGTGAAAAAACATGAAAGTCATGTACACTTTCAGCTTTTGACCACTAGATGGTAGCTAACCACTATCTACTACTCCTAATTGCCCATAGTAAAAGAGCCCTGGTTGCCAAAGCTGTGCAATGTAACGCTAACAAAAAACAAAACGAAACAAAACAAAAAAAAATTAAAAAAAAAAATCATCAGAATCTTAGAATATACTGAATTGGAAGGGACCCATCAGGATCATCGAGTCCAACTCCCAGCCCTGCACAGGACACCCCAGGAGTCATGCCATGTGCCTGAGAGCATTGTCCAAACACTTCTTGAACTCTGTCAGGCTTGGTGCTGTGGCCACTGCCCTGGGGAGCGGTTCCAGTGCCCAAACACCCTCTGGGTGAAAAACCTTTTCCTGATATCCAACCTAATCTTCCCCTGACTCAGCTTCAGGCCATTTCCTCAGGTTCTGTCACTGGTCACCCCAGAGAAGAGATCAGTGTCTGCCCCTCCTCTTCCCCTCACGCTAAAGTTCTTGGCTGCAGTGGGGATTGTGACTGGTCTCCAGCCTGATGTTACCCCATTAACTACTTTTGATACTGTGAAATGAACAAAGTCTTTTGACGTTGTGAAATGAGCTCTCATAATTCCTAAAATAATATGGCAACTCAATATTTTAGTTTAAAAAATATTTCTCTGACACAGTTGATTGTGTGCTTTATAGTTTCACTCATCTGCACAGTGGTAATTTACCCCAAATCTGACTTAATGCTTTGCTGAGCAGAGCCAGGGCTAGCCAGGGACATATGAGAGACTAAAATTATTCTCAGAATTCTGAGTTTTAATACAAGATTATGTATCCTCATTAATGCATAAATTAAATTCTTAAAAATAATCTGACTTCACCACGGACCTTGCACTCCTGAAGCATCTGGAGAGGAAATGTATTCCTCAAGTCACATATTGTAATCAATGTGATCAATTGATTACCAATTAAATAAAGGATAAAAGAGCAGGGATTTTTTTAAGTGGGTTAAAATCTGCAAGAAAACCTTTTTTTGTTTTTCCAAATTATAAGAATGTTTATGTAAGTCAAATCTGGCACTGGGATAAAACAAGGAGTCCTTGTTAAGATCTGCCTCAGCAAGAACAGTTCTGGTCAAAAATCTACAAAAACCCAGCCTTATTTGATCCATTTATGTGGCCATTATATGCTATTTGACCTAATGCTCTAGTGGATGTAAAGCAAACTCCTAAAGCAGTATTTTCATAGCAGTTTAAGCCAAAATCTTAAGTTGTAACTTTTTAAGGCTGAGCATTATATGTTTTTGTGGCTTATAAGGCAAAGGAGAGGTACAGGTTATGAGTCTGGCATGTAGCTGTTGACCAAAAGGTTGCTCCTCAGCCTTCTGGGTTGGTTGCATTAACGTTGTGCTAAACCAGCTCTGACTTTTGACCTGAGGACAGCCATGACCTGATGATAGCAGTTAGCACTGTCTCAACCACTTAATTATCTTCCTTTTTCGTTTTTAAAATTTAATGAGATGGAAGATCACAGGAAGTTGAATTCCATTAATATCAACAATCTTTGGATGACTCTAACCAATATCAGTGTATTATCTAGTACTGTAAATGCAGTCAGCTTAAAAGGTTCTGAGGATATATTACAGATGCAAGGAGAGTTCCTGTGTAAGGTGATTATTTGTGATTATTTGATATCAACACATATATGGGTTCCCTCCATGGGTTAGCTTATTCCTTGACAGTCATTTTAATTTTGCCAGTCTCTAATTAGTCTAAAAATGTCACATCTCAAGTTACTTAAATGACTGAGATTTCTGGAGTTTGAAGACGATTTCTTTTTGCAAATGAAAAATGAGCAGACAGAGATGGTCTTCTAGGCTTACCATTTACAAACAAGAAAACTAGTTGAAGATGAGGAAGTTGAGAGAAGATTTAAATGCAGAAATCATGAGATAGTAGAGCTTAAAACCCTGAAAGAACCTTAGACTTTGGAACATCAGATTTTTGACTTCTTCAGGGACTCTTCTTGGTGGTAACCCATGAAAGATTTCCTTAGTGGGAAACAAGGCTGAAGAAAACTGCTTGACCTCCAAATATAATGTTTTTGGAACAGAGGTTGTGGAATCTCCATCCTTAGAGATATTCAAACTGCAAGCATCTCTGACCAACGACCTCTAATTGGACTTGCTCTGAGCAAAACACTGGTCTAGATGACTTCTGGAGATTTCTTTAAATTCTCATAATATGGTGATTCTGTAAGTAATTTGCTATGACTTTTTAGCCTTTTAGGAAAAAGATCCATGACTTCTAGGTAGTTTTTCAAGAGATCTAAATAACAGGATTTTTCCCCCTTATTTTTTTTAAAAAAACCTTTTATTACTGCATGGCAAAGTTAAGGGTGTTGGGCTGAGTTTTTACTTTAGAAATCATATACATCATGCAAAGAAGTGTAGAATCATAGAATGGTTTTGGTTGGAAGGAATCTTAAAATCAGCTCCAGCCTTATGATCAGCTTAGCGGCTCTCCTCTGGACTCCTTCCAACAGAATGTAAATAATTAATTCCTCAGTGGTTTGAATATATCCATAGGAATTAACTCTATATCTAATATTTAACATCAGGTTTAATTTTAAACGATAACTCTGTAAAGGGTTCAGAGAAATCCATGGGTGTTTACTTTTACCCTAAATGCAGTTTTTCAGTCTTTCTACTTTCCAACATGTATGCACAACTGGATTTGACTATAGTAGGTGAGGAAAATGCAGATAATGCAGGGAAAATGGTTTTTACTCAAGTGATTTTTATCAATGCCAAGGTTGTCAAATGCTTTTAGACATTATTCACATTGATATGGTGGAAGCAGAAATATTTAGGGACATTTTCAGCCAGAAATAGATGTAAAAATGTCTGTTTTCTTGTTCCTAATACTGGATAATTAGATTGTTTTTCTTGGCATTTTCAAGAGGACATTGGATTATATTCAGTCACTGAAGGGGAAAAAATTAAGGCTCTTTCAGGAAGAAAAAACCTAATATTTCTTGCTGAAGAAAAATTGCTGAATTAAGCAACCATTGTACAACTGAAAAATAACTGTGACTGAAAGTACTTGTATAAAAAGTATGAATAGAAAACTCAGTAATTTACAAGTCTGTAGGTAAAAGATATTTGAAAGTTGCTTGACTGTTGTTGCTATATATTTAAACAGCCACCTGTGACAAGGAAACAAAGATGCCTGTTGACATGAGGATTGCTTCAGAAGGCTAAACACAAATCAGAGAAGCAATTATAAAATCGACTTCTGCAAATAGTTATTTTGCCCTTGAGTATGATGAATTGTATCCAGCCGTGTTTGTATGTAAACAGTATCACCTTAACAACACTGTGGTTGGTAGCAGTAACTTTCAAGGCCTAATCTATAGGCAGTAAATTCTGGTGGCTAGAGACCTCTCGTTTCTGTGGTAGTGCGATTTAATTTTAAAGCAATTTGTATCCACACTAGAACTGAATTTTAAATACAGAGATAAGGTTAATAGCTGCCGGTTTTTTTAGGTCCTTACTCTATTTTCAAGAGTTATTTTGGCGTTCTTAGTGAAAAGGAGTGAAACGAGTGCAAGCAAAAGGTTGGGAGGGGAGTGCAAAATGATGAATGTAGAAGCTTTCTCCATGGTTTAGGGCTTGTTCCTGAAAAACAGTACTCGATGCTTATATTGAACAGTAATTGATGCTTATATTGAATAGTGCAATGTTTAGAGCTGGAAGAAAGCAGCTTTGGAAACGGAGCATTGGCAGAGTGATAAAGGTAAGGAAAACTGAATTTTGAACTGGGTTTAGGCTAGTAACTATATAATTTGAATAAAGGTGTGTATTGAGAGGGGAGGGCATAGAAAAATGTGTGTTCTAAAATAGATGCAAGTGGGTGATGTTAGTTGCACAATTTGTTTTGAAAGGCAGATTTGCACTGGGAGGTGTTTATGCATTTGGCTAGTGGTACCTGTATCTTGTCCAGATTGTTGCAATGATCTGGTAATGGTCTAATTTCACAAATGCTATATTAGTACATTGAAGTGTTTGATGATAGGTCTGGCAACAAAACAGGGGTGGGCTCTGCCACCAAGGAAAATAGAAATGTAACTTCACTTTTCCCATACTTCTAAGATGGGAATAGAATTTTGAAGGCAATACTTAGCCTTGAGAAACAAAATTGAATACAGAAGTCATTAAGATACTTAGACTAATTTTAAAAGCTGGTTATTTAAGCAAACTGTCCTGAGTTAATGCAGTGTGATAGCATATGTGAAGAGCTCTGATTTTTGAGATTTAATAGTTAGCTAAGTGGACTGCCCTAATTCTTTAGAGTTTGTGGTTTTTTTGAAAGAGGTAATGAAAACATTGAAACTTGAAAATTGAAAACTCAGGGTGCTTGAAAATGTGTAAAATGGTTTGCAGATTACTTTTGCAGGGAGAAAATTATTGAACAAGTCTTATGTAATATAAAACATCTTAGCAAGTTAAAGGAGAGACAAAGGAATTCCATGTTGGTTAAATAAATTTTGGATAAGATAGTAAATTAACAATTGAACATTCTTCCTTTTTTGACGCTTTCACTATTGAACTTCCCAGTAAAGTATTGCTCATCCATAAGACGTTGATTCCAGCATGTATAAATTCAGTGATGCACAGTATTCTGACAACAAAATCCGTCCTTTGCTGGATAAAGAGTGTTCAGAACAAGTTTTATCTGGTGTTCATATGACTTGCATACTAAATAACATTCTTGCTAACTCTATTCAGGGTGTCTGCATCAGCAGCTACAGTCCGTAATGGAGAAGATGGCAATAGTCAATAGCTGGCTTCTGAGCCTGTTGTTTCAAAAAAAGAACCCCATGACTCTCTGGCTTGTGCTCTTTTAGTACGTGCTGGTTATATATATATACTTTGTAGCAGCTAGGAAACTTCTTTTAAATTTTAACCTAAGCTCACATGGAAATTTGTTTATGGGTTTAGGTATATGTGAAGATAGATTTTTTTTTCTCTTTTCTTCAGGAGAAGTTGTCTATTAAAATCAATTTCCTGTGACAAATTGTTAGTATTTAGGTATTGGGAATTTTAAGATTTTATGTAACATAAAACAAGCTACTTGTTGTAAATGGACTAACCATCAGAAAAGGGCTTTTCAGGTAAGTAGTTAGCTTTGGACCTTCATCTGTCGTGGAACTGTGTCATATGACCTTTCTTACCATCATAACCAAGAGCAGTAAAAGAAACCCAAAACTAAACTTGGCTGCGTTACCTGTGTTGTTCATGAAAAACTGAGCTGAAGCTGTACCATAAAAAACTTGGACAGTCCTTCCTGATATTTAAGTGAGATAGTGTTTATCTCTTGTAAATACTGCTCCTTCTGAATCCTCCTGCATCATAGGACCATTAGGAAGAGGCTTTGATGTATGACCTAGATCAGAGTTGCTGCTGATACTTTTAAGGATTTGCATGTTGGTGTTACTGCATATAACATCAATTTCTCTCTTACGTGCATAAATAATAGCATGTATGTTTCATCTCCATCTTCAAACCTTACTCTTTCAGTGCTCTATGAAATTTTGAATTACATGGAGCTGTCTATTCTTGGGTAATTTTTTTGTAGGGATGCTGTTTAAGCTTATGTACTTCTGCAATAAATCCTGCAGGATATAAAATCACAAAAACTCTAAGGCTGTGACCACAATGCTGGTTTGAGGTGACATGTGAGGGTAGCTGAAGGGGAAAAGGAAGAATGAGAGGTAGAAAGCTCAGCATTTTCTTGTAATTAATTCTCTGAGATTCCTAATCCTAAGTAAAGAATATCTTAAAAATTTATTGTTCGAGTGGTATGCAAATGGCAGCTCAGAAGCTAGACTGGAAGACAGTTTCCAGTAGCTTCTTAGTGTTTTTAATTATATAAATTAGTGACTTCCTATTAAAAGCACTGGAATTAGGTTTCCTCTACTTTTCTGTGTACAACCTGATCCTAAAAGAGGCAGAAGTCTCTTCTAATGACTGCAATAACTAATGCGTGAGTTTGTGATTGAGCAACACTTCATTTGGGGAGGAAGCTTGTAGAAATAGTATCATCAAAATATAGATGTATGACAACTTGAATTGAATTAAGTGTTCTTGCATTGAAGCAACTGTCAGGGAAAAGTGTTTGGAACTTGCATTAGTTATAGAGATATCCAGCATATCAATGCAAATGCCTTCCAGTAGTGACATGTGATAAATACAAGTCAATGTCCTAATCTTCATAAAACTATGTCTTTACCATTTATTAATATTTTCCTTTTTCTCTAGGTATGGTTCATTAAGTAATTTAAGTTAATTACACTTTTACATTTTTGTGATATCTTAATGAATATTCTGGTTATTGGACTTAGGCATCAAATATTGCCCAATGCTCTGTGAACAGCTATGCACAATAGCTTGTATATTTGTTATAGAGTTTGAGACACAGCACTTAAAAAAAATTTTAAAAACCATAAACAAACATCGAGGCATGATTGCTCAGTTTGAGAAGAAGATGCTCTTGATTTCAGTCTGCACAAACAGCAACTTGTAGGAGAAAAAAGGTTATGAACTCAAGGGCATCTGTATAGGTGAAGCTGGTGACTAGCGACCAGTGTAAGATGTAGTCTTGTACAGCAAAATATCTGGAGCTCTATGTTGGAAACACAAGCAGAGTACAAGAGTAGTCTCTTTAGTTTAGGTAAAACAAAAGGCTTCTTACTGTATTAAATAGAAACTAATTGGTAGAGCATTGTGTGGTGGTTTTTTTTCTTTTTTTTTTTT
>VZRF01000325.1:729-111933 GCA_013396875.1 Vireo altiloquus | reverse complement strand
TAAAGTTGCCCTATCTGTTGTGTTCAAATTACTGGAACAATAGTTTTGAGGATTCTAGTGTTATCATCTCATGTGAATGAAGCTGATTCAGCCAAAATGGTTGCTTTTTGCCTGTCTAACTAGGAGGAAAATTTCTGCTCGTGTTTAAAAAAGTTTAGGAAAAGCCAATCCTGTCATGACACCTCTCTCTCAGGAAACTGGAGACCATGTTAGGGTATGAGAGAGGTAAAATAGCATGAAGTATATGTACAAATTAATACAGTATTGTATTCTTCAGACACTTCTGTGTAAAGAATAGGATTTGTATGTTTGCCTTTTATACAGAAAAATATTCCTAATGCATTCAGCATTTATGAAGGCATGGCAGTAGTTACAAGTTTACCAAATATTTGAAAATTCCTTCAGAAAGTAGGAAAGATATTTACATAAGGGCATAAAGTGTATTATGCAGGTCCTTTTGGCTCTGCAGAAGCTTGTGGATAAATCACTTATGCATACTTTATAAAGCTACTAGTTTTCTGCTAATCACCGGGGAAATAAGGATTGAATTTACCACCAATGAAACATTATTCTAAATTTCTTTTGAAAATGAAATGATATTGAATCTTGTAATCCGCCAGCACAATAATACCAGTAACTATTCCAGAAGGCTATTTTGCCTATAATGTAATGAGGTGTGTTACATATGGGAATTCCATTTAATTAGAAGAGTAGGCTTACTGCTTGAAGAATGGTATAATAGCTATAGTTAAGCACATTTGTAAACACTTGTGTACCTTGAGGCTTGTGGCTTGTTTTACTTCTCATTATATTAAAGAGATAATATATAAAACCCTAGCTTCCTCCAGCAGCATCTGTCTTTATTAGAGAACGCTTACAATATCTTCCACAAATAACAAAGATCAGTCAGAATCCTGTCTTGACTTGATGGTCATACGTGACTAGACTGTAGAGCTAAGATGAAGGACTCAGGGTGTTGAAGATAACTTGCAGAATAATGGAACTGTACATATAAAATTCATTTTTTTTCTACAACCATTTCAAAAAATTTGCATTCTGTACAACATTATTTATGATAGAAATGTTGTGATAAATCTGAAAATTGAACACCAGAAAAAACTGTAGAATTATAACAAAGGCTGCTTCTAAAATTTTCATTTGAGTGCCATAAAAGCATAAATCACGAGTGTGGAAGAATGTAATAGCCTTTACTTTTTAAAGTAAATTTTAAAGCTTTCTTTATTTTTGTCTTCAAATTAGATCGTGAATTTTTCATTGTCCACTTTGTATTTTATAACAGCAAAAGCTCACGGAAGAGAGGGAGGCTAAACGTGCTCGTCTGGATGGCAGGCATGATTACTTACTGGATATCGTTGCCTCTTGTGTGAATCTGGACAAAGCAGAAGTAGAAGATGCTATTCTTGATGGTAATCAGGTAATCTGATGAACTTGAAAGTGAAGCTCATAGTATATTTTGGAGCTAATATTGCCATTAAATATTTGGAGAGATAGTTGTCAGACTTCACGTCTAAGATTACTCAAGTCTTCTCCTTGAAAAAATATTTTTCATAATTTTTTAATTAAGTTGAACAAAAGTGTCCTTAATTCCAGGACCTATTGTAAAAATATTGATTTTTAAATTGATTAGAATTTTTCCTTTCCAGTGGTTATAGATAATAGGGTAAAACCTGTGCCTGTATTTCGTAGTGGAACCACAGTGTGATGTCTTCCAGTCCTTGAGTACAGAGCACATGGAGGTTCAAGAGACCTGTCCACAGCAGGTTGTATGTTGTTGTTTCCATAAGACTGCCACCAGCGTTTGTGAGACTACACTGAGATCTAGTTTAGCAAATTAAAATAGGTAGAAACTACCTGAATAGAATGGCTTATGTGATCCGACTGATGGCATGAGGGCTGATAAAAATTCATATACTGAGATATTGAAAAATATCACTTAAAAAAAAATCCAAGTAGAAGAAATAGACCTTCTTTTACTTCCTGTCACTAGAGTAAACATGGCTGTGTTTGGGTTTTTTTTGTTTGTTTTTTCTCATATTCTCTTTCCATCTGCGTGCCTTCAATTTATGCATTCCCATTTCAGTGCTAATATGGCTTAAAAACTGACGAAAATCCAGTGAAAGAGTAGTAAGAAAGAGAGGGACAGAGGGCACGTGATGTATAAGATAAGGGAGAAGATAAGTATGAGATAAGAGGTTGAGTGGCAGTCAAATCCAGTTGCTTGAAGAGTGGTTACAAAGATGACAGAGCTGAACTATTCTCAGTGTTTGCAGGTGATAACTCCAAAGACAAAGCCACATCTTGCAAAATGGCCACCCTTCTTCACCAGGAGGGTAATGCAGCTTGGGAAGAGGTTGCTTCCAGTCAGTTGTGGAATTTCTGTCCTTGGGGTTTTTGAGACTCAGCCTAGGAAAAGCTCTAGATGATCTCTGAGCTGTTGTTGGTGATACAGGAGGCTGGCCTCAAGACCTCCCAGAGGTCCCTTCCAACATTTCTGTGACTTCATGTGATGGCAGATGAGCCGTGCAGAACACTGTCATGCACATTAAAAAGCAGATTTTGTTTCAGCCTATGTGAATTCTATCTCTAAATGGGCTTCCTGGCAAACAATACAGCCTGAGAATAGATGTCAGATGAGGAAAATATTGGCAATTACTATACTTTGAAAGAGAAAAGTGTAATAGTTGCTTTGACCTCATCTTGGAGGGCTCAGCCAAGATTTTCTGGAACAGAAGTTTGTTATCTTGGTGTAACTGAGGCTTGTTATTAATGGAAGAGGGATAGTTGTGGCTTTCTTCCTGCTTCTGGTGATCTTTTAGCCTTTTTCCTGATCTAGGAAACACAAATGGTACCAGATAATGTTTCTGAGGATGAACTTGAAGGAGCTTTTTCTGCTAAAGCTAGCTTATGTAGTTAGGGGCTACATGAAAGAGCGACCCAGATCTAGACAAATAATGGATGAGGCCAGACTTTCAAGTGCTGAGACATGGATCAGCATACTAGCAGAAAGCAATGCAGTTTCCTCCTCAGCCTGTATGGCCAATACATGAGATTTGTGGATTGCACTACCAATACATGCTTCTGTGAAGCTTGATGGCGGCCTTGAATTGATGGAGAACTGTGAAATTGTCCTGATGCTTGTAAATAAATAAGTAAATACATTCTTCCTCTCTTGGTATGATATGAATCAAATCAATGATGTATTATGAACTTAACATGATTTCAAACAGATAGAGCGCGTTGACAGATTCCTGGCCCCAGGGGGTCTGCGTCATCTGATGTTCTACTATCAAGACATGGAGGTGATGGAAACAGGTAAAGCAACTTAAATTCTCCTGCAACATGTTACAGTTGTGCTGAGCAAATGTGCAAGGAAAAAGCAAATAGTCCACTAGATTTTCTGGTTTTTCTTTAATTTTTATTTTTCAAGTATAGGGCAGTATCTACAACTGCATAATAGAGTAATATAAAATGACTGTAAGCCTGAAGAAATAGAATTAGAAGTTATTTAGAAGGAATAGAAAAGAAAGGCTTTTGATGCAAGAATGACAAAATGAGATGAAATATTTCTTACGGTGCCATGAAGACTCTGAATGCTGCATATTTTCTGTGGATAGTTCCATGAGGTGCCTCCAGGACACTGGGACTCAGAGATGCCCAAATAATGATTGAACTGTTTGTGTAGAAAACTTTTCTTTGAATAAATAATCAACGGGTCCTAATTATTTATTTTATTTGAATCTGTAGAGTACTTTGGCCTTCCAGGAACAGGAATGAACTCTCATTTGACCAAGAAGAAGATACTTAAATTATTTGTGACAGAGGGAAAAGAATTTGCTTTAACTGGTGTATGCGTTTTCTTCATTAGATCTAGTTTTTCTAAGACCATCACAACTGAGAATATTTATCAGGTAAGTCAGTGACTGCTCATCTCGGTACATAATCTTGTTTAAAATTAGTTTTTACCATGGGTATTTGCTCTCAGCATATAATTTTACAGCTGTTGACATGGAGGAATGAATAAAAGGACAGAGATTGCTTAAATGAAACAGGACAAAAAGGGAGGGAAATGGAAAAACAGACATTATCTTGTGGCAGCAACTTGAAGTAGATCATTGATATGAAAAAATGATACTAAGGAAGAAAATTTAAGATAATCCATAATGGCAGAGTAATTAGTCAGTACCTAAATACTAAGGTGTTAAATTTCAATAAATTCTAGCAAATTCGTTAGAAAAACAAAAATTATTTTATTTTTAAGAGTGTATATGTAAACTGTATGTAACTAAGTTTTTACTGGCAAAAGACCCCATGTATTGTGTCTCTTTTACAGGAAGTAAATTTTAGTATGATGGATATAGGTCGAGATGGCCTGTTAAAAAGTGTTGAGCAGTTGATATCAGAAATCTTCATTCCAGCCTTACAGACCATGGACCAAGGCTGGGTTGAACCTCAACAAGTTCCCAATATGAAGCAGGACTTCCTTCGCACCCTTGAAGCATTTGTTAGTGTCCTATCAGGAACTCAGCAAAGTCTGTTGGAAAAGGTAACATGTTCACATGGCAAATAGAAAGTGAGCCAGCTGTAGAATGTCTCTAGCTCTGGAGCTTTTGAATTAACTTCTGTTGTAGATTACTCCTAAAAATTGCTTTTGTTAAACTGGAAAATAACCCAACACTTCTGTTTACTGTCATCAGTAACTTGTTATGCTTTGATCTGTGGTTTTAACAGTTATGTAGATGCTTCTGTTCTTGTTTATTCTGGGGCCAGTTCTTTAGACCTATAAACTTCTTGGCTCTCCAGTGGCTGTGGTCACTCTTAAATATTGAATGTTTAATGTACGACAAACTTGCTTTAACTGTGGGTTTTTACTCAGCTTTTGTGAAGGAAAGGGCATGAGAGCCCAGCTGCCTGGCTGGTGAATCCTCCAGATTCTGGAGTCCAGTTCTGGCTCAAACCAATTTAATTTTAGACTGAACTGGGAATAGGAAGTGAGGTACCGCAAGCAGGGCAACCAGTCAGTCTATAAAGTTCCTAGATTATTTGTCATGAACATTCAGCATTTATTTATTTACTTTTTTTAACTTGTGTTTTAGGTCAACCTGAAGAAATGTGAAACATATGACCTGAAAACTCTAAGAGGACCTTCAGATTACTTGATGGCTGCTAACAGCACAGATGCTCTTGAAAAAATAGAAGTCTGCATGAAAGAATGGACCAAACAAATTGAACAGGTGATACATGGGACTAATGTGAAATATGACATCTGCATCTTGGGGGATGTGTTTAATCCTCTTGGTGTTATAGCCACCTTTCTATAAATTTAGATGAGTTCAATCTCTTTATTTTTAAGTACTGTTGGTATGTTTTGTGTGGCTTTACTTCTCAATGGGAATATTATTGAGAGCTTTTTCCATCTGCTAGTAACTATAGGATACACAGTTGGGGAAGCTTAGTCCCCTGTCTTTGATAATCATCTGTTGTTAAAGTACAAAACAGTTAGTGGTTCCCAGTGGATTTAATGAAAACAGAAAGAACACAGTAATTGAGTGAACACTATTCTCAGTGGTCACATTTGTACTTTGAAACATGATATTTGCAGAAAATGTAACTGTCTGTAACAGTGCTCCTGGAATGGAAGGAACAGTGTCTCTTCTTTAACTTGGAAATAAAAGGACCAAGAAAAATTAGATCTCATATGAGGTGGAGATTTAAGTTAGGTAATTTATCAGGAGAGGTTAATACTAGGTGTTAAATGTAGAATTATTCCATGCTATCTCTGCAGATAAAAAACATTAGCATCACTCACTAATATTACTGTATGATGAAAGGTTCTTGCAGAAAATGACCAGTTGAGAAAAGAAGCAGATGACCTTGGACCACGAGTAGAGCTTGACTATTGGAAAAAGAAATTGTCAAAATTCTACTACCTTATGGAGCAGCTGAAGAGCCCAGATGTGAAGGCAGTGCTGGCAGTACTCACTGCTGCTAAATCCAAACTGCTGAAGGTTTTTATTTTAAATTATGACAGATATAAACAATAGAAATGCTCTTTGTAAATACCCTACTTATTTTGAAAATGTATGTAACAAAGTTTAAATCTAGTTCAATTTATTGAAAAAGATTGGGAATCCCCTCAGTTTAAAGGCTAACCATGTATGGCCTTTAAATCCACATGGCTCAACAGAAATAAATACTTAAAAATATTTGAAAAGTTGATTATTAAATTAGAATATTGAATTAATGATCTGAATATTTAATGACAAAAAAATCAATCCCCCCATTTTTTAAGACTCTTCTTTATGTTGTTACAGTGCCTGTCAAAATTGTTTGTGGGATCATAGCTTCTTACACTGACATAACAAATTTAAAAGTCCCATCAACAAAAACAAAAGAAAAAAAGAAAAAAAAATTCTTCTCAAAATGAACAAATGAACAAATATATAGTTATATATCCATCATTCATATATTTTAGAGCAGCTTGACTGGACACTACCACTGACTATTCAGCTGAGTGGTCTAAACTAAATGTATGTTCACAGTCAAGTTAGTGAAACAACACAAGGAACTCATTTTAGGTGAACATGTATAATTCTGAAGTAACAGATCTGTGCTTTCGAATGTGTTTAGAAGCTAATGACAAACCAGAATGATTTCAAACCATTATTCTCAGAAATGCATGGTTTTATTTGTTTTTTCAACCTTCTGTTCTTAGAAGTGGCGAGCATTGGATATTCGCATCACAGATGCAGCAAATGAAGCTAAAGATAATGTGAAGTACCTATATTGTCTGGAAAAATATTATGACCCATTATACAATAGTGATCCTGTAAGCAGAATTTTTATATTCTTAACATAAATGTCTTGAGACAAGCAACATGAATGTATTCTGTAGGATTGGTTTGGAAATGAAACAGAGAACATTTTACATATGCAACTCCAGTTTGAGATTTTGTGCAGCGGTGGTAAAAGAGGCTTTATGGGACTCTCTGGCTACAAAATGAAGTAGTTGTTATTTTCATACCATAGTATCTGTAAAGCTTTTGATATGATGAAGAAAATGGATTCTGTGCTATGGGAGAAAGTAAATTCCTTATAATAATAAAATAAGAGGAAAAAGGGGAAAAAAAAAAAAGTAAACCTAGTGCTACGCTAAAGACAAAGTTTCATCTTTTGTCTTTGTGTTGGTGGCCAGGTCATGGTTAGACTAACATTTATAGGGCAAGTTTCAGCCTCTTGGGTTGGGAAAAGATAAATAGGATTATGTAACTATTAAGACATAATTATAAACCACCTTCTCATACCATAGTAAGAGAATGTACAGGATGATGCAAGCATAACAAGTAGTAAAAACACTCAGCCACCCTGAAGTACAGGATTGGACAAAAGAGCCTCCCTCTCCCATTATCTGCTAAAATAGGTGGAAAATCAGGGAAAAAAAAAAAAGTGGTTTTAATAAAAAATAACTGGTTTTGCAACTGACTTTATGTGTCTTGCTAGTCAAAGAAATATGACTAGTAGCCATGAAGACTTAAAACTTTGACCCATCCTAGCTTCCTCTCTCTCCCCTGAAATTTTTCCCCAAACCAAATTGCTTCCAAACAGTGTTCTGGGCAACCGTGTTTGTTTCTGTTTACTGGGAGATATTAGAACAGTGTGTTCTTTCAGTGTTTCCAGTCTGCTGTTTCAGTTTCTCTATTGAAAGGTTGGCATGATACCCATAAAAACCGAGTAAAAGTGACTATGCTTGCTACTGGCACTGTGCAGAGTCTGTTGAACTGGCCTGCTTTGTGCTTCCAGTGTGGGTTTTCACCAAGGAGAAAGTGGTGCCCACTTTGGAGATGTTTAGTTTTGCAATAGTGTAACTATTTGGGATGAAAGTCATGGAGGCACAGAGTGTGAAGCATTTCCATTATTGATATTTACCTGTATAATTTTGAGAATGAGTTTCTCAACAGAGTAAAACTGTTATTACTTTGGAAATTCAGATGTGACAAATAGCTGCCTTTGTCTAGTCTGGATTGAAGAAGGACTACTACGTTTTTGAAATGATACTTTTCTTAAAAGAATTTAGTAAAAGGCATTTCTCTTGTACACAAAACTTACTGAAGATCACAGAGATATGGAGAATTAAAATGGTGTGATGGTGTGACCTTGGCTATGCATCAAGCATTCTCTCAAGCCCCATCCTCAACAAGATGGGATGAGTATAGAGTATGTATTTTTCCTGATCCTGTAATGTATTTTTCCAAGACAGGAATGCCACTTATTATAATCATGAGCAAAACAGACTTAACTTGGGGAAAAATGTTTTTATTGACAGTGAAAATACATTTGGGTAGCGGAAAACAAAATTAGAAATAAAGACTACATCTCTGCACCCTCAGCCTCACCTTCACCCCTTCAATCCCCCTTTCTCTTCTTCGTCTCTCCAGGTGGTGAAGGGGTTCTCTTTACATGCAAGCTTACATCAGGTTTAGCAACTGAGTATATAAACATACTATTTGTGAAAAAAATGGTTCTTTTGAAGTTGCCTTTCCAGTGCTTCTACCAAATTCACTCACTGATCTGAATTCTTTCAGCCAAGACCCCAGTGAAAATTTTTCCCCAAAATTAAATTGTAGAGCTTGGGGAATGATGTAGGACAGGCAGTTCTGCAGGAGAGACCCAGGAAGGCAGCAACAGACCCATTCCAAAGACTATGTTCATAATTGTCCTGCATTCATTAATTAGGTGTTGTGCTAATGTGCGGCAGCAGAGCTACTGAGCAGAGTTCTGACTGTGTGTTTCTTTCCAGGTATCCATGCTGGATGCTATTCCAGGACTCATAAATGCAATTAAAATGATCCAGAGTATCTCTCAGTATTACAACACTTCTGTAAAAATCTCCTCACTGTTTGTGAAGGTTGGTGCTCAGTGAGAAAGGAAATTTTCCCATGTTGTTTCCTGTGTTGTTCTTGAGTGCAACAGAAAACACAAAGGAACCAAGCAATTGAAGAGGCAACATTTCAGTCACTTAAATTCTGCTTTTTAAATGTATAGAGAATTGGAAACAGTGATAAACTACTTCAAATTTAGGACTTATTTTACTGACTATCATTTGGAGTTGTAGGAACTTTTTCAGACTTAAATCTCACACCTGATGTGAATAGAGTAACTTTTTTTATGAGTTTTGCCTGTTATGAATGGGTTTTTTGTAGAACCAGGTACATTAAATTCATATTGCCCTTAAACCTCCACATTTACATAAAGAAGGAAACGGAGTTGGAAGGACGACATATTCTTTAACGTTTGTACTCCTGTGGGCTCTTGATTTTATCTTTACCTTCAGAAGAGACAAAGTATTATGACTTTGGTCATGAGATGCTATTTCAAGGTTGGTAGAAGATGTGTAGGTTTAGGATGAGCATAGTTAATCAACAACATTTTTGTTATGTAATGTTCTGGAGGCTGGGTGTTGCAAGGAGGACAGGCTGTTGATGTGGCCCGTATTTGGTATTGCTATTTTTCAGGCTTTAGGCCAATTGAGTAAGAGGAATGGGATGAGACTGCTTTGTCTCAAAGTGCTGTTTTTTTCACGAAGTTAAAAATGCTTTTAGGTGACCAATCAGATGATTACAGCGTGTAAATCTTACATTGCAAACAACGGCACGGCCACCATCTGGAATCAACCGCAGGAGAGAGTTATGGAAAAGCTACAAGCAGCTATTAGACTGAAACAGGTAGGTGGGAAGAACATATGGAAAAGGGATTATGAGGTGATATTTAGGAGGGTAGGAACAGGAAAACTTTATTTTATATGAGAAAGCAATATTATAGTGAAGAGAAATGAAGTAACTGAAAAATGTCATTTGGAACTGGAATGCTTGTATTAGCGGTAATGAGGAATTTAGTCTGCTGTCTGTTGATCTTCTGGAAACAGAATTTTGATGCTTAGTCTATCTTAACTGTGCTTCTAAGAGAATTGCTTGGATTTTCATGCCTGTGTTTCTCTAGGTAGTTTACTCTAGAGAGTTACTGAACTGAATATATTCCAAAGATGTGTGGTTAAGCTATACATTTAGAAAGGGCGATTTAGTGAACTGAGAAAAATTCAGCTGTTCAGTTTGCCTAGACTTGTCAGGAAGACACCCTTTTTTTTTGAATACACTTCCATTATAAGTTTTTAATTTTATTTTTATTTTTGCCTTTATTCCCCCTTAAAGCATAATATCATAGATAATTTATTTTGGAAGGCTTCTCAGCAGGTATCTAGTTCAACATTCTGCTCAAAGCCAAAGCAGGAGCAGCTAAGAGATCAAACTTGGTTTCCCAATCCTTTTCCAGTCCGTTCTTGAAGTTTTTCAGGGATGGACAGATCGCACAGCCCTTTTGGGCACCCTCTTTCACTGTTGGACTGTCCTTGGGATGAAAGATTCTCTCCTTGCATCCAGGAGAACTTCATCCATTGCAATTTATGTCTTTTGCCTCTTGGCTTCTGGCCATGTGTTACTGTGAAGAAGAGCCTGACTGTGTCTTTGGTAACCTCTCTTTACGTATGGGGAACTTCATACAGGCTTTATCCATTATTTCTTTTCATTCCTAATATGTACTTGGAAGACTAGAGCTTTATCCTAACACCCTGTGAAGCAAATTTTGCTTAGTTCTAGCACAAATTAGTGTAAATTTGTATGACAGCTTACCATCAGCAATGAGCACTAAATTTGTGTTTTTCTATCAAGATACATCAAATTGTCCAGTTTATGCATGTAAACACATTGAAAGATTAGGTTTTTGAGTCTTATTAGTTCCAGAAGTTCAATAGATTAAAACTAACAATTTGAATCACAAACAGCTTCAGAAAATCTGGACTCTAAGTGGAGTTAGGAAAATCTGGACCCTTTGTATTAATATCTCCAAGTGGGGTTATTCATATATAAATGTGATAAAAAGGATGAACAGTTTATTATGAAGAAAACTACTACTGAAAGAAACCATTTCAAGCAAATCTGTTGACTATGTACTCTGACTTTGGGAAGAATTTAGCATGTTTGGAGTAAGGTTTGTGTTGGAGTCCAAGATATTTGTAAAACCCATCAAACTGCCCTGGAGGGTCAGGGACCCTTGCTGGGACCCCAAGAGGACACAGTCTTTGATTTGTGCCCATCGGAGAAGCTTCCAACACTTATGGATGAGTTAAGAACATTCAAAATGTAAGACAGGTTATAGTTTAGTTTATCACAGGGTGAAAATTTGTAGTTTTGGGTTTTGGAGTATGGAAGTAAAAAGAAAGCAAGATGGAGGTTTTTTGGGCAGTATTCTTTTTTTGGGCAAGACTTCTTTTACTCCATTTTCTGCTGTGACGGTGGCACAGAGACATTGGTAGAATAGATCTGAGGTAGAGGAAATGTGTTAAAAATAGGTGATGGTTATTGGTACAGAATTATAAATATAGTACATTTTAACAGTTAATTGGGTGAAGGGTTTTTAAAACAGCACTGCATTCTGGGTTTCGAGGTCTTGCAGCTGAAGATCTAGAGTGCAATGCCCAGGTGCAGGACAGCGTTCTGAATTTGAGATAAGAACTTGAATAAACAACAAGAAAAACTGAAAACTGCAAGTCCGGCTCCTTTTTATCTGGTATGGGACTTTGATAAAAGAAGAAAAACCCCTGTTTCAGGGGTGCAGCTGTGGCAGTTTGTGCCAGTTATGAATGAGTAATGAAAAGTGGAAGATGCTAAGGAGCAGCATTAAAACTTCAGAAAGGGTTTTGTTTTTGAAAGTGATTTTTGAACCATGATTACTCAGTAAAACTGCTCAGCATGTAAACATTATCAGTCTCTTGAAAGTGAAACCTGGGTTGTCATTTTGGTTATTCATTAAACACATCAAGCCCTGCTATGAAATGGAGGGAACAGAATTTAACGCTAGCTAAGGATATGTATGAATGCATACATGTGTAGTTCAGTCATTTGATAAAGTGTATGATCCTGTAAAGGTGTGCTGGATTAGTTTTCAGAGGCAAATTCTGTTACTGTCTTTGTAGTGTTCATGATTGTTTATTGAGGAACTTCTGCTTGCTATCAGGTTAGGATAATATCTGTCTGTGTAAATTTTGTCCTCAGTAAAGACAGCGCCTTTTGTTATATGCTTGACATTCTTTTAAATTCTTTGTTTTAAGGAGTATCAAAATTGCTTCCGCAAGATAAAAGAGAATTTGGAACAAAATCCAGCTGAAAGACAATTTGATTTTAGTGAGATGTATATATTCGGAAAATTTGAAGCCTTTCATCGTCGTCTGGTAAAGATAATAGATGTTTTCAATACAATGAAAACCTACTCAGTTTTACAGGAATCTAAGATAGAGGGATTGGAAGGAATGATCACAAAATATCAGGTACACAGTAAATTTTGTATATCGTGTCAGTCTAACTTGAACCTTAAAAAGAAAATTATGAAAATTTGAGAAGTGTTTATTTGGAGAAAATTTAACTCTTTAATTGGCTAAAATTACTGGGTGATAGCAATGTAAATACATTATTACTAGGGAAATGAGCAGTCAAGATGAAAGAAAAGTTGCAAGTGGACATGTGAAACAAGTATGCTAAAATCAAAGCTGATTGAAAAAGGAGCAAAGTGGGGGAACTGTAACAGGAGTAATTGGAGCATGGTTTTGTACTATGATCAGGAGAAAAAGTGAGCAGTGATACATTTCTGTCTCTACTAGTGTTGGGCTAGCAATGAGTGTCCCTTTGCTTGTTAGTATTACTATGCAGTTTTTCTAAGAAAAACCTTTTTAAAGAGAAGTGTGACTTGAACAGCAAGGAGATCTTCTAAGAATATAAATATGTTAAATCATGTTCTTTTCCTTCCTTCTTTCTCACATAGTTTTCTTTTCTACCAAATGGAGTCTTGCCTTACTGAGCCTGAGTTAGCTTACATTTTCATGTAACTTTATTAGGGCAGTATCATAATTATGGCACTTGTAAATATTAAAATAAATCAGAAGTATTCAATGTGTTGACTTTGTAGACAGCTTTTTGAGATCACATATGATACAGTGGCTGTACAGGCAAATATGGCATTCTAGTTTGCTTTATTCTGTCCTTTGCCTTTTTGTTATGGTCAGGAGTCAATAAATTTGCTTTAGTGAAATAAATATAGTGTAAAATGTGAGCATTTCATGGTCCTTCCTGGTTCAATTTATTCCCTCTAGTTTGGGTTTTGATTCCTTGAACACATCCTTCACAGTAGCCAGTTTTCTGCTTTGTTCAGTTCTGTAGTTTTCTGAGAGTTAGCCAGGGCACAGCTGGAAGGATAGCTCTCGGTCCGAGGCTCTTCCATGTGGACAGGGCGGATGTGGACTGCTCTAAATTTTGCTTCCAAGAGCTGGTCTCCAAAGCTGTGCCACCAGGCTTCTCAGTGACCCAGGTTGCTGAGAATTTTCAGATCATGCAATGACAGTACTATTTTGGTAGGCTGGCACACAGGAGTCTCATTTTTTTGGGGGCATTTGTGTTGGAAAAGCTGCCTGTGACCATTAGCCTAGGCTATGATGCAAACTCTATGGGATACACCTCATTATCCATTGTAGCACCCAAATCCTTAAATAGAATTTTGAGTGATACCCAGCTACTGTAAAGTCGATTGACTTTGGGGGTGAGGAATGCTTAGGTAAAAAATGCTACGTGGAAGTTTCTGGACGGGTTGTGTAAAGAGCAGAAAAGTGATGGCACTTCTTTTTATCAGTGACAAAATTGAGATACTGAAGTATTTGACACGGATCATAGCTATAATTAGTTATGTGACTGATTGTATGGCTTGAAAATTTTTTACAATAGGAATTAACTATTTTATTGTTCTTTATGCTTTAACACTTACTCCCTATCTAGGATTTGCTTGCTGTTAGAGGAAAAGATGGAACTTTTAATTACAACAATGCAGTGACACTGAATTTCAGTTGAATTACAATTAAATTATGGAAGTCAGCTGAGCTGAAAATGTGCTGAGCTTCATAGTTACACTGCAGCAAAGTATTAGGATGTTGAACAGTAGTTTATCATTAGAAATCCTTTATCTGTGTGTTCAGCTCAAGGGAGATGCTGATTAAGATATACTTTCATGTGTGTGGACAGCAGCTGTGTAAGAGAAGCCAGGAATACTAAGTTGTGGGCTGGTGATGTGCTGCATTTTACTGTGCCTTTTGAATAGTCTGTTTACATATGGAATCAGTTGTTTAAAGGACACGGAAAATAATAATGTGAAAATATTTTTCTATGTTGAACTTTAAGTTTTGACTAGAAATGAACATCTGCATGACACAATGTCTATTGAGTAACGAATGAATGATGAATTTTTTTTGATGAAAAGCAAGTGTCTGAATTTTCTGTCAGTTCTAATTGACTTCATCCAGAAATAAATAATATAAATGATATTTGAATGGACATTACACCAACTTAATTCCTGCAAATATTTCATTTAAGTGGTTTGCTTATATTTCTCAGCAAGTACTGGGAACTAATAGCAAAGGTAAAATGTGAATGTGCACTGCACACTTATTTGGTGTTTTGGTGCGATAAGTTTTTCTGATAAGATATTTTTGGTAATAATTTTCTTTTTCTGTGAAACTGTTTAGAGCATTGTCGACAACCTGAAGAATAAGGATTATGATTTCTTGGAACAACGGAGGACTGATTTTGACCAAGACTATGAAGAGTTTTGCAGAGACATAAATGATCTTCATGTAGGTTTTATGGTACAATCAAGAATTTATTTTACTGATGAATCCTTATTATCCTCTCTGTGTTACCACCAAAAAAATTAGGCAAATCTCAAAGTTTGTCTTCTGAAATTGAAAAATTATTCCAATATATTTCTACTTTAAAGCATCCATTTACTATCTTTCTGACCAGTTTCATGGAATATGTCATTGAGGGCCTCCAACAAAATGAATTTCATTACTGTATGCTAGCAAGAATAACACAAAAATGAGTGAGTTCATTGAGTGAATGAGAGAGAATGACATTTGAATGACAAATAAGTCAGATAACTAACTTTCCCATAATTCTGAAACCACAAGTTGCTGAAAGGAAAGGGTATCTGCAGAAGAAAAAAAATTAAAATAAATACTTGTCTTGCTTTGACTGCCAAAGAGGTAAGCAAGCATTCTTTGAGGCCCCTCAGCATGGTGAAACCTTGGAGGGTCCAGAAGCTTAGGTTGGTTGCACAGCTACAGAGGCATCTTAGAAACAAAATGTCTTGAAAGTTGGCTGTGTTTTGTTTAATTATTGTGGGAAGGAAGAAAGGGAAAAGTAGTACTCATTGAGATTAGCTTCACATAAACAAATTACCTTCTAATATATTGCCTGATAAATCCTGTCAAATAATATCTGGCATATTTGAGTTGTGTTCCTTGTGGACTTCTCTGATGTAGAATTATTTACTCTTCTTCAGGATCAATTAAAGAGTTTCATGGACATCACCTTTGAAAGTATTCTGAACACTGAAAGAGCATTGAGTATGTTGCAGAAATTTGAAAGGTAATATGTCCTATTTAGATTGCTAAAACTCTGCCAGGCAACAGAAATAAGACATTGAGCATGGTGGAAAGGGCAGTGGGGAGTGAGGAGGGAGCAGAGCAGGAGCCGTTTTCTTAAATACAAGCAAAAACAACTGAACCTCTTTACACTTCACTGTTCAGCCCTGTTAAGTGTTGTCTTCCCAGTAGCTTGAATGAATCAATCAATTTGTATCAGAAAATGCAAAATGTAAGTGGACTTTGAACTTCATCTTTCAAAATCAGCATAAGTACAGGAATACTTTTTCTGTTAGCATATTTGCCTTAGCTTTATGCTTGAACAATGACGTTAATTTGTTACCACAATGCGGTTAGAAGAGAGTGAAATGCTTTTATTAAGAAACAGTGAAATTTGTCTTTATAAATTAACATTGTTGCAAAACAGCCTCACTCTTTATTCTGTCAGTTGTCGTATTATAATCTGTTTAGCAGAATAGGCAGCTAGTGAGTTGGCTACAGTTTGCTGCACATAATTTCAGCCCAGTGTTTGAAAACAGCGACAAAACAGAAAATGTGTAGGCTTACTTGGAAACTTTTATCATCTGGTCTAAATCTTGGTTGCTTGGAATCAGGTTGTGACAGCATTTGTTCAAGCTGAAAACTCTGCTGCTAAAGTAGTTATTTCCTAGAGCATGCAAGGGAATCTGGAATGACTGCGTTTTCCAACAATGCATTAGAAGGATTCCAGAAGTGTTGAAGGAATTTTTTAATGTTTATTATTTTTCTAAGCAGATTGCAAATCCCGAACCTTGGCATTGATGAAAAGTATCAGAAAATATTTCAAAACTATGGCCATGACATAGAAACTGTCTGTAAGACGTACACTAGGCACAAGAAGGACCCTCCACTGGCTCGTAATCTGCCTCCAATAGCCGGTAAGATCTTGTGGGCACGCCACCTATTCCATAGGATCAAGGAGCCCATGGAGACTTTCCAGAGACACCCAACAGTTCTGCAAACACCAGATGGCAAGCACATAATCCGCAATTACAACAGAGTAGCAAAAGTTCTTATGAAATTTGAGGTCATCTACCACAGGGAATGGCTTCAGCAGGTAAGCCAGCTGATTTTGATAATGATGTTCCTTAAATAAAAGATTAAAAACTGGTGGAATCCTTGGTTAGTATCAGCAGTCAGGTATGCTTAACCATAGATTTATGATGATGCTCAAGTAAGGGATGGAATAAGAAAAAATACTTTATAAGAAAGTGTTCCTGTTAAAAAACCAGGGCCTGTAGTACCTGTAGCTGAATTTAGGAACAACTGAAAGACCTTCATCATAACTAAGAAGTTAGAAAAAAAAATATTTCTAATGGAAATGTATAATAAATTCCAGTGGTAGGCTTAGCTGCCTCTCTGTCTCTGCCATATTCTTCTGACTCTGGTGCAAGATCTGGTGCATGTGTGGGGAAAGTAGTTTTTTCAGCTGACTGGCTTAAGGTCAAAGCAGACACAAAGGTTCCCTCTACTCTGGACGAATTTTATTTTGAGTGATAATCCATGGATACACTCTGCAAATGTACATGTGAAAAGCATCCAGTCTGAACAGATAATAGCATACTCAGTATGGGTAACAGATAATAGCATACTCAGCAAAAGTGGGCTTTGAGCCTGTTGTGGGTTAACTCTGATAGGCAGCTAAGCACCACACAAATGCTCCTTCACTTCTCCCCATGCACCCTCAGTGAGGCAGGAAAGAGGAAAGGAAAAGCAAGAAAACTTGTGGGTCAAGATAAATTGTTCAGTTAGTGAAGGAGATGTGGAGAGAGAAAGAAAGAAAAGAAAATGCTGCAGAGACAATCTCTCAACATCTCCCATGGGTCAAACAATGTCTAACCAATTCCAGAGCAGAGGGTGGCTAACCCCTTCAACCCCTGCCTTTCCCTTTTTATTGCTGAGCATGATGTTATATGGCATGGAATATCCCTTTGCTTATTTTGTAACATCCTTTTGTTATTTCACGACATCTGCCTAGTTTTGTCCCCTCACAGCCTCTTTTGCACCCTTTATCTCCACTCCCAACCCCAATCTATTCACTGTGTGGACTGAGTGAGAATAAGATAAAGCCTTGATGCTGTGCAAGCACTGTTCAACTGAAACATTTGTGTGTTATCAGCTTTGTTTTGATAACAAATCTGATGACACCATGCAAGCTGCTATGAAGAAAATTAAATGCAGTCAGAGAAAATTAACCCAGTTAGAACCAGTACAAAGTAATTTCATTTCCTATTGACCATTTTGGGAAGCATGTGTGTGGGGGAAGGGGCAGGTCAGGCCATGTCCTGGTGAAGCAGTGCACTGTCCCGCATCCCACCCCTAGAGACTCTATCCCAGCCCTGCAGTGGCTGCCAATGTCTGGCACACCAGAGGCATTGATCCACACCCACCTCTGGAGCCCCTAACCCAGCTCCTGAGTGACCAAATGACCAGAACTCCTACCTGGGAGAATGGCCTCGGAAGGCCAAGGGGTATTTAAGGCCAAACATGAGACTATCAGATGTCTTGACCCCACTTCCTCTTGGAATTTCTATCTGAACATTGCTGGAACCCAGGAGCTGTGTGTGTGCTTTTCTATATATTTTCTGTCTTTCTCTCTTTATCTTTCTTCTTCTAATCCCCGCTTCCTAGAATTTTTCGAGTAACTTGAAATCAAGTGGTGCTTAGAGTTTCCAAAGTTGAATGGGCCAAGTTAATGTTTTGAGAAGTGTTTTGTGTTGGTCAAATGGTGTACTAAACCTTTTGCCAAAGTTCTCTGATTTTATGAAGTTGCCAGTAAAGTATTTTTTGTTGTTTTGATCTCTTGAGGAGATCTGAGGAGTGTTTCTCCCAGGAGTCTAACTCTGAGTACATGAAGAACCATAAGCTCATTTTATGTGTCTCGTTGAACGAGTTGTTTGAGGTCTTACAGGCAGAACACTGTGTAGCCTGAATATTCTTCAGAGAACATGCTTTACCTTAAATTCTAAATCTCACTTGACTCATGTTGCCCTCTTGGATTTTGTACATAGAACCTCTGACTACCTTTTTATTATCAGATGGCTTTTGCAGGGGTTGCTTTAAAGCTTTGAAATCTCAGCAAGTTTCTACTATCCTTTTGGCGTATTTTTTACCTCCAGTTTCTTTGTTGCCTTGTCAAAGAGCATCTTATAGAAAAATTGGCCTCAGCCTTGCAAAGCTGAAAAAGAAGGATCAGAATCTCCATTTGGTAGTTTTGAGGGTGGTGTCACACCTATCAATGCATCTACCTATTGTTTTTGGAACTCAGGCCCAGCTTTTGTACAATGTGGAAATCTCTGGTGCTGATAAAGATGAATCTTCTCAAAGCTAGGCTTAGGCCAGATCTGGGACCAGAGGTACCAGCTGCCTTTTCTTCAATCTGAATATATTAAGTTTTCCTGACTCCTCCTTCCTCTTTCACACTTGCATTTGACATGCAGTGTGAAATGTAGTTTAAAGAGTTGCCAGATTTGATCGTCTGATATTGTAAGTGGGAATGTTTGTGTCAATTTGGTATAGTAAGCCAGGAGAAATGATTGCAATATTAGAGTGCATAAAATATGCTGTATTGAGACTTAGTGCTGAATATATATTATTGATGATTAATCCGGTGTTGAGTGCAAGTTGGGAATCAAGGAACCTGAGTTGTTGTACCTCAACTGTTGTTTCATTATAGATTATGTTTCAAGTACAGCAGATCCAAATTCGGCACCATTAACCTGTGTATTGTTGGTCCTGCTTCCAGGCAGTAATGAAAACTGCTATTGTACTTAGAAAGGTCTTTAACTTCAATGCTTATTCTGCTAACATAGGAAGTTCATATTTGTTTTCACGTGCTCTTCACAGAGAGCTGGTGTGTATCCTTCCTATTTTATGGAACAAATTGTAATGCTTCAGGAAGCCTTCTTCATTTGTTTAGTGTTTCTCTCTTGGACTCAGTTTCTTTTTTGATTCCAGTACTAAGCTGGCTACCTGGATCATTCAAAGTATACTGATGATAGTTTTCACTATATGGTCTCATCTGTAAAGACTATGGAGAATGTATGATTCTTGTGCAGCTACATCTGTCTGATTTGGCTAGATGATCTAGTGGTTGGATTTTCTGACATGTGCCATGCCTTGATGGAGCAGTCAAAGAGATTTGCTTTTCATCTTTTGTAAAATAACTATAACCTCTCAGGCATCTCTCCTGAACTGGTGCCTTCCTTTATGAGGTTTGAACAATCTGTGATCTGATTCTGATCTCTACTAAAACAACCTGTCTGGTTTCTCCTGTAGCAGAATCAAATTACACTTGGCAGCTATATAAAGTTACTGAACCCCCTCCAAACTTATACTTAATAGGCTGGAACAAAAGGAGGTGGATTTGAACAGAATTTCAAGTTTGAAACATATACACGTGCCTTGAAAATACATGGAAAGTATATCCACTTTAACATACATGCACTCGTCTACCAGGTAGGGCAGAAAAATGTGACTACTGCCCAGTAGTCTCTTCTCTCGAGCAAGGAGAGGGCACACGGGTGTGGATGTGTCACAGAACACAAGGTGGAGCTCCTGCTCTACTCCTGAGCAAAAGAAAAACGAGAGAGGGGCAAGCGTCCTGTGGGGAATACAAATGGAACACAGTAGGGCTGTAGGTCCTACTGCTTTTTATTCTTCTGTACAATGTAAATGTTAAGGTTAGTGTCACTTTCTGAGATTTCTGAACATTTTTCCCCTCTTTTTTCTACTTTTTACTGGATGATTACCATCTTATTAATCCAGTTTGGTTTTTTTTTAAATAGCATAAGATTTATGGCTTCTTTTTTTTTTTTTTTTTTGCTATAGCAAATGATGCTCAAGTTGGACATATTAAAATTATAAGTTGCCTGGAAGTGTAAAAGTTACTATAATTATTTGGCAGTGTAAGATTTGTGCCTTCAATGTATCCCTTATTTCCATTACCAGTTTCTATTACCTTAACAATGAAAATTGCATGAGAAGAAAACATAAACAGGAGAGGAAGATTTGATAGTGGGAATAATGGATATGATGTTTAAAAATGAGTACATTAAGATTTGCTTTTGAGCTTTACAGGAAAAAATCAGGTTCTATATAAGGCAGTTGTGCTTTTTTTTTTTTTTTTAGAGACTGATGATAGCAGATAGAGTATGACAATGTCATTGACAAAACTTGATTAGATGATTTCTTGAAAAATGCTGCGTAAAATATCTTGATAATATATAATACTGCTGAAGCAAGCAATATACCCCACTATATTTTAGACATTGAAAGGTGGTGCAAATTTTCTCTGTGTTCCATAAAGAAAAAGTGCTCACTGAAAGAAATCAATGGATTATGAAACTGTGGCCTAGAAATAAGCTCCATGTCAAAGTAATGTGATACATGAAATTTGAGGAGTGAATAAAGAACAATAAAATTATGTCAACAAATGGACAACTGGAAAATAGGAATAGCAGCAAAGTTTTTAATGTAGAAAAAATTTGCCTGTCTAAGGCAGGATTGCTTCTTTGTGTCAGCCAAATTTTCCATGTGTGGTGGTCTAAGGAACGCTCTTCTTTCCAATCCCATACAGAACAAATAGTCTTCTAATATTTAAATAGGGAAGTTAAACCAATTGTGTGATTAGGCTTTCCTTTTCAGAATAAAACAGAAAAATCACTAATAAACATTATTTTTAGTATTTTAAAAGATTTGCCTGGATGTTGGATATAATTGGCAGGACCTTAAGATAGGAATGTGGTGTATATTTTACCTATTGGAAAACAAGAGAAAGGAGAAATGAGAATAAGTTTATTCAAAAGACATATGAAGAGGTTATCCAAGAATACTTTAATTCATTGAGGAGGTTGTGTGCAGCCTTATTGCAGAATGTGCAATAAGTTCTAAGGTGATGAGGGTTCAGATATAAGATGGTGGAAGCAAGAAAATCTATGGCTCTGATTTGATTTTGGAATGTGAACTGCAGCTTATAACATCCAAGACCGTACAGAAAAATATCTGTCAGATAAATAGCAATTTGATTGCTAAGCACTTGGGTACATACAGGTTGTGTTAATAAATTTTTGTTTTGAATTCATATATCATATCAATCTTTGTCAGCAGTACTTTATATCCAAACTAAAGTATTTTTTGTAGTGTCATGTCTGATAAGGAATATTGACTTTGTTTCCTGCAGATCGAATTAACTAAAAGAGGACTTCAAGCAACCCTCTTGGTAAAAGCTCCAGAAACAGGAGAATTATTTGTGAATTTTGACCCTCAAATATTAACTTTAATCAGAGAAACACATTGCATGAATCGCATGTGCCTTGAAATTCCACCATTTGCAAGTGTTATTCAACAGCAGAGAAACTGGTACAAGAAGATTGCCAACAATTTGCACGTGGGTTTACTTTATTTATTTTATGCATGTGTACTCTACATTAAGATGCCTGGGTTCTACACATACAGAAGAGAAAAAATGAAGATCAATGATAATGCATTAAGAAAAATTTTTCAAATCTATTTTTTTATTTGTATGACTGTCTTGAGGCACTTAAAAAAAAATTCTTGGCTTTGTGTTTTCTGTGAAGTTACTTTGCAGATGCATGGGTTTGGGGAAGCTCTGCAGAGTCTGGGACAGAGATGAGGATGGGGAGGAAAGGAGACTTACAAGATGCCTCGTGCTGCTGCTTGCTTTCTAAATGATAAGCAATTTTTCTCTCATCCAATAATGAAGTCAACATTGGACAGCATTTGTTTTGAGAGGATAACTGGGAGGGAGGAACAGGTGGTATGCCCTTAAAAAGTGTAAAGAATGCAGCAAGTAGCAGCTTTTTTTTCCAGCGCTGGTGTTTTACACAAATGTCTGTGGAATAGTTTAAAAAAGAGAAGCCGAAACTTCCCCTTCTCTTGACTTTTAAATCCTTTGTATCATTTTATCTGCCTATGAACAAACAAGATTCTACAAGGTTCTCGGTGACTCAAGATGAGGATTCAAATATACATAGAAAACCAGAACCAGAACCGTATATCTTTAAAGAACTACTTGATTCTGAAATAAAAAAAAAAAAAATCATATGTCATAAAGTCTTTATGACTTTAAGTTATAATGTTTTTGCCAAACATGTGAAACTAGAGCAGCAGGTTAAGAAAGCATTAGAAAGAAAATAGTATTTTAAAGTTCTGGTAAAGCTGGTCTTTTAAGAATTGCTGGAAAGTTCACTTAGATGTATTTTTTTCCTTGGGTTTTTTGTCTTCTGTAACACATTTACAGACTGAAAACTGCAAGATTTTTTCTGTCATGTGGTTTAAGCCCAGTAGGCAGCCAAGCATCACACAGTTGCTCCCTTACTCCCCTCCTTGGAATGGGGGAGAGAATCTGAAGGTTAAAATATAAAACATGTGAGTTGAGATAAAGATAATTAATAGGGAAGGCAAAAACTGCATACACAAGGAGAATAAAAGAAGGATTTAATCTGGGAAAACAAGGCAGTATCACAGCTACTTGGGAAGACAAACACCATACTCTGAGTGTCCCCCTCTCTCCTTCTTCCTTCAGCTTTCATTTTTAGCATGATGTCATAGGTATGAGATCCCATTAATCAGTTGGGGTCCTGCCTGCATTACTTCCCAGCTTCTTGTGTGTCACCAGCAGGGTTGTGTGAGAAGCAGAAAAGGACTCAATGCTGTATGAGCACTGTTTAGCAATACCCAAAATATCCTTGTGTTAGCAACACAGTTGTGGTCACAAATCTAAAACATGGCATCATGTGAGCCACCGAGAAAGAAATTAAATCCACCACAGCAGCAGTGCAAAGAAAGATTGGTTTCTGTGTGAAGTAGTACTTCACAAAGAGCAACAAATACATACAGAGATATAAAGAGCAACAAATAGTGAACTTCTCCCAAAAATAATGAAAACTTTTCCCAAGCAATTAATTATAACTTCTTAACAATTTCAGTAAAGTACATACAGGTGAATTTTCTTAGTTTAAGTGATCGTAAATATGTGTATACAAAGAGATTCAAACCAGTGTATATTAACTAATGTTTTCATTCTCTATTTATTTCAGGTGATGTTGGCAGAATACAAAAGAATTAAACTGAAAATACGACCCCCTTTTGAACAACTGATGGCTCCTCGATTAGTTAATGTAGATGATGCTATCCAGCCAGGTCTGAAGTTACTGAACTGGACATCCTTGAATATTGAGAAATACATTAATACAGTTTTTTCTAAGCTGGGTAGGTTACCTGCCTCCTTCCATTAACTTCTGGTTATTTGTTCTATAAAAATGCAAGTGACAGTATGAGATTACAATTCTTTATGTGATTTACACTTAATTGATTTATACTTAAAAAATATCAGAATTTTCATCTGTCTCGTATTTCAAGAAACATTTGTTCTATAAAACCACCTTCTTTTTGTCTTGTATGTTCATCAAATCTTTACTAACATATACGTTAGGCAGTTTGGATTATACCAAACACGAAGTACTGTGCAAAAGGTCCAGTGTAGTCTGAATTTAAAGAGTGAGAGCTACTTTTTAAAAGAGCTCCTAAGTTTCATATTTTCTTAGTCCAGCTTTTTTGTTTCTATAATGTACAAACAACTTCTAAGGGAATAACACACTGACTCAGTTGGAACTGTCATTGCTCGATAGCATTTCACATTTATACTTTTTTTTTAAACATCAATCTCTTTAATGTACACACATCTTGGACAACAGCTTTAGAAAACAGATGAGCTTTTAATCTTTTCAAAAGATTATCACAAGGTTGCACTGAGACGTGGTTTTTTTTTTTTTCCTGAAGATACCAAATTCCTTTTTCTTTGGTTTAATTAATAGAGCAAACAGATTTCATTTCTTGAAATTGCTTAAGTAGTTATAGTGGAAATTTTCTTCAGCTGAAATGGCAAATTAAAGTGCATTTTGGATGCTAGCCTGACATTATGCTCAATTTAATTTTGAATAATACAAGTAGTTTGTCTGGAACAGGAACCTTGCTGCTATTTCAGCTTCGGCATTGAGACCAGATTGCTATTAAACTTTGAAAATTCTATTGATTGTTTTCTGTTAACTATTGTTTGGCTTCTAGCATTTGTTTGAAGCATAGAGACTTTATTTGCTGAAAGTTTCTGTTACTAGTAGGTTCTCCAAGTCTTTACTAGTTCAAGCTATAGGAGAAGGTGAAATATTGTTGGCCCTTAATTAAATATTAATGTCTTCATGTNGATATATATTTGTACAATAGATTATATTTAAACGATATTATAGTTGTCTTTTAGCATGCAGATAGTGTATGCTAGGTAAGCATGTGTTATGCAAAAATTTAATTATGATTCTTGTGGTGAAGCTTGCCATAAAAGTTTAGATGTTTGAAGTAAATTGGTTAAGGTGTAAGATTCATATATAATTGAATATGATAGTTTGTTGAAATGAAAATTTAAATGAGACTCTGCAAAAGCTATTGATTCAAACTTTTGAGCTTGTACTGAATCTTCTGTTTTCTTCAAAAGCTGAGCTGGAGTTATTGCTTGATCAAGTGAATGACTTGGTTGAATTTCGTATTGAGGCTGTCCTTCAAGAAATGAATAGAGTGCCACTCTGTATGTTGCCAGAAGAGGAACCACAGAGCTGTGAGGAATTTCTTCAAAAGACTAAGGTTAGAAGATAAAAGTTTCATAAAGAAGAGATGGATGACTTTGAGTTATTTTTCTTTTTTATGAGATAAAAAATTCTGATGGCAGAATTTATGAAGCATGCATGGGATACGTGTGCAAATCCCCACTTGCTGGGCTGGGACCTTAAAAAGGAACAAAAGTAGCAGATGCAAAGGGATCTGAGCTAAGATGTTCTTTTCTGTTCATTATTAATGTCAAGCCAGATAGTGTATGATATATTTTTATGTTTTCATATCACTCAAAAATTTACCTCTATGATAGTATATATATATTTTTTTAATAATTATTCCTGTTTAAATAAGGGAATTCTCCAGCTGAAGAGGAGAGAAAATACTATGGAAAGGATTGTGTAATGAGTATCTCAAACTCTCCTGCGTTGGTAATGGGATGTGTAAAATATATGCAGTAGTACTTGGGTGAAGGTGTTCTGGGAAAAGCCCCTTCCTTCACCCCATCAAAATACTTTTATGTTGAGGGTAATTAACCATAAGCATGTAAATTGTTGGTTAGAAAGCTGATTAAGGTCATAATTAAAATAGAATGTCAGAATAATTTTCTAAGGCAACAGCAAGGTATTCTTGCATTTTGGGTTATAATGTCAAATATGTTTTCTCCTTAAATAAACTTTGGTTTGATAAAAACTGTAGAAAAATCAAGTTGACAATCCCCCCACTCCCTCTTTTCTCTTGCAGCAATAAATACTACAAATGAAGGTTTTGATTATCTTAGTATATTTAACTCTTTGGCCTTTTCTCTTTTGGCCATTGTAACAGCTCACCTTGTTGTTAAATACAGAGTAAAATTTAAAATAATATTATATGGAATGAGTAGTAATTTGTAAGCTTCACAATCCATAGTAGTTTTGGTTGATCCTGCTGCTACCTACCTGATTGGGCAAGTAGTAAAATGTATATTTGCTAAGGTAAAAATATGTGAGAGTGAGCACAAAATCCTCTCTGCACTGTATGATAACTTGAAAACTTGAACAGCTACATAGCAATTACACACACACATAGCAATCAAAACAGCTGATTGATTTGAGTTAGCAGAGTAAGTGGTGTACAAACCCCAGTTATGGGTACAATGAAAATAGTAACAGTTTGTAAGCTTATTGTAATTCTTAATTAGAGGGGACTAGAAATAATTTCTGTCATCTAACAAGTGTCTTTAAGCTTCTAAAGAAATTGGTGCAACAAAAATAATTACCCAGTGGAAAAATCCCAGAGTACTCTGTTTAGTGGTTGCTGTGATATTGCAAGTCAGTCTACCTTCTCTCTCAACTAAACAGAATGATTAGGAAGGCCAGAGATTATGTCCTAAAATTTGCAGATGGCTGTATATTTCCAATAATTTTTAATTAAACAAAGGCAGTCATGTTTGTTTAAGCTGAATGAAATATGACAACAAAGAAGAAAAAAATTAAAAGGCCATTGTAGGTAAAAATTACAGTTAGCTGAAGCATACTTGATTGATTTTTTTATATGTATTGGAGAGAAATGATGCACAATACTGTGATAGACTTTTGAATTTTATTTAATCTCATTCTTTGATTTCTTCTCTCTCCAGTTGATAATTTTTGTGTTTATTCTCATAATAAATACGGCTTATATACTTTTTATATTCTATTTAGCTGTAAATGTGAAATATGACTGGCTAATACTCATTATGGAACAGCCAATTAATGTAAAATGACAATGATTAAAATAAGTGTTGAATCTCTCATGTCTGCATTGGAAAGTTAAGAAAATTAAGAAGCACTTGATTTTGGGAGCCTTTTAGCTGGAACCAGGCTTTATAAACATTGATTTGTGCCTTTAACTACGGATGAATCATGTGATTTGAGAAAGAAGGCAAAGCAGTGTTGAAAGACATTTATGATGTCAATACTTAATAGTTTGGAACAAACCAATTTAAAAATTATGTTGTATATAGATCTGGTTTTTCACAAATCTTAGGCCTTGACATTTGTGTTAAAAACGGCTGCTATGACTGTGAAATTGACATGAGAATTGTGACAATAAGAGCATATCTTTTGTTTGGTTTGATAATAGGAGCTCTGTATAAAAGGTTCTCAGACTTTACACTTAAAAAGCTCACTGGTGGAAGCTGCTGCTAATGATCTGATTGACATGTTACTTGACACCGAGGAACAGGTCAGTAAAGAAGATGAGAAGTCAATTTTTCCCAGTGGTGAAAAAAGGGTGAAAAATACAGGTAAGAATATTGTATTGTATTGCTTGGTGTTGTTTTCTTTTTCATGTTGATAATTTGTGTTGGGGGACATTGTAGCTTAGGCGACTGAAGTACAGAAGCGTATCTGATGTCTAAAGAATTTTCTTTGAATTTGCCTGGATAAAGAATAATCTAACAATCATTTATCATCTACAAAATAGGTCAATATTATGTATCAAACTTGCATGTTGAAAATTACTGCCATAGAACTACTTAGTAGCCTTGGTTAATTGCTGGACATCCTAGAGAAAAAGAAATAATATCTAAATTTTGATGATAAATATACTGAATAAGAGGGCAGATAGGAATAAAAGGCATGTTATGTTGAGGTGCAGAGTACAAATGAATAATTCTGCACTTCTTTAAAGTTATTTCAGACACCTGTGGAGGTGTTGCTTTATTGTATTTTCAAGTCCCTTAAGTCAATTTGACTGACTAGATTTATGATGTTTTAGCAACAGAAGAGGAAAGAAGATCAAAAACCTTGACTTCCTCACAAAATTCCAGTGAGATGTGGGCCGGCCTGTCTCCTACAGCAAAGAGGAAGAGAATGGATTTAGAAAAGTTAGAGGAAGAAGCCGATGAACTGCTTTCTTACTTCAGTAATCGTAACATTGATGCCCTTTTGAAAGTCACTCGGAACACCCTGGAGACCATCCGCAAGCGCATCCATGCCTCTTCCACCATCACCTTCTCAGGTGGCTGCACTGCAGTACATTGCTCTCTTAGGCTAGATAAAGAAAAATGTAAATGTGATATCCACAACTGTATAAACAGGTTGCAAGTGTAAAAGAGGGGAAAGCAAAGGTACTTTGATTAAGTTGTCTTGTTAAGTTACAATTGATAACATTGTGTCTTTCCAAAGGTATTTTTTTCTTGTGACAGTAGAAAAGCATCATTACAATGGTGTTTCTCTTAGGACTCACTGTACTGTTCTGAAGCCAATATTTTATTTGGAGCTGGATTTGATAAATAAGTTTCTGATAAGACCTTGAAAACTTGATAAGTTATCACATAAGTTATAAATTATCAATTATTAACTTGACAAGTTAAGACTGACAATTTGATAACCTGTTTGACCTTGGCTTTTACATAAAACTGTATGAAAAAAAAAAAAGAAGAGGTGTTTTTTCTCTTACTAATTGCCTTCAGATATTTGCATATATGGTGATGGAATACTCTTTTGAAGTGTTTTATTGTTGCATACCTTTAAGAAACAAAAGTAAGGGCAGTTGTCTTTGGTCTCTATTGCTCGTAAAGCATACAGTACTATGAGACTCTAAGGAGGTTCTGTGCCCAATTTAATATGTTACCTTCCGATAACAAAGTTTTCTGCTAAACAGAGTTTAGCTGCACAGAACAAGTTGAAGAGGCGCTTCATGGAGAAAAAAAGCCTTGCATTTACTTTTCCCTTGTGCTGCTGTAGAGTTTAGCAGCACATCTTCTAAATTACTCAGGAATTTTTTTCCCTTCAGAAATTACACTCAATACTCTATACTAGGAGACAGATTTTTCATTTATATCAAAACAATGCCTAGCTTAATGTCTTGAAAAAAAAGTGAACAATGCTTTTGTTTTGTTTTTGTCTTCTGTTTTGGTCTTTTATTCAGAAAATCACCGTGCTTCTAACCAGAAAAAAGGTGCTCATCCTATATTTAGGACTACTATTAACCTATCTATCCCTAATATCATCATGATACCCTCTTTGGATGAGGTACAGCAGACGCTTAATAACGCTGTGGACAGTATTGTGAAAGTCATGAAAGGGGTTGGACTGTGGAGTATGGAGAGAATATCCAAGGTTGGTGTCTTTAACAGACTTCCTTAGAACTAATGGTGCAAAACTGCTGCAAATAAAAATAAATGTTATTCTCTCTTCAGAAGAAAGTGTTAGAGAGAAGAGTTGTTCTGTTGCAGTGTGGGAGCAGAGAAAGTGATTCTGATGATGGAATGAAGGAGACTGGAAATAAAAACATCCATGGTAATGATAAACTCTGATGTCGCTAAATTTGAATTTGTGATTTATACAGAATGTATTGGAAGATATTAATTACAAAATACATCAAAACCGGTAGACTTGATAGATTTTAAACTGCCTCATAGATTTTTAATTGCCTGAGAGAGGAACTCTCTTTCTCATTAGAAACCAGGTTTACTACTTGTCCTTCTGTGGATTTGAGTAAGGGGATTTTTTTGTGCTTAAAGAGTTGCACTGCTTTGGGTTATAGCACATATATTGGTTACAATTATAGTCACTTTTGCTATGCAATAATCTTTCATGATTTGCTGGTGTCCATTGTAATTCGGCATGTTCAAATGGCATCTTAAAACTTGTACTTACCCTTTAAGAAGGGTAAGTTGAACTTAATACCTGAATAGAAGTGTCTATATAAATCACAATATTGGTGTAGAGAGGCTTGTGTAGAAGATTGAATAGACTAGAATTTCTAAAAGGATTTTCATTATTCTGTTTTGTGATCAGACATTAAGTTATTAAGTTCAAGGAAATTTAAGATGGTATCTTTGGTTGCTGGGTTTTTCTTCTCTGAAATGGTTTAAAATCAAGCCAAGTTAATTGTTCTATATTGTACCTGAGATACTTAAAAAATACATTTGAGTCTTTTTAGATTAGCTCACTCTTATGCACCTAAAAAGTAGGACAGTAATACTTGAACATGTTAAGAATTTAAATTAATCTTTCAAAACTAAGGATTTTGCTTGCAAGACATGAAATAAAAAATCATGGTAAAGTTAAACTTGTGGATTTAGTGGATCTTCGAGATATCCAGCAGCAGGCCTGAATCTTCCCAAGGAAAAACTTCTTACTTTCTAAAGAGAACAATTTTATAAGCATTTCATGTTCTCAGGAAAAGATTGAGAGAGGTTTTGTAAGCATCTCTTGTTCTCAAAATAACAGGTGCTGTTTTTCTCTTTAGTTTGTTACTTTCTTGTGTGTGTTTTCAAAATATGCTCTCTCTATCTCATCCAATGGTGGTAGAGAGGCATTGTGTCATTTAGCCAATCAAGTAGCTTGTAGCAAAACATCTTATAAAAGAGATAGACATTTTGAATAAAGGAGCCTTCTGATTTTTAGAAATTGGAATCCTTTCTCTTCATTTTATGCGCCAGAGCAACAGATATTTGTGAACTGATGGACTTTTAAAATATTTTATTCCTTCTTGGGGACTGGCTATGGTCATCTTTTCAGAGTTAATGTTAATTTATATTTCAAATTGTCAGTTGTGGGGTATTTCAGAAAATAGAAATGCCCAGTGCTGATATATAAGTAACTAAATCACTTAGGAGAAGCATACAGAATAAACCCTGTAGAGGAACGAGAGAAAAGGAAAGATTCTGATTGAAAGATTGGAGTGAAACTTGTTCCAAATTTGACAGGGTACCTAGATGGAACAATTTAACTAAAATTGATGTTTATGAATTTATGGATTTATGTTGGCCTCCTTGACTTCTAGTTGCCTTTTTCATTAATAAGAACACCTAACTTTAAAATGCACGCTTATTGAAAAAATGTCATTCATTTTTGTCTATAGGAATTTACTTATCCCAAGCAGTATGTCTGTCCTAAACCTGCTTTTATATTTGAATCTTACTTTATAGATAGTCTATCAGATGCAGCATCACTCAGTTCATCTGATCCAGGACAAAGCCAGAACTACTTCAAGAATGTTTCAGAGAACAAAGAAATTATTAAATTAGTATCTTTACTCAGCAGTGCCATCAATTCTACAAAAAGGGTAAGAGAATTGAGATGTTAATTTAATATCCCTATCCGAGGGATATGAAGGTATTTCTTTTAATATCCTTGGGTAATAACTGTAGGCCTTTAAAGCTGTGATTAAATGTAGTAATGAAAAAGTTTAGGGTAGTGGATGGAGAGCATGTGGCTAAAAATTTGCAAATATGCTTTTAAAGTGTAACATGGATTAAGTGTACTCTGTTCCAAAATTTGAGGTTTTGAATATGGAATAAATTAAAGAAACTCGAAGCATAGTTGAATAGTGTGTAGCTAATGTAGTCAGCATGATTTCTGCCACATTATGAAGAGGTTATGAAAGTTTTTAGAAGAAAACTGGCTGTCAGATTGGCATTTGTAAAGTGTTGCATAGGATTTGCTAGCGTAGGTTAGGATTTAGCTGAAAGGATATGCATAACTTCTTTGCCTTATTCTATGCACTCTTGAGTAAACTGTAGGTGTGGAAATGTTATTTCTGTAGGGAGCTCTGCATCAGCTTCTTCTGGGGCTGATCCAACCTTTTTTAAGAGTCTTATCATGTGAAAATCTTTGACTCAAGGCCTTGTAACTTCAGTGGTACTAAAGCGTAACTACCAGACTGGTGCTGAGTAGTTGATGATGGTGGATAGTTATCATGGTATTTTGATACTTGATATTTTGTAATATTGCAAACTTTTATCATTTAGCTAGTTTTAAATGCTTGCATGTACTATACTTATTGTAAGTCATGATGTGGATTATCTTTCGTAGCAGTCATCTCTCATTTACTTGTTTAATTGATGCAGTGATGATTTAACTTTAATTTTCTCACATTCTTCTGAACTCCTGAGAACCAGAAAAATATTTCTCTTGCACACTCATTAAATGATATTCAAATCAAAGAGATCTGAATTGAGCGTAGAAATTAATGTTTAAAAAAAAAGTCTCATAGCTTCATTATTTGTATTTTTCTTGTTATGTTGGGCCCTGGAGCTCAGGTTTCAGATTCTAGCCCAATAAATGGCAGGGAAGGACAAGTGTACCGTATCCTAGTTTTGAACTTCCCACTGATTCCAATGATTGTATTGACTGAAGATTCACTTAATTGGCAAATATTTAAACTGACCTGACAACTGGATGTGATTAATATAGAGTTTCTAGCATGACATATGATCAGTAATGGAATTTGTTTTAGCATAAATTTACCAACAGCTTTTTGTCTAGTGAGGCGATTCAACCTGCTCCACTATGGAGTTCTTGGTGTACTCTAATGAACAGCTGCTAAGAAATTACATGTATGCTTTATATGTGATACTGAGAATCTTTCTTTGAACTTGTCTTTCAGGAGGTTCTTACAGCTTTGGAGAGTTTCAGTTGTTACCACCATATATGGCAGAGGGAAAAGGAGGAAACCATTGATAAATTGATGGTGGGAAACCCATTACTCTCTGAATTTGAATCTGAAATCCTGCACTTCCAAGACCTGGACCTGAAAATCAATTCTGAGCCTGAATACATCAGCGTGGGAGCTATTGCACTGTACACTGGTAGAGTTCAGCTTCTCCAGAGACGTGTACTTTCTGACTTCAGTAGAGAGATGTGACTTAGTTTTGGATGGGTGAACTAGAATCATAGAATCATAGAATTAGATTCTAGACTAGACTAAAGTGGAAAAGAGAAAGGGAGAGAGAAGGGCTAATTTGCTGTTTTGGCTGTAAATGCATGCAAGAAAACACTAAGACAAGAATATCTGTGAGGCTCAGCTGGAGTTCATTACCCCACCTGGATACTTCTCCTCAGTTATGGGGTGGGTGGTAGATGTTTGCCTATCCTTCTGTCACTGATTCCCAGGGGTACATATTTCACGGGGTACATACAGTAAGTTTATGTTACTTTTCTCGCCTGGTTGCAAGCAGTGAGAGAGCTGAACCCCCTTCTATTTAAGTTACTTTGTTCCACTGATGCTATGATCAAACTTTGTTTCTTCAGCTTTCATAGTTAGATATAATCTCCTAGTTGCCTCCTCACATTATTTTTTTAAGATTAATTTTTGAAAATATTTTAGACTTAGATGAGAATATTAACCAATTCATTAGTGGTGTATAGGACAGAAGTTTGTGTAACAGTAAAATGAACAAGATGACAATGTGGAGGCCAGCCTCATCTTTCCAGTAGATACATCCTAAAAGATATCTATGATATCTAATATCTATTAATTGTTCAACATTTTTAGATGATCCTTGCAGTGGAAAAGATGATAAATTTTGAGAAAAATAGGAGGGAAAGCAATTGTGAATTGCAAACAATTATATAAATCACTTCAATATGTCCCTGTGATTTCGTCATTGTTGTATGTGGATGGTTAGACTGCAAAACCAGAACAGGCACTGAAGATAACACATGTAATAAAAAAGATAAAAAGTGCATCTTAAAAAATATCTACAATATTTAATATCTATTAATTGTTCAATGTTTTTAGCTGATCTGAAGCTAGCACTGAGATCAGAAACCAAAACCTGGATGACTTTGCTGGGGTGTCTTTGCAATAAGAAGTACAGAACACAGATGGAAGCAATTTTGACTTTTATAGAGGAAACTGGCAAGAAGTTAAATCGCAGCATCATGGACCTGGATGATATCAGAATAGCCATGGCAGCTTTAAAAGAGATCAGAGAACTACAGATCTCTATTGACTCTCAAATTGGGCCCATTGAGGTAGCTAGTGGCAATGTTGCATGTATGGGTACTGTTTCAAGAAAGCGGCTATTTTCTGGGTTAAAGCTTAACAGTGAACTTTGAAAATGTATGATTTAATATGTGTTGAATGTTGAGTGACAGACCTTTTGTGTTCCCGTAAACCTTTTTGTGTGAAGTTCTGATCTGAGCAAATATAAACTTGCTGAGGTGAGAAGTGGCTTAGTGAACAATGCAGAAATTGAGTGATGTAGGTAAGAGAAAGATGAGAATACAGATATTTAATGCAAGAAGTTTTTCATACTTTGCGGAAGAAATCTGGGTATGGAAAGGAATGAGATTCCTGAATTTTTTTTTTAGCTAAGCCTAAAGAGGAGTGAAAAGCTAATATTAAGCAGACTATATGAGATTGATTACTTTAATCAGTTGTACCATAGGTTAAAATAAACAAAAGCAACTGTCTTCCTTAAAGAAAGTAATGTGATAGAATGCGTTTACTGAACATCTGACAAATGGCAGAATTAAAAACAGATGATAACTGTTTCTCTTCATTCCTGACCAGAGAATTTATTTAAGAGTGCTATAGTTTGGCAAATGTAGCACTGATTTTTTGGTAGAATTCTTTTTTCTAAAACATGTTCCTGATTCCTGATTGCCCATAATTTCTTTATAAGCTTCCAGTTCTGCAAGCAGGAACCTCGAGGCCCTAGGCACAAGAAGTGATGTTTCAGGTTTTTGAAAGGGAGGTTAACATATTTTTCATGTAGTGGTGTAGTAGAGAGATAGTTACGTTTCCATTTTTGCAATTTGCCTACAATTTGATCAAAGTGGAAAGCATGAATGGAAATAATTCCACTTCATACAAAAATTTTCAAATGAAACTCTTATGCCACAGGTTCATTGCTACCCTACCCTGCACTAGTTTACAGAAAATGAATTCCAGTTGTGTTTTTGTGAAAATTCACTGAAAGTTTTCAATATGTGGACTGTTCATATGTTGGTGGTGCAAGTGGAAATCACTGCTCTAAAAAAAAAAATTCTGATGTTTCTTCCAGTTTGGTATTGGTTAGCCAGATCTTGATAATGGCTATTATCAAAATCTGGCAACAGTTTCTTTTTCTAACGAATCATTCTCCATTCTTAAAATTTAAAATGTTAGCATACATATATGTATACTAAGTTACCATTTTTTGTTAACTGGAGTTACCATTTTACGTATCTTAATCCAACTTTCTGGCAGGAATCCTATGCTATGTTGAACAAGTATGATCTACTTGTTGCCAAGGAAGAGATAGAGAAGGTGGACACTTTGCACTACACTTGGGAAAAACTGCTAATCCGTGCAAATGAAGTGCAGAATGAGCTTGTTGCTTTGCAGCCAAAATTCAGAGGAGAGCTTATTAGTGCTGTGAAGACTTTTACTGAAGACTGTGCAGAATTCTATTCAGATTATGATCAGGCAAGTGTTTCTATTTTATTGTTTTAGGGAAATTTTTGAGGAGCTGTGGGAGCATGGAAAAATTTTTGGATTTGAGTAATTAATGGGATGGCCATCTATTGCTGAGTAGGTTTATTCTTGTTAAGATGGTGTTTGAGTTTCAGTGCAGGTCAGGCTTTGCTTAATGTTTTGTATGTGACTGAAGTAAGTAATACTGGTACTCAGTTCTTAAAAAGTAAGAATTAAGATATTTAAGGTTTATGAAACACATCTAGTTAGCATGAGCAAATGTGAAGACTACAATTAATTAGAAACTATGTTAGAAATAAGAGTTTTTTGATGCTGGATATATGTACAAGCGACTTAGGCTCTCATATTCTTTTTCATTAGAATATAAATGAATGAAGCTGAACTAATCCTTTAAGTAATGCTGGCTTTCACTCAAAAAAGGAGCTATGATTGCTAATGATTGCCTGGCTTTTACAGTGTAATGAAACATTCCTGCATTAAAAGGCAATTAATTGCCTTCTTTTTTATTTATTTTTTTTTCTTTTATCCTTTTTGTTCTGGTAGGTTAAGTGTCATCTCTTGGTTCAGTTGTTATCTGATGTGGGGAGGGGATCTGGAAGCTGCAAAAGTGTTTGAGGTTAGCATTCAGAAAATGCTGATTAGAAATAAGTTGTGGATATTCTCACCCTCTAAATTAACTTCTTTATTGGTGTGTTTTTTTTTTTTTTTTAGAATGGACCAATGGTGGTTGGTTTAACACCTCAGGAAGCCAGTGACAGGCTTATTATATTCCAGGTACTGTTACATCTAAGACATAAGTTAGTACTTACTACAAGTGAGCTAACACCTAAAGGGTCTGAGAATGAATCTCAACAGTTAAAGGAATTTTCATTGATAGATAGGGTTACTGATTAGGCAAAGTCTGTTTTAACTTAGTGAAAACTAAGTTGGAATTTTTCTATGCATTTGCAAGGAATGTTTAAATCCAAATTTTTTAGGAGTTAACAGAAAGGCTGCATAGATAATGAGTAATGATTACAAGATACAAATATCCTGATGAGAGCCTTCCCACAAGTTTAGTGTATTTGGTTATAGTGTTCATTATTGTGTTTATCTTTTGGTTGAAATCTCTCTTTGTATCATGATTAATATCTATTCCTGCAATGACAGCTTTTAAGGCTTTTCTTTTTCCCATACTGCTGCTATTCATTTGTCTTCCTACTATGTTCCCTGAGTTATATTGCAATTGACAATTAAATTATGCTTTACTTTCCTGGTTTAATGGTAGTAATTCTTACTTCAATATTCAATAAAAGATTTGCATAGCATACTTGAAGAGGTAGAATTTGCTGTATCCACCTTTTTTTGCTTTGTGTGTCATGCTTCCCCTCTTTCAAGTGCAATCTTAGCATTTATTGTTCTGTCACTATGCCACATGAAGTAAATGGCTTTCCTGTCAGCTTCTGAAGATGTGCCTCCAAGCTAACTAAAAGTTACTTTTCTTAAGAAAATTGTTGACAAAACTGTTGACAGTGTAAGCTGTAAGTTATTATCTCTCTATATCTTTCTATAATTTCTAAGATTTTAGTTTAATGCAACTCTAATAATAATTTCAGATATTTAATACTTAGTTATTTAATTTTTTTAAATGTTTTTTTCTTTTTCTTAGAATCGATGTGATAATCTCTTTCGGAAATATATTACTTGTACAGATGGAGAAGATCTTTTTGGTTTGCCAGTTACTCAGTATCCTCAACTGCTTGAGATAAAGAAGCAACTGAATCTATTGCAGAAACTCTATAATCTATATAATAGTGTCATTGACACAATCAGTGGCTACTACGACATTCTTTGGTCAGAAGTAGACACTGAAAAAATTAACAGTGAACTTCTGGAGTTTCAGAAGAGGTGAGAAACTGCTGCTGTGTTAAAGCTGCCTAAAGTGCTTCTTGAATAAGATGATAATTGGTTAGCACCAATAATCATATAGGAGCATTTACTGAGTATTTATTTACTGAGGCATGAAAAATGTGAATTTAAATTGAAAAATATATCCATTACCAATGTCATAAAATCAAGGAAAATTTAGATTCTAAATGCTGAGCATTATTGTTCCTTAGACAGATTCTTGGCAAACTCTTTTAGTCAGCTTGGAATATATGTTAAAATTGTTATTTATTTTGTCCATGAAGGAAAGTTTCACCTTCTTGTTGTAGTATTGTTTCTCATGAGAGACAGATTTACACTAGAAGTCAAAGGCAAGTTAGTGAATTGCTGAATAGTTTTTCTACAAAATGGGTTATATTGCATGCATAGAAGCTGAACTTTTCATCAAACTAGGAATCAAACAATTTAAAGAATTAAATCCTGAGGATTAGGGTTTTTTAAGAGCTCAGAGCAGTGCGTAGCATCAGCCTTACCAAAAGATGAAATCAAGATGTAAAGCATTTCAACTGGTTTTGAAGATCACTTGCACAGAGTATATTAGAATTATGCAGCTACACTCCTTAAGGGGAGCCTGTAGGAGCCTACCCAGCTATCAGTCATTGCAATAGATTGGAAACAGATTTTCTCACATGGAGAATCACATACAGAACCTCTAAATTAGAGGTAACCTGAATTTGGAAGGTGTGTGTTCTGCTGTTAAAACCACATACTGTGGCTTTGAAGAAAGAATATTTGGAGCTTTTTGAAAAAGCTTGCTTTATCTCAATGTAGGTGCCATAAGCTCCCTCGTGCTGTAAAGGAATGGCAACCTTTTTTGGACCTAATGAAGATCATAGAGGACTTCAGTGAATGTTGCCCATTGCTTGAGCACATGTCAAGCAAAGCAATGATGCCTCGGCACTGGAAGCAGATTACAGATCTCACTGAACACAGATTTGACGTGGAGAGTGAAACATTCAAACTGAGGAATATAATGGAAGCTCCACTATTAAGATATAAAGATGAAATAGAGGTATTGTGAAGGAAGAAAAAGAGATACATGAAATCAATCAATCTGCTAGTATACTATAGGAGAAACAGTAGCAAGAAGGAAATCAAAACATTTCTGTAGAAAGAACAAGGAAATGAACTATTACTTGAGGTTTTTTTATAAAATAATGATGCAAATATATTGTGATGTCAACTTCTTTTTTTAAATAATGCAATTTGGCCCAGGAGTTAATTTATGAGGGTGTCTTGCTTTGTGACATTAAACATACGAAAGTAGTCACTATGGTATTATTTTATTCCCCCCAGAGCTGATTAAATTGTGAGGTGGTTTACAGATTATTAGCTGTGGTGTTTGTATATCTGTAGATCTTTCCACTAAAAAGTTGCTCATGAGCCTAGTGTTACCTAGTGTTAAAGGAAATAAGAGCTAGATTTGTACACCAGAGACTTGAGGCATTCATTGCTTGTTTTGGCACCCTGTTTATTTAAAGGATATCTACATAAGTGCTGTGAAGGAGAGAGACATTGAGCAGAAGTTAAAACAAGTGATAGCTGAATGGGATAACAAAATGTTTATCTTCACAAACTTTAAAACTCGTGGAGAACTTCTTTTAAGAGGTGACAGCACGTCAGAAACAATTGCTACCCTGGAGGACAGCTTGATGATTCTTGGCTCTCTCATGAGTAACAGGTAACAGGAAAGGGAGGGAAGGAATGGGGAGAGAGAGAAAAATATTAGCAAAAGGCTTTGTTTTAGTGAACGAATCTATCAGAGAAGAGAAGTTAAATAAACATCTAGATAAAACCTAAGAGCTTGCTTGTCCTTGAACTGTTCATGGGTTAGTTCTTATTGTATTTAGTGTATCCCCCCCACTAAGTTCTTTTGAAAACATGAAGATGCAGCTCAGATTGCGCCAATGAAAAACTGGGCAGTTTTTATTGGTGTAAGAAAGTGGGGACATAAGGGAGAACATTGCCTGGCTGCAGCACGCACACCTTGGACATAACAGGCACTGCTACTCTGCCCCTGTGATAGGGCATTGCCTCGTGCCAAAGGTGCTGAAAACCCCAGTTAAAGTGAGCTTCAGTTTGTCTGGTTTCACATGCCAAAAGACAGATAAAATAAGGAACACAGAGCCTGATCATCAGGCAGATGCTCAAAAGCAGATGTTTAGGAGAGTTCAGGAACTCTCTGAGTTTACACCTTTCCAGATGTCGTGTAGTCCCTTTTTGAAACCACTTTAGCTTAGAGTGAAATTGAAATCTTGCTCCCATTCTGATTCTGTTGGATCAGAGCTGTGCTCTGCACCTTGTGTACACAGCAGCAAGTTGGAGCTGATTTGATTTTGAGCGGCCAACTAGCTGAATTGAGTATAGGTTTCTATACTTTCACTTGAAAAATTTGAAGCAGAAAAATTATTCCTCATCCTTTGACTTATATGCTGCCTTTCAAGAGTCTTGTTTTCTTCTTGAAATAAAGAAATGTCTCTCTCTTTTTTTTTTTTTTTTAAATTGTAGATACAATACACCCTTCAAGACACAGATTCAGAAATGGCTGCACAATCTTTCCAACACAACTGATATCATTGAGAACTGGCTGACTGTGCAGAACTTGTGGATTTATTTAGAAGCTGTTTTTATTGGTGGTGACATAGCAAAGCAGCTTCCAAAGGTTTGTAGACATGCATTTTTTCAGTTTGCTTATCAACATTTTAAGACTAAAACTTAACCGTGATGTCATAATTGATGCAGTAACATAAACTTAATTTCTTTTGGTATTTAACAAAACTGGTATTGCTAGAAAATTAGGTAAGCAGTGCCAATGGAAAGTATGGTGTGAGGAAGAATAATAAAATCGTGTGATCTATTTGATCTTTTTATTTCTAGATTGTAAAGCTGTCAACCCATATGTATTTAAACATTGTGCCTAGAAGTAGCCTAGCCTAGTAATATCTACTACTAGCATGGCTTTTCAAATTAAAGATGAAGCTTGATTTTGGAAAAAAAAACAGATTTGAAGCATTCAATTCAAGTATAAAAGGTTTTCTGTCTTTTTCTCTAAAAATGATTGTAAGAGGAAGTATGTAGCAGGCTTGACAGCCAAGTATAAAATGAGCTCTATTGTGTAAGCAGAAAGAAATGTGTTTTTCTAAGCTGAAAAATTTCTAGAAGACATGTGGTTACTAGTGAGAAGATTGCTGTTGAGATTACTGGTTCTGCAAGCAGGTGCTTTTTCCCTCTTCTCTCTTCCTCCATTTCTTCCATTCCACATTCATTGTCATGTTTCAACAGGAAGCAAAGCGTTTTTCTAACATTGATAAATCCTGGGTAAGGATCATGACCCGAGCTCATGAAACACCTAATGTTGTTCAGTGCTGTGTTGGAGATGAAATAATGGGACAGATATTGCCACATTTACTGGAACAGCTTGAAATCTGTCAGAAATCGCTCACAGGGTAAGATTACTACAAGACCACATCCTCAGGCAGGTGGTTGTGCACTGTGTAACTAGGGAAAGAGCAGTTGCTCGAGTACAAACCCAGGAACTTTGCAAAGACCATGTTCTTATTCTACTATGAATTCAGTTGAACTGAGCAAACAAGTTAACAGGATGGTACAGCACCTACAAAGAAATTTCTACCAACTCACTGATAAGTATTTGATTTGTGGCTGTCACTCACTGTCTATCTCTGTTGAATACAAAGCTGCTTTTAGCCTAGTTTCAATCCAGAAGGCAGTCTAGATTTGTGTGTCCCATTCACACTTTTCACAGATCTGGGAGAAATTCAGATTGAGAGATGTGAAAGAGTTAATGTAAAAACATTTTATTTCAGTTTAGTTTCTTTTCTTTTTACTGGTGTTTAGATTATAGCAAATAATAAAAGTTTTCCATGAAATGATTTCTGATACTGAGAGAGTAGCTTCAAAGCAGATGCTTAACATGAATGTATGATGGATGAAAATTGTCATTGCTACAGATAAAAATTGAAATAATAAATTGTGAGAAATACCACTTTTAAAGAGGAAGAGATGTATAAATTAACCTAAATCACTTACCATCTACCCTGTCCTGGCTTCTGTCCCAATTTTTAAAAAAATGCAGGTACCTGGAGAAAAAGCGCCTGCTATTTCCACGATTCTTCTTTGTGTCAGATCCTACTCTCTTAGAAATTCTTGGCCAGGCATCCAACTCTCACAACATACAGGCACATCTGCTGAACGTGTTTGACAACATAAAAACCGTGAGGTTCCATGAAAAGGTACGAACTGCCCACACCTCAGTGTTACGATCCCTCACATTAACGATGTGTGATACTTGTTAAATTAAAGCACTACTTGGTTGCATAAGGCATTCAACTGTTTCACCATGTTCACCAACTATTTGACACTGCATAGGTTTTCCTCATTTAAGATTTCGTTTTATATCTTAATTTATGCCATAGTGAAACTTCATGTAGAATAGCAAACTAAAAATTTGCACCAGTGCTTAAATTTCAGGAAAACCCACCCATGTACTGAACTTTTCTCTGTCATCCTCTCAAATAAGCTTTTGAGTCTTTATGAGCTTATTTGTGTCTTTACATTGACTGTATTTGTATTTTTTCCACTCAATTTCTGATTGTAAGAAAAAGTGTATCTACTGTCTCTCCTGTTTCTGAGTTTTCCTTACTATGCCTTAAGATATGGTGTTTGAAGAACACTTTTCTTACACCTTTTACAAGAACAGATAGCAAAATTTTTTCCTTATGTATGCGTTTTCCTAGAAATTAATTGTCTTGGAGTGAAACCTTGTCTCAAACTGGGACACTAATTACCTCCCCACGCTTTTGAAATTCCTTTGATTGCCCATGTTCTTTAACTTTTCTATTTCCATTGGTTTTGATTCTAAGGCTGTAAATTTTGTTAGGCTATTAACCCACCAGTGATGGGGGGAAGGTTTCCTTTATTTTCTCCAGAAAGTGGATGTTGTCACAGAATCACAGAATGGGCCAGGTTGGAAGGACCACAGTTGGATCTGCTCCAACATCCCTGATGAAGCAGGGTCATCCTTGAGCACATGGCCATTGAAACTTCAGAGAAATTAGGGATTGTTGATATATTGGGTTTTGTCTCCTTGTTCATGACAGTGTTTTGCTTAAAGCCTTTCTGCATAGCAAAGTAATGATTTATTAGCCTTTACATTTCATTGAACAAATTGATGTAATTTATTAGTTACTTAAATCAGTTTAATGGAGTGATTGCAGAAAAATACTAATTACTGTAAAGACAAACAACATACCTATAAACACAAGATATTTTTGCTTTCATTAGGTATACGATTGTATATTGTCAATTAGTTCACGAGAGGGTGAGACTGTAGAGCTGACTAGACCTGTAATGGCTGAAGGTAACGTGGAAGTTTGGCTCAGCTCCCTCCTGAAGGAATCCCAGCTATCACTGCATCAAGTTATTCGCCAGGCAGCTATGGACATCCAGGAAACAAGTTTCCAGATTAATGAATTTCTTTCTACTTACCCAGCCCAGGTAATATCATTGTTAAATGACTGAAGAATTATTCACAGATATGTACCAGGCTTTTTTTCTTGTCTTTGCATTCAAAGTTGCAGACAATGTCAAATGAAAAAACAGCATTTAATTTCATTTTAATTATCTCAGTCTTTTAAGTTACGCTTCACACAGGTGAAACCAAAAGAAGATAACTTATCCCAAAGCTCTTGTTTAAAAAGGGTGCTGAAATCAATAAATTAATGTAATGATTTTATCAATATTTCTTTACAAGCTTAATACTTGACTACTGGAGGAAAAGTAGTAAAATTGTATGTTTATTCATATATTCAGGATAATGCTGTGTATTGCCAAAGATTTGAAACTGAGGGTAGTGTTGAGGGAAAATTATTTACTTAGTAGAAGCTTCACTTGTGATCAGGAATTTTGTTTGAGATGGAATAAAGACTTGGTGAATTACCAGAAAAAAATTCAAATTGAAGTATTAATTATTCACTTGTTAATTAATATTTATATAAAGTATATTTGTTACATATAGTATTTTTATATATACTGTAAATGATATTGAGCAGTTATATAAGCAGTGCACTGTAGGCAGTAAATACAAGACTGAAGTACAGACTTAACTATGTGTTTATGGGTGGAGTTGGGACACACAAAACAAACACATGGGTTGGATGACCTGTGTATGAATGCATGAAAAGTAATATTATACATATAGTAGGACAATCATGTCTTTAGTTTTGCTGTCTGTGAATGTACATTTTAGGTGAGAGAGAAAAGATTATGAAGCATATACTTCTATTTTTCCTAAGGTCGGGCTGCTGGGGATCCAAATGATTTGGACAAGAGACTCAGAAGAAGCTTTGACTCTTGCCAAGCAGGATAAAAAGGTTATGCGTAAGACAAACCAGTCTTTCCTGGATCTTCTGAACATGTTGATAGATATGACAACAAAAGACCTTAGTCCAGTTGAGCGAGTTAAATATGAGACATTAATCACTATTCATGTACATCAGAGGGACATTTTTGATGGTCTTGTAAGTATTAAAAAATTAACGATGAGTTATGATAGGTTTTCCGCATAAAGCAATGTGAAATGATAATATTATGATACCTGTGAACTCTTGCCTCATAAGACAGACCTTTAATTTCATGACTGCAGTGATTACGTGTCCTGGAATATTATAAAAATGTTGATACTGCTTCAATCCATGCCTTAATTTCCTTTTAAATAATTCAGTGAGTTTTCCTCTCCCCAAGCAGCAGCAAATTTTATGTTTCATGTTGGTCCACTAAAGTTAAATGCCTCTGTTGCATGATCAGTTAGGGATTTCTTTTTCCTCATACATTTTGTTGCAAGTTATTGTCCTTTCTCTGGAGCACATTATGAATTTCCACAAGTAAATAAAATGAATATAGAGTTTTAATACAGGAAAAAGTTTGAAGCTGGTTGAAGCTGGTATCCTCTCTCTTCTAGTTTCAATAGCATACTTAATTATTAATTAGGGATTTCTTTATTCACTTTACACCTTTTCATGCTGACACAGGATGCTAAAATAAGAAAAATGAAATAATTTAGCTTAATCAAACTTAAAGCTAGCATATCCTTTCACCTATAGGAAGCCCTGGACCTGATTCTGAAATTAAAATGTTCAAGAAAAGAATTTTTGAGTTTTAGCCCATTGTTGATAGGCAGGCATTTATCTTTTTATTGTAGAATCATTTGTTTCTAGCTCTAATCATTTTATGTAAAGTGTAATTTTTAGCTAAAAACTGAATGATGTTTTTAAAATCCTGCTTTAATATTTGATAGTGCAACTTTGACTTATTCTCAGCTCTGTTGAATTTCTTAGATAGCATCAGCACCATGACACTGCCTTGAAATATCTTTTTTCCCAATATGCATGTGGTTTCATACAATTCTTATAGCAGTTTATAAAATCAAATATTACAATATGTACTTCCTACTCATGTAAAACTAAAGTGGTAGAAATGAATAAAAGGAACAGCAATTTTAAGGGTAAACTGAACTTAATGACTCTTAATGGTTATGGACTGTTCATTTGTACTTAGAATTTTGACACTCTTGTCTGAAGCCTGAAGTTCCTCTCCAAAGTATGTGATTGAGCAATAATACATTGGCAATTTTTGTGGCAAAAATCCAGATAGGTTGTCCACTATTCTTTTGTGAACTAGCTGTTCTATATGCCTTTCATTATGTTTGCAGTGCTGCCCCTACATCTACTGCCATAATATACATGTGAAGGTAAATGTTAACCATGAATGCCACACCCTTGTCTTCCCTCTCTCCTTAGTGCTGCATGCATATCAAGAGCCCTACGGACTTCGAGTGGCTGAAACAATGTAGATTTTATTTTAATGAAGATTCTGATAAAATGGTGATTAAGATCACTGATGTGAGCTTCACATATCAGAACGAATTCTTGGGCTGTACTGACAGGCTTGTCATAACACCTCTTACAGACAGGTGAAAAAGACTAATTTTATTCCTCTATTCTTTGCTGCCAAACCTTGGCTTTTACAAGAGCAATTTAGTCATTCCTTTTGGATGCAAAATTGATCTCTGCAGAGTTTGTATTTCACAGTCTTGTCAAAGTCAGTAATTCCATATGGAATACTTCAGTATTTTTGTTTCTGTGCCCTATAATGTGAATAATTTTCAACTTATTTTCTTCAGCATACTTGCATTGGTCTCCACATGCATGACGTACGTGACCTTCATTCTTATGTATGTGAAGCCAATATATCTGAGGATCAGATATATCCAACAGATAAAATATGCAGAGATACAGGACAAAAGTAAATGTTTACAGACAAGCAAATGAAAAGACCTAAGGAAAAATAGACAGGAAAAACAATTTTATTCAGCTACAATAGTTTGGAGAACTTTGATCTAAAAGGATGTTGAAAGAATTGCAATTGTATTAACAGAGATATCTACCTGTCTAACTCAGCGCAAAGAATGCTTTATAACCTATCACTGGAAAAATAAGGGCATTGTTTATTTGGTTTTGCTCTGTTTGATTGGTTTTTTTAACTATTCCGTACAAAAAAATTCTAAGGCTAGTCTTGATACATAATTATTAGCTGTGTTTTGCTGCATTACACATAGATGTTTCATTTATGAAAATGGGATGCACTGTGTGATCAAATTTTAAAGATGGATGAAAAAGGAAAGGTTAGATGTCTTTCATTATTGTACTCCACAGTATAATGTATTTCAAAACTACTCCAGATAAGATAACTCAGTATCCAAGATAATCAAACTAAGATTAGGCAGCATCTCTGTGTCTGCTTTCTTCCCTTCTTGTGATCTTTCAGGTTGTTGATAATTGAGGATTATCTGTTCTTTCACTTTATGTATGATGAAATGAACCTCAATATTCCCTCCATCAGAGACTGAGTTGAAGGGGTTTTGTCCTTACTGATCTAAATTGTAATTAGTGGAGTATAATTTCAGAACTTCCCTTTTCTCCTTAAATCAGACCTTGTGTAAGATTCCCCAGCACTATACAGAAAACTGTCTGCTGCAGCCTGATTGGTTGTTGCCTTTTAGGTGTTACATCACTTTGGCTCAAGCTTTGGGCATGAACATGGGTGGAGCACCTGTGGGACCTGCAGGAACTGGAAAAACTGAAACAGTGAAAGATATGGGACGGTGCCTTGGCAAATATGTAGTGGTCTTCAACTGTTCAGACCAGATGGATTTTCGAGGACTTGGGAGGATCTTCAAAGGTAAGATGTGGACCAAAGGTAAGGTGTTGGCCAAACAGTCATCTGTTTTCTCAGGTGCACTAAGCACAGTGTATCTAAGTGGGCACAGAAAGTGATTGTTCCACTATACTTAGCTTTGGAGTGGCCTCGGATCAAGTACTCTTTCAGTTCTAGAGTCAACAATGTAACAGCATGTAAAAGTACAGTAATGTATCCAAATGAGAGCAAAAAAGATGGTGAAAGAGTTATAATATGTTTGTTTTCCTTTGAGAAAGCGAGACTGAGGGGACCTAGCTGTTTATAAGTTCATTGTGAGGGGGAGTGGAGATGAAGTGCTGATCTCTCTGGTGTCTGGTCATGGTCTGTGGGGGAATGGCTTAAAGCTGCATCGGGTGAAATTCAAGCTAGAGACTCACTGAGAGTGTGGTCAAGCTCTGGAACAAACTCGCTGAGGAAGTCATTGGGGTCTCAAGCCTATTAGTGTCCAAAAAGTGCTTAGACAAATATAATATATATGATTTAACTTTTAGATACGTGTTTGTGGAATTACGAGTTGTACTTGTTGATCCTCATGAGTCCTTTAAAAGTCAGGCTATCCTGAGATTGCATGATTTAATGAACTACATGAAGGTTTTAAATGCTAAGAGGACATCTTTTTAAAACAAAGTTGATGCATAACCAGCAGATGGTTTCAGCTTTTTAATAACTGCGTGTAATTAATATAGTTATGAATGTCAGTATTTTGTTGCCTTCAAATGAAGTTCCTGTCAGTAGAAGGAAATGCATAGATAGTGCTATATATGTTAAAAGCAGTTAGTAAACCTCATTGAAGTTATGTGCAGATGACATCTTTTTAGGCATCTGAAATTTATACCTGTCAATCATGGCAGATGTTAAATTAGAGATCATTTGGAGATTCTTGACTCTTGTATTGTTGCAAGTGACTGTATCTATGATTTTGTTTAGTTTTCCCCAAAAAATCTGAGGAAAAATGCAGTTCTGGCACAGACTGACCTCCAACTGCTTTTCCAGTGAATGCAACTGTATTGTTCATTTTAATATGTGCAATAAGTTAGCGACAACCTGTCATATTTTCACAGAACTACTGTAGGAATTTTTCTTGGGAGTAAAGAGGGACAGAAAAACATTCAAGATATGAGAAAAGGAGAAGAAATCAAAGAACATAGTATCCTAGACAATCTTAAGGACTTTGGGAACTTGTATATTCTTGAAAAAAATTAAAACTCTTCTCTTTGTTCCTTTCCCAACTCTCAAAAATAAGCACTTTTTTTTCCCCCTGAGGTAGATTAACCTAATTTTGTCTTATGAATTGCACTGAAAACGTGTTAAAAACATAACAGTCATATGCTTAATTGCTTTTTTCTTCGAAGGTCTTGCTCAGTCTGGCTCCTGGGGTTGCTTTGATGAATTCAACCGTATTGATTTACCAGTGCTATCAGTAGCTGCACAGCAAATAGCAATTGTGTTAACATGTAAGAAGAAACGTAAAAAAAGGTTTATTTTTACTGATGGAGACAATGTGGAAATGAACCCAGAATTTGGCATCTTTCTTACTATGGTAAGTATTCAGTAAGTTTCTAATATGCCAGTGATGACTATACAATAATAGAGTCTAACTTGGTATATGAAAGTGTAGTTGCTAACTCTTAGCAACTACAGTTCAGTCAGTTCTTAGAACTAACTCACTGATAGTTTGAGAACATTGAGCATTGCTGCAAGGACAGTTTACAGGGTGTTGCTTCAATAACATCAAGAACATGCAACAAACAAATGCAAACAGAACCATAAACACAAGCAGCACCGTAAATACAAGTTGTCGCATTTTCAGATTGCTTCTGCATGCCAAATTCTGGCCCCCAAAGTATGCTGTTTGCTACAATTACAGAAAAATCACCTTAGAGATATGGGTAAAAGTGGCCAGTAAAAATAGCACCTGTAAGACAAACTCAGATTTGAAATCCTTAGGTGGAACATTTTTCATATCTCATGGATGCAAAAGAGGCAAAAATTCTGTAGAGATATGGTGGTAATTCTGCATGGCAACTCATTTTGACGTGATTTAAAGCCAACAAGTCATTTTTATCTACCAAAATGGCATAACTCTTTGCTGATTATTCTGTTTGCGCAAAGTCCACTCAACTTCAACACCTGTTTTTCCTCTCCAGAATCCAGGATATGCTGGACGGCAAGAACTTCCTGAAAACTTGAAGATCAATTTCCGTTCAGTGGCTATGATGGTTCCTGATCGCCAAATCATAATTCGTGTTAAATTGGCTAGTTGTGGTTTCATTGCTAATGTTGTATTGGCAAGGAAATTCTTTACACTGTATAAGCTGTGTGAAGAACAACTGTCCAAGCAGGTGATTATATTCATATGAAGAAACCTGATTCTTTTAGAGAAAACTATGTATGAAGTCACAAAGTATTTTTGTGAAGAAAATGGAGAGGTTCATGTTCACTAAGTAAGCTAAGTGACACTTGTAGTTTAGTAATACACCCCTCTACTGTCCTGGAAGACTAACTCCTGCTGCAGGTTATTGGTGCAAGAATGGGCCTTTCATGCAGAACACTGCTTATTATTAAGATTTAGCTTTAATGAATAGTGATGGCTGAGACAAATAAAGGCTTTACATATAGCCTTTGTTGGTCTTTCAGAGTGGATTGAGAGGCATTTGGTTTGTGCTGCCTGTGCTTGCGCAGATGTTTTTCAGTGTCCAAGGACCACAGAGAATTCGAAATAATACTGATAAAGTATTTCTCAATAGTCCCTGGGAACCCTGTCTTCATTCAATGGCTTATGATTACTTTTTTTTTTCTGTCACACCTTAGATTTTAATAGACGATAGCAAATTTGGAGAGTGAAGTCACCCATAGTCATACAGCCAAAGAATATTGATGGATGTTTGGAGGCATTTGAAACACATGTGGCACTCTTACATATCCATCCATGTCTTGAATAGTAAATAAGAGCTGTTTCACCCCTGTTAACTTGGGGAAAATTTTCTTTACGTATCTTCTAGGTGCATTATGACTTTGGCTTGAGGAATATATTATCTGTGCTGCGTACACTGGGAGCAGCAAAAAGAGCAAATCCCACAGATACTGAATCTACCATTGTCATGCGTGTGCTGAGAGATATGAACCTGTCTAAACTAGTAAGTTCTGAGGGCCTGATAAATAATTTAAACTGCACTTTGGAGCTACGTGATCACTAGAAGATTGTATGTGACCTTTACGCTGAAGCTAGCTTGGAAATTTTTCATTCTCTGAGTGGAACATTTTGGCTGGGACAGAGATAAATTTCTCACAGTACCCTGTGTACTCCCCTCCCCCTGAGGAGGCAGTGAGCGAGGAGCTGGCTGTCGCTTGGCTTCCTACCCAGGCTGAACCTTGAATTGCTCAGAATTTTTTTTTCCATATTTTCCCTGCTACCTTTAGAAATAAGTGACAAAATAGATGTCTATGCAGTAACTTCTTTAGAAACTTTGTGCTGAAGTATTTAGTCACTCCTTTGAAAGTATCTGTTATTCATAGCAATGAGTACCATCTCACCTATCAAAATAGCTAACAAACCTCTTCTGCTGCTGTGATAATTATTTTTTTAACACCAAATAAAACAGACAAATAGTTTTCTAAAGGTTATTGCTAAAATCTACTATAAGAAATTCAGTCTTCATGTTAGTGGTTTATTTTGACTGATAGGAGCATCACATGATCTCTTTCTGCTGTGTCATTCTAATTTTTAGCACCTAGAGGATTACTATAGATGGTTCCTTATGTTCTCAAGCATTTCTTTAGGTCTTCAGGACTAGGCATTGCTCTTTTTAAAGATTAGAAAATAAATATAATAGGTTTTAATATGTGTGGATTTTTGTTTCCCCTGATTTTCACTAGATTGATGAGGATGAACCCTTGTTTCTGAGTCTAATTGAAGATCTGTTTCCAGATATCCAGCTTGATAAAGCCGGGTATCCTGAACTTGATGCAGCCATTGACAAACAGGTGATGTTTCTTGCGATCTGTGGTGCTGTGGCATAACTATCATGATATGACATCTAAGGAAATTATTGTTGGGGTCTATCCAGCTGGCAATATTTTATTTTACTGTTTAGAGGAAGAATAATCTTTTCCATCAATCTTTACCACTGACATATCATTATTAAGCTTATTCTTGAGGTGGTCACAGAATCGGGATTATGGTGTCCTGTGGTTTTCTTGAGTCATGGTTACTGGGGTCCAGTTTGAAAAATGCATGTATATGAGCTTGCCTTATGCGCCTCAGGATTTAATATTTGTCTAGAGTCTTAACATTTGGAATATGAACTTGAGAAAATATTTCCCTACAATGATATTTCTTCTGTTTAATTTTTCATTAGATGTTTATAACATTTCAACAGGGAAAATTTAAGAATATCTGGTGTGTATATATATATATATATAAATGGATATATTATTGATATATCTAATAGATAGATTATAATGTATATATAGAGGCTTATTTTTCTGAATACATATTTGAATACCAAATATATCTTCTTTTTCCAACAAGTTTTGTTTTTTATGTACAAAAAGCCTTTACAAAGAGTGTAGTAATCTGTTGAAGATATACCTATATCTATCTATATCTGTATCTATCTATCTAAAGGAATCAAACTATATTTTGTGCTCTAAAATAATAGTAATTTGGTTTTCTGCCACTGTCTCTTAGGTGGAGGAATCTGGCCTTGTTTGTCATCCTCCTTGGAAACTGAAAGTTATCCAGCTTTTTGAAACCCAGAGAGTAAGGCATGGATTGATGACACTAGGACCTAGTGGTGCAGGCAAAACTACCTGCATCCACACCTTAATGAAAGCAATGACAGGTATGTTACTTAACATTGAAAACTGTTACTGACGTGTTACGCTGCAAACTTTAAACTCCATTGTTTCTTCTCAGAAAACATCATTTGCTTCACTGTGAGAATATATTACTGGAAGAATGAGTTTTTGTTTAGAGATACTAATTATTTTAGTAGAATCTTTTAAAAGCTTAAAAATGTCTGGCATTCAAAGCCATATGCTTCATGTCCTTTTTTCCATATAATGATACTTTTATCGGAAGTTCTTATTCTAGAGGCATTAAGAAAGAGGAATACAGTCTAGGTAGGCAGCTCAGACAAGTGATTAAGGCATCTCCTGGGATGTGCTGAGGTAATGCTGAAACCTTTGGCTAGTCATAAGTACTGAGGTATTTTTGAACACAATGCACAAGACAGGGTGCATAAGAATAACTGGTTTTATAACCATAAATTCCTGGTTTAGTCAGTGACAAAGTCTTCAAGGGTATTAGTTTTGTGTTCTGGCTGGAGGCTTGAAGACTGTGTGTGGTTTTTTTGTCACCTGTATTTCTAAACAAAAGTATTAGTTGAAGAATGTCTGTTTGATCTTATTAAAATGAAAGGTCATAGCTTGGGGAGAAAAACATCTCTTTTGAGGCAAGCTTGTGTTACCCCATTTCGCAAGGTGCTTATATGATTTTCCAGAAATAGATAATTTCTGTAAAAAATAGTTCAGCAAGTCTCTCATACATGCAATATTGTGCTGTGCTTAAGAAACATGGTAAGCTTTTTCTTTCAACATCTTACTACTGGTTAAGTTTTAATATTGGGTTTTCTAAAGATGTCTGGCATAGTAGTTTTTAAGCTGTTGCAAATGAGATAGAAATAAAGGTTTTACGATCATGGTATGGCTAGATAGAATTTATCTGTCTAAGAGAATTCACAGGAATATGCTAGTATTATATACTTTACCTATTCTGAGATGTATGCAAGTGCACAGGAGGGCAAAAAAGCCCTAACCTCTGATCAATCATCTGTCTGGTATTTAGTCATTGGGTTTTAAAAATGTGCATCCAAACCAAAGCCTTTAAAGCTCTATTTTTTAATAAGCCTTCAAAATATTAAACTAAACCTTTAATAAATTTCATCTTGCTGCTCTTCTGTTCCCAATGAAGCTATGAAATGTGAATTGTACTTTCAAAAGTTTCAGAACTTCATTCTACTTTTTATGATATCTCCTATTAATGAATTTTGTATGGCAAGAGAAGTTTTTCAAGTATATACCCAAGTTCTTATAATTGTGAATGGATATTAAAGCATACATTTGGGTGTAATGACTTTGAATTTGTCAAAGTTCTCTTACTGCTGAGAAGAAATGCAAAAACTAATTGTGATCTGCCTTCGTAGATTGTGGACAGCCACATCGTGAAATGAGAATGAATCCTAAAGCTATAACTGCTCCACAAATGTTTGGACGTCTTGATGTGGCAACAAATGATTGGACAGATGGAATATTTTCAGCACTCTGGAGAAAAACGCTAAGAGCCAAGAAAGGTATTGTGGTGGGTTGAACTTGACTGGACTCCAGGTGCCCACCAAGTTGCACTACCACTCCTTTTCCCAGCTGGACAGGGGAGAGAGAATAAACAGAAAACAACGTACAGGTTGAGATAAGGCAGTTTAACTAAAGTAAAAGCAAAAGTTTGTGTGAGCACAAGCAAAGAGAAAAAAAAGGCTAGTTCTCTACTTCCCATCAGCAAACAATGCTCAACCACTTCCTGGGAAGCAGGGCTTCAGCACACACAGCAGCTGCTCTGGAAGGCAAACACCGTAAATAACAAATGCCACACCTTTCTCCTCCTTTCCTTAGCTTTTATGTCTGAGCTGATGTCATATAATGTGGAATATCCCTTTGGTCAATTTGCATCCGGTGGCCTGGTTGTGTCCCCCCCCAGAATCTTGTTCACCCCCAGCCCTTCAATGGGGGCAATGTTGAGAGACAGCGCTGATGCTGTGCCAGTGATGCCTTAAATGGCTACTTAGAAAGAGAGACTAGACAAGAATAAAGGGAAAAAGGTGGTATTTTATTTGAAAGGCTTTCAGGTGCACACTTTGGGCTCCAGAGGTCTTGCCTCAGTGGATTTCAAAATGGATGACCAGTCATGAGTTTTTCACACTTTTATATTAACATAAATTCACCAACCAGAACCCAGCCAATTATGTGATTTCTCTTAAGCTCTTCTTTTCAAGACGATCGTTTACAGATCTTTTCTGGGTGTCCTTGGAGAGCAAACTGGAGAGGCTTTGTTATGTCTATCTTAGCATAGAGAACAGCACTTAACAAGCTACAGGAAACTTCAGAGGTACACTAGCAGTATAGAATTTGAAAAATATAGAAGTTAAATCTTAAGGCATCATCGGTGCTGCTCAGCTCACACCACCCAAAGCAGTGGTGTGTTACNAATTATGTGATTTCTCTTAAGCTTCCTCTCTTCTTTTCAAGACGATCGTTTACAGATCTTTTCTGGGTGTCCTTGGAGAGCAAACTGGAGAGGCTTTGTTATGTCTATCTTAGCATAGAGAACAGCACTTAACAAGCTACAGGAAACTTCAGAGGTACACTAGCAGTATAGAATTTGAAAAATATAGAAGTTAAATCTTAAGGCATCATCGGTGCTGCTCAGCTCACACCACCCAAAGCAGTGGTGTGTTACCAACACCTTTCAGCCACCAATGCAGGGCACAGCACTGTGAGGGCTGCTCTGGGGAAATGAACTACAGCTCAGCCACACCCAATACAGGTAAAATGAAAAAGACTTCCATTCAAAACAAAACAAGAAAAAAACCCAAGCTTCAGGACATCTTTATAAAGGACATTAGCAGGCTTTTTTCTTTTTTTTTTTTTTTTTTTTTACCTAGAAACATTGGGAAATTGCTGGAAGAACTTCTGTCCCTTTTTCAGTCTCTATTCCAAATGCTTTGCGTTCAAACTGTGTAATGTAACAAATACTATTTCNTGCATTAAAAAAAAAAAAAAAAAAAAACCCAAGCTTCAGGACATCTTTATAAAGGACATTAGCAGGCTTTTTTTTTTTTTTTTTTTTTTTTTTTTACCTAGAAACATTGGGAAATTGCTGGAAGAACTTCTGTCCCTTTTTCAGTCTCTATTCCAAATGCTTTGCGTTCAAACTGTGTAATGTAACAAATACTATTTCACTGCATTTACTGAACTCTCTCTTTTGAATGTTAGGCCCTTGTATGGAAGAAAAGTGAAAGGTAAAAGTCAGTTCCCCCAGTACTGGTATCCTATAAAAGATTTGAGTGCTGCCAGGATTTCTACCTGTTCTCTAGCAGCCATATGAAAAGGAAATAAATCTCATCAGTTGTGCCGTACCAGCTAGTCCTGCACATACAGTGTGCATAGTCCATCTCAAATGGCACTATTGGTTCTATTTAGGCAAGCAATTTCTGCCTAAAATTATGCTGAAATATATTCTTAGACTGCTATATCAACTAAAAGAGTAGCCTTGATAGTTTGATGCTAGATTGATTCTTCCTTTTATTGTCTGAAAATTAGTATGCTATCTTATCATTATGCTTATGCCTTAAAAGAAAAAATAGAAGAAAATCCTAACACTTATTGCACTATTTTCACACTAAAATTCTTAGTCTTTAAAAATACAGATATTTTTAAAATAAAAAATGCTTTTCAATTTAGTTTTGGTAGGCTTGTTTCAAATCTAGAAATGTAGCACCCTTGAGAATGTAGCATAGCATTAACTATTGATTTTTTAATATTTTCCTTCAAGATGAAGTCTATATTACCACGCTCACATGACTTCCTCAGGTTTACTCTGTAAGAGCTCTGTAACATCTCATTATGAGTCAGGCTCCAGACTACCTCATGCTTGAGATGCCTGAACTGCAGCTATTAAAACCCTCTACATATAAAAAGCTTATCATCTGTTTCATATTTCCTTGGTTCAACACCAGCAATGCCCCAAGCCACCTAGGCCTCCACAATAAGGGCTGACCCTGAGGGTGGATGGACCATCTCTGACTAAAGAGCTGTCTAGCAATGCTCAGGGGGCTCTCTGCTCCCTAAGGGGTGGGCAGCCAGAGGCCGAGATGGGATCTCTTTCCAGCCAGGATCTGTTGCTCAGTATGAAAGTGTGGCAAGCAGAACAGACCCAGACTTTCCCAGGCAGGCTTTAAAACACGTTTCTGTTACTAAATGGAAAGTGATGGAAAACCTTGAAAGGCAGCTGGATCAAGTTTAGGGGCAGAACAAAAGGCAAGAAAGTCTGCTGTTTGAAAGAGTGATTTTTCAAGAGTTCATTTAATTTCTCTACTTTTGTAAAACTAATTGGAAACAAATGGTGTTTGAATATATCTATAGTGGTCATCTTCTTTATGTTGTTTCATGTAACTTGAAATAAATCTAATTTATTACTATCTTGAAGACTGAATTCTTGAAACCCTTTCAAAGTATTAAAAACAGGTGACTTATGCTGATGGCACTTTATATACTGAAGAATGGATAATTATTATCAATAGGTTGATGCTGTAGGTTTTAAATTTTATATTTTTCAAATCCCGTACTGCTAGTGTAACTCTGAAGTTTCCTGTAGCTTGTTAAGTGCTGTTCTCTCATGCTAAGATAGACATAACAAAGCCTCTCCAGCTTGCTCTCCAAGGACACCCAGACCAAGAACTGTAAACCATCATCTTGGGGAGGGGGGAAAGCTTGGGGAAATTCCATCATTGGCTGGGTTCTGGTTGGTGAATTTATGTTGATATAAAAGTGTGAAGAACTCATGACCTGTCGTCCATTTTGGGATCCACTGAGGCAGGACCCTCTGGAGCACAGAGTGTACATCTAAAGGCCTTTCAAATAAATCCCTCCTTTAATCCTTTATTCCTTTATTCCTGTCTAGTCTCTGTTTCTAGGTAGCCATTTAAGGCATCAGGTGACAAAATGGAGTACCCAATTGAAAATTGGTGATCGAAGTAGTAATTGTATTAAAAACAATTGTAGTTTTGTGCCTGAATTAAGAATTAGTTAAAAACTTGTTTGTAGACAAAAGAAACTGATCCTTGAAAAAAACTAACACTTCATCCATAGGCCTTTTCATCTGTTATGTTGGATTATAGGTGACCACATCTGGATAGTTCTTGATGGTCCAGTTGATGCTATTTGGATTGAGAACCTTAATTCTGTCCTGGATGACAACAGAACTCTAACACTAGCAAATGGTGATCGGATACCTATGGCACCAAATTGCAAAATAGTCTTTGAGCCTCATAATATTGATAATGCTTCTCCAGCAACAGTTTCAAGAAATGGGATGGTGTTCATGAGCTCATCAGTTCTCAACTGGAGTCCTATTCTTGAGGTACAATAGCTAAGTGTCTGTGTCTGTATTGAAAGTTTTACTGGTTACTTATTCAGCTCTTCACTCTGGTTTCTTTAGGACCTATTTTTGTGCTTTAGGACCTATTCATTTTGCTATGAAATACCTTTTACTCTGTATAACTTCTAGATCAGTACTTAAAATAGCAATGTTTCTGGTAGTTTATACAAGAGTGAATAATATTTTAAGGAACATAGGTAATATATTACACTTTTGAAAACATGGCTATTTTGCTTTGGGACAAATTTGTAATTAAAAGTATTTTATGCAATTGAAGGACAATTCAGTTTTTAGAATAGTAACTACATGACAGCCCATAGTACAGCTTCAGATCAAGAAGGAAAAAGAGTAAACAAGTTGATTCAGGGAACTTGAAACCTCAAGAAAATACACATTGTCTTGATACTTCTTAAAATTTATTGCAGCTGCAATTTAGAACCAGAAATAAAGTCAAAGTAGCATCAAAGCATGTAATTTTTAAATTGATGTTGTTACTTGGTTGCCTGTTAACCTTCCTAGAAGCAAAGTATCTGAAGATCCAGGCAGTAGTTACTGTGTCTCTGGCATGAAAGGAATAAGTCAGAAAAACAGAACATATTTTAGGTGTGTTTTAGAGCCAAAATCAGCATATAACATATTGAAATATCAAAGTGATTTATAAAGTCTTTTTTTCTATGTCATCCTTCATCTTCCAAAACACAGTAAAAATATATTGTAATCTTGATAGAATGCTTGTAACAATATAGTGATTGACAAATTCTGAGACTTGAGCATAGTATTTTTTTAATGTAGTAAAAATCATGGTAAAGATGAAATATGAGTGTTCCCATAAATCTACATAATAAAAATCTCCATAGTTATATATTTCAACAAAGCTTTCAGCATTTAAGTCCAATTTTCTTCCACTTTAAGAAAGCTATAGAGACAATAGCAGTTAAAAAAAAAGTTGGTTTCTGATTTTTTTTTCTTCAGCCCTGTATTGGAAGCACCCATGTCCTGCTGACTTGTTGCAAACTTGGAGGTTTGCTGCTTGTGAAGAACTAAGGGTTGCTGCAGAGGGCTGATACTATATTTTTCTAGTAGTGTTTGAAGCTCTTTCTTTTTAGGATGATATTAAATCACATGGAACTGTCTGTTCAGTCACAAGTCTCTGCAACACTCGAGAATCATTGCTAATTCATTCAATGAGTTCCTTTGCCAAGTCCAAAATATTTGTATTCTTATTATGGAAAAAGTGTTTAACAAATTTCCTAAAAAAATTGGCTGGTAAAACTTCAGTATTACCAATGCAAACACATGGAGTCAACTCAAGTCAACATATGCCTCATATGTTACTGCCAAGCTTTACCTTTTTTTCATTTTTTAAACTAATATGGATACTTGGGAAAGTGTAAGTGTAAATTATGCATCTAGGACAGTGGCTCCCCTGAGATTCCACTTGTGTTGTTCCTTTCTGCACATACAGCACTGCATAAAGCCTACTGATGTTAGGTTCTCCCAGCTCTGCCTCCTTGCATTGCTTAGTTTGCAGACAACCATTTCTTTGTTATCAAAATTGTGCTAAAGATTCAGCTGCAAAGACAGCAGAAAAAAAAAAAGCATTTTACTTTGCATTATCACTCATGATTTACCTTCTCACTTTAAAGTGTGATGCAGGCTAAATTTATTTGTGTTGAAGTATTGTATGAAACTAGTTTTCCTTAACCCATAAGCTTATGATATTAGTATATTTTGGTGATAGCAACAGTCTAAAGAAAATAAACATTTAAAAAAAAAATTGGATAACATAAACCAAATGATGGTAATTTCACCACAAAGTAACCTTTCCAAGTTCCCTTCCTCTCCCCCTTGAAAAAATAGGCTACAAAATTGCAGTCTATAGTTATTTATAATTTGATCTAATAGCATTTATTTGGTTTTTTGTTTGGTCTTACTTCATACATAAAATATCTTGATGGCTTTTTCAATATACATCCCTTTAAATCTATTTTGTAATGCAATATTCTACATATTCCAACAGGTCAGGGTAGATGTTAACCTTGTGAATTCTCAGATGCTGAATGAAATGTACTATTTCTTTATATTTCAGAAGAACTCTAAAAATCATTAAAGAAAAATATGGATAACTCAGGAAGTTTTTGTATACATTTATATTTTCCTTACCATTTTCAAACAGCTAAATATATCTGCCTACTGAGATGCACCGTTATGGCATATGCAACTTCCATGTTCAGTGAAATAGTTCTCAAACTTTTCCTGTTGATGTTCTTGTTTGTTAAGCAGATTTTGCAAAGTGATCAGAGGTATTTGATCCTTTACTCATCAAACTTCTCCAAATTAAAAGCATCTTATCAGCTTTTCTACTTACCCCTAATATTTTTGAACAATCAGTGAATTTTTGGATATCTGTTTTAAGTACATCTGCCTTTTAATTCTTATCATTTTTTTTTTCTACCTACCCATTTCTAGAAAGATTCTTCATATATCTACCTATTTGTAATCAGTCCCAAAGTTTATTTACTTTGGGAAGTAAAAGAAGAATTTCAAAATATTATGAAGGTAGTAGAAAGGATCATAGAAACACAATATAGTTGAGCTTGGTGGAAAGGGCCTCTAGAGATAATGTTGTTGAATACATTACTCAAGTCAACCTAGAGGAGGCTGCAGAGGTGTGTGTCCTGTTGACTTTTGAGCTGGAGACTCCAGGAGCTCACTGAGAAACCTGTTCCAGTTTTAACTACTCTCACCAGAGAAAAGTATCCTCTGTTTAAAGCAAATTTATTTGATTTCAATTTGTTCCAAATTTTATTTTGAGTTTTCGGGAAGAATCTGGAAGTGTTTGTGCTGGGGATTGTATTTTATGTAGGAAATAAATTTATGGGATGTAAGTAAGAAGTATTCTTCCATACAGGTGAAAGGAAACTTCAAGGTAACATCAAGAATTGTGTTATTACTTTGAATTAAAGACATCAAAGAATGAATCTCTTTCTGGGATCTTAAGAAATGGGTAGTTTTACTTAGGTTTTGTTTATCCATCATTACAGATACAGAGATACACAATAAAAACACTACACACACCTGCAAACCTCCCCTGGATAGCCTGGTTTTGTACATCTGCCAGATCTTTTGGGTTATCCTCTATCCATGTTAGAAATAACATGCAGAATAAATCAAATTTGTGTTCAATACATATTATATAGTTTCTTTTAAGAGTTTTTGAATACCTTTCACAACTGTTGTGTTTAAAAAATACTTGAAAAGAATGATTTGTGTGCTATTGAACACAGATTTTTCTCTTCAGTTCTCTTAATCTTTAATATCCAGTAGGAATTATGCATACTTGGGTAAAATTTGACCTTCTGCTAATTACTACCCCCCATCCCCCTGTTTTGCCATTCTCCCCTCAAGAAACCAACATTTCATGCTTCCTGGATCTTTTGAATTACTATACTTGAATTTACTGAGACTTGCATTGGGAACTAAATTTGTTCTCTGGACATGCTTTGCAACAGGGATTTTTGAAAAGACATTCCTTCCAAGAGGCTGAAATTCTACGTCAGCTGTATGCTTCAACCTTCCCGGACTTGTACCGCTTCAGCACTCAGTCTCTGCACTGCAAGACTGAGATGTTGGAAGCCTTTGTGATTATGCAGAGCATTAATATGCTCCAGGGCCTTATCCCACCTCAGGTAGGTAGTGTGAATGTTTTTACCTTTACTTAACGTATTGGAGATAATTTTAAGTAATGAAACAGAGGGGGATTCTTTGATGACTTGGAATGTCAATGGATATGCAGGTTAGCAAGGAATACATTCTATTTCTTTAGAAAGTTATAGCTGGGATGTAACCTCTCTCACAATATCACATTTGGATTTGATGTTAAGCACTGGTTTACATTAAGCACATGGAGCATGCATTGGCAATTTTCCTTTTTTTATTTTTGGATGGTATGTTATCAGCTTATATTGATCATTTGTGTCTGATCATTGAAAAAGACATCTCTAAATTTAAATATGACTGAAGACTTCTAACTTGATGTTACTAATGATTATCAACTAGAGTTTTCAGGCTGTTGAAACTTAAAACCTAACTCAATCCTTCAGGAACAAGCTGGGGAACCGACTCCAAAATACTTGGAAAGACTGTACATCTTCTCTCTCATGTGGAGTGTAGGAGCATTGCTGGAGCTGGAGGACAGATGCAAAATGGAATACTGGCTTCGAAACCATGCAAGAGTAAAGCTTGACCTCCCCTGTATCCCAGAAGGCAGTGAAGATACTATGTTTGATTATTATGTGGCATCTGATGGTTAGTAACTCAGCAGGGTGAGATGGGGTAAAATTTAAAAGTTATTTTTAAATTGTGCTTTTTTAAGAGAGTTAATTCAGAAGTATTTTGTTGCTTACCTTCTTTTGTGTCCCTTAGCAAGTTTTGTTTTACAGCTACACTTTACTGGTGGTATCGTGTTTAGCTTTTTCATTGTTTCCAGTGAGAAGTCAAAATGTGGATATATTGCTACAAAAAGCTGCATGGACTTTGTGGTGATGAATTGTCAAGTGAATGAAACCAGATAATCCTTTTCTTTGTTGTAACTTATGTAGCAAAGAGGAGTAAGCCTCTTAGATACAACTTGAGGGATTCTATGATTATATGATTCTATAAATTTTAGTCTGAATACACAGAGAGGGACTGCTGCTATCTTAGAGACAGAAGCAGAGACAGATGAGTCAACTCAATTGAAAATAAAGGAAGCAATGATGCCTTGTATTTCTAAAGCATTAACTTAACTTTTTTCTAATTAGGTACATGGATGCACTGGAATACACATGTTGAAGAGTATGTATATCCCAGCAGTGGTACACCAGAGTATGGCTCAATTCTTGTGCCTAATGTTGACAATGTGAGAATGGATTTCCTTATTGAAACCATGGCAAAACAGGGCAAGGTACTTTTTCCTTATTTCATATCAAAACAGTGCCAACAGTACACATGATAAAAGTTTTGGATTAGCAGTGAAATATTATGTTATTGAAAAGGAAGAACTTATTTTTTTTTTAGATATAAAATGGTGTCTCCAGAAGTTACATTCACACAAATATATTTGAACTGTTGAATGTAACTTAGTAGCCCAGCCGGTTTGGGAAGAAAGTCCTCCAGCAGGGGCAAAGAACATCGGAGGTGTTCTCCTCCTCCAGCGAGCTTGAGGCAGTGGCTTAGAAGGAGAGATGGCAACGATCGCTTTCTTCCAAAACAAAAGGTTTAATAACATGAAAAAAACAAAAAGCACGTGAGGAGAGCACACCCACCTCAGTGGGGGGAGAAGTGAAACTGCACGTGGTTTTTGAAACAGCGTTTTTTATCACTGAGATGGGTGGGATCACATGGGGTATTGTCCTGTGAGAAAACAGGTACGGAAAACCTCCAGGTCAGGGCTCCAGTGGGTCAGACGGTAGAGGTCTCGTGGGCGGGCTGAGCCACCTGTGAGTTAGGGAAGAAGGGAAATTTTGGCTATGCGCTTGTGTTCTCGATGTAATGGAACCCTCCGCCTCTAGGGGGCGCACTGCCTCAGTTGTGTCCCGGTTTGAGACGAATTCAGAGAAAAATATCCTCTGATGGAAAGCAGGGTGCAGTCACCCCTCCCCCACCAGAAAATATCTCCTCGGAGGAAAGTGAAGACGAAAACAAAACTATTTATTTAACAAACACACAGGGAAAGAATAATAATGCTAAATAATAAAATATCTTGCTGTGGAGAGAAACCTAGAAGATTTTAGAGTCCTTCTCTGGGTGTGTCTCTCCTTCGGAGCTGGGTCGGCGTGGAGACCCCCTGCAGGCTGGTGGAAGGTCTCCCAGTGAGGGTTTGATGTTCTGGTGTTCTGAACAAGTCCAGAAGAGGAGACCAAAGTCCCAGGAAACTCCGTCTCTCTTCCTTCGAAGAAAACAGAGCCGAGAGCTGGCTGGAAAGCAAGGAAGGTGCTTCCTCCCCTCTCTGCCACAGCAGCTATCACTTCCTACAGCAGAAGAACAACAGAGAGGAGTAATGACATTGAAGCGCAGAACTGCTTTGAAAAAGTTCCTCTGGCTGATTTTTGTTTCTCTCTTGCTCCTCCCGGGCTCAGTGTAAAGGCGCAGAAAGGCATAAGATTCATTTTCTGGGCACAGAGTAGGTGATATGGGATACATCCTAAAGTCACTCCAAGACACTTGAATAGTGACTACTTCCAGAGATGTTTGTCTTTCCCTTACCCCTTTTTTCTGTAGTCAAAATAAATGTAATTATAGCTGAGATCAGGTCAGAACAGAACCAATATTTTCATGTACCAATGACAGAGGGAGAAGCACATAGCTCAGGAGGCTTATATCTGACTCTTCTGATTGAACTCTGCCAGTATGGTGCCATTACAGAATTTATGTAGTTTTAGGTTATGCAACCCTATTCATCACCAAAACTGTGCCACATAAGCAATTGAAGATTTACAGATACTGAGTCTCTAGACGATTAAACCCTTTTTCAAATAATGACGCCTTTCCTTGTTAGTTTGATTGTGCTAACTGTCATGACCACTAACTGCTAATATTTTTAACTTGTCAGGCCTGCAAAAATCTATGAGACGTTAATTATTTTACTTCTGCAAGTCTCTTGTTAAGAATTTACTTTACATAACATATCTAGTTTTTTTTCTGTTTAAAAGCTAAATGGGATTGTTGAGCCTTTGCCAAGACACACAGCTCTTGTGTTTCATCTTATTTCAATGTTGTCTTTGTCTAGGCTGTCCTACTAATTGGTGAGCAAGGAACCGCAAAGACTGTTATTGTCAAAGGTTTTATGTCAAAATATAACCCTGAAAGCCACATGTCTAAGAGTTTGAATTTTTCATCTGCAACCACCCCATTAATTTTCCAGGTATAGTAGCGATTAATCTTCTCATACAAGATGACTGGATTCACAGAATGTTCTGATAATTTGCCAGGAGGATACTTCTGAAAGCGATTCTGAACAATGAAAAAAGCACCTGTTCAAATGATCCAAGGGTCCTAACACATGATTTAAAACTTCTGTAAATAAATTGTTCCTTTCAACTTTTTCAGTAGTTGTTGAGCTGTTCTTGGACTTCTACAATACCATGAATATTATTTTCTTTATCATATGTTATGTTTTTGTGTCAAATATATCACTTCTCACTAACCAGGAAGAACTGTTAGACTTCACTAAACACCGTGGGTAAAATAAGTGCTACCCACAACAATCTGTCATTAAAAGTGTGCTGTCTGCAATTTAAGTTTCAGTCATTTCAGTTACTTATTAAAGTAATACATGCGGTGCAGCTGCTCTACATACAACTATGAATACTTAAATTCTGAACTGTATTGCCTGTCCAAATTTCTACCAAGCTAATTTGAATAATTTCAAGTGTCTTTAACCTCCTGGCAATATATTTGGGAAATATTTTCAAGGCAGTCTCGTATGCTAGGCCAAAGCACTGTCTGGGCTCTAAGTGCTGCTGATGAATCACTTATCATCTGCCTCTATAGCAGATGAAGTAGTAGAAGCTACTAATGTGTTATATAATATACAAACATGTAATTTTGCTCTGAATTTCCTAGGATTTTTCCTACTATTTATTTGGCTATAAACAAAAAGTAACATATTTTTATAAAATAAATGTAGGCTTAATTGATGATAGCTGAGAGTCTGATGATCAGGACATCTGAAATAGTTAGCATAACTAAGTCAATTCTCTGTTAAAAATCTAGATCAAAACATTCTGTCACGTGCTTTAAATTACTTTAACTTCTTAAAATCTTGATCTAACTGATGCCACTTGTGTAAGAAGTCAGGAGCCTAAGCCCAATGTAAGAATGCAGATATTTAGGTTTACACTGAAGAATAATTATGTATGATTATGAGCTTTCACTTGGTATAGTGTAAATAAAAACTGGACCTTAAGAAGAACAGAGAAATGAAAAGAGGATGATAAGAACAGTAGTGGCAAGTCTACCATTAGGCAGATTTATCTCATCAAGTGTATTTATATATGAATTTAATTATCAATGGATGCTTTTATGAAGTACATTGATACCTGCTGGAAAGGTCTTCCAGAATTACATTTTCAATTTAATCTTTATTGCTAGCAATCATCATCATGCTAATAAATGAATAAAATGAAAGAAAACTTTGAAACATATTCAGATTTATGAAACTGTTAGGCATGGTTTTCTACTGTAGACACCAGCCTAGTGCTGTGTAGCTTGGGATTTCAGACATTCTAGCTGAACTAGTGCAATTACCTCCAGCAGATGCCTTGCCTAAACTTCACTTAGTAAAATCTTGTGTAACAGAACCATCAATACGTTTGATTGAATCATGTATGAAGTGAAGTGCTCTTTGTAATTATGCTGCTAATTGCTTTCTAACAGCGTACAATAGAAAGTTATGTGGATAAGCGCATGGGCACAACTTATGGTCCACCTGCAGGCAAAAAGATGACTATCTTCATTGATGATGTGAACATGCCCATAATCAATGAATGGGGAGATCAGGTTAGTTTGTAAAAGAAGAAAAAAGAATGCAAAGGTGTTTTTTTTTTCTTTTCTTGCTGCACTGTAAAATTGGCTTCTCAATCATGCAGAAGAGGGTAAATTTGACATGTAGTACTTTAATTTTAAACAGTCTTTTTAAAGAACCCATCTATATTACTTTGTCAGGAATTAATTGAGAATAAATATGCTGACTTGAAAGAAGCAATTTGAGTACTTGTTAAAACACGTCTGTATAATTTTAGTAATGTTTTTTAACAACACTCATTTTATAATTAAAAATAAGTCCTTGACACACAAATTGTGATAGCAAACTGACATTGTGGGCAATAATTAAAATGCTGTGAAACATGAGAGGTTAGAAGCATCTTCTCTGCTTTAGATAAAATGGAAGTAACCTTTATGTATATTGACAAGGTTGTTCTGAAGTATATTGCTTCAGAAACTAATGGTAGAATTTCTATAGAAGTATAGCTGTGGGATGTACTCTCTCTGGGGTGTTTTCAGCTTGTCAAACAGAAATGTAGGGTATCCATTTACGGCTAAAGAAAATGATTTTACACTCTTTCCTATGGAAGTAATTCTACATTTTCAAGCTTGAAAATCATTTCAGCTTGAAAAGTATTTCCAACAGTAATGGAAATCATACAGCATTCAAGTGAGAATAAAATGTAGTATGAATGATTAGTTCTAAACTAGGGTACGCCTCTACTCTCACAATTTTTATCCGTAGATATTACCAAATGTGCTTATTCTTACCAGTGCATTTTTATCCTGAAGCAAATAAGCAGAGGGTTAGGGGACAAAATAATGTTATACTCTTTGTTAAGTCTTTCAAATATGTAAGTATGTTTTGTATTTCATTCAGTTGTATGTATAATGTTCTGTTATATAAAACCTGGTTATTTTACAGGTCACTAATGAGATAGTTAGGCAACTGATGGAACAGAAAGGACTGTATAACCTGGAAAAACCTGGTGAATTTACCAGCATTGTGGATATTCAGTTTTTGGCTGCCATGATCCACCCTGGGGGAGGTCGCAATGACATTCCACAGAGGCTGAAGAGACAATTTTCGGTGTTCAACTGTACTCTGCCTTCTAATTCTTCCATTGACAAAATTTTTGGTAAAATGAAATTAGCTTTGTATCCATCTCATTTTTGAAAATAGTAGTTCATTTTTCCTTATCCTTCTATTTATACACATTATTTTTAAAACCGTGGCGTAATTCCCCTCAGACTTTTTACCGGCACATTTTCCTTCAGTAATCACTGCCCACCTGCAACATTGTCAGTATGTAAGTTTTTCAGGCCCAGTCTCATCTCTGAAACTCTTGGTATGCTCAGATTTAGTAAGAATGACATGAAGGTATTGTTTTAGTGACAATGTTGGACATTTGCTCAAGTGCCACTGCTGCTAAGAATGAGTGACTAAGGACTGAAGTTTCACAAAGGATGGGATCATACTGATTTCAGACTGGAGATTAGCTATTCAAAGCCAGTGGAAGCTATTTTGGGAGAAAAAAGAGCCTTTTAATGAGCAGTTAATTAAAAGCTAAATAACCATTGAGCTGGTGGCAGACTGGTGTTAAGAATGGCTGAATGAAGATTTGAATAAAGACTGGAAAGCCATTTCAACAAACTGGAAAAGTTTTTGGGGATTGAAAATAAAATAGAAAGAGAAACTTCAGATGATCATTGCTCTTGGTGTTGAGCTAACGTGTCTTTGATTTGGCAATCTTCTTTTCCACAGGTGTAATTGGAGAAGGGCACTACTGTACTGAGCGGGGATTTTCAGATGATGTGAAGAAAACAGTAGCCAGATTGGTTCCATTGACACGCAGACTGTGGCAGATTACCAAGCTAAAAATGTTGCCCACACCAGCCAAGTTTCATTATGTCTTCAACCTCCGAGACCTCTCGAGGATATGGCAAGGAATGCTGAACACTACATCAGAAGTAATCAATGAACCACAGGTAAGTGCAGCACATCAGTGACCTTGTTATAATTAGTGTAGGAAAAAGGATGTAGAGTCTATTTTAGCATTTGAGTTTGCTTTAAAAAAATGCAGCTTTAGTGGGGTTTTTTTTGAGGCAAAGGTGTTTTAGTCCAGCTTTTATAGTTCCAACTGAAATGGCAACTTTGTTTCAAAACAAGAACAAAACCCACTTCTTTTGTCACGACAGTTTGCTTTTATCTACTTTTCCTATTACTGACAAATGCTAGTTTATTTGAAAGAAGTGAGAAAATGAGTGAGAAGCAATTAACTTACTTTAACTCAATGAAAATGCTCATATATTGATTAAAAAATTGAATAGTTCCTCCTTTCCATTACTGTCTTGAGACTTTCAGTCACTACCTAATTTCTGTCGAACAAAAATTATTTCTTTTCTAATGTTAATGTGATTTTTAAATAAGGAAATAAAGGCAAAGCTTTTATGTTGGTATAGTTTCTTTGCAAGCTGGATGAGTTTATCAGTACAAGAAAGACACAGAGCTCCTGGAGCGTGTCTGGCGGAGAGCTACAAAGATGGTTAAGAGATTGGAGCACCTCTTTTAAGAAGGGAGGCTGAGGGGGCTGGGCCTGTTCAGTCTCAAGATGAGGAGACTGAGAGGAGACCTCATCAATGTCTGTGAGTATCTGAAGGGAGAGTGTCAGGAGGACAGGGCTAGGGTCTGCTCAGTTGTGCCAAGCAATGGGACAAGAGGCAGAAACTGATTCACAGGAAGTTCCACCTGAACATGAGGAAGAACTTCTTTAGTGGGTGGATGATGGAGCACTGGAGCAGATTGCCCAGAGAAGGTGTGGAGTCTCCCTCACTGGAGATATTCAAGAACCATCTGGATGCAATCCTGTGCAATGAGCTCTAGGACGAGTCTGCTCAAGCACGGAGGTTGGACCAGACAACCCTGTGGCTGTGGTCCCTTCCAACCTGACCCATTCTCCTTCTCTGATCTGTGAAATGCACCTTTTTTTTTTTTGTATGTAGATGCTGATAAAACTGTGGAAGCATGAATGTAAGTGTGTTATTGCTGATCGTTTCACAACCTCGGAAGATGTTAATTGGTTTCACACAGCTGTGGCAAAACTCATTGAGGAGGAATTTGAAGATATGAAAGCTTTGCTGAGTCATGAAACAGATGCATTCTTTGTTGACTTCTTAAGGGATGCACCTGCAAAAACTGGTAAATTTTGTTTTATTTATCCGTATAAAGGCATTTAGTATTTCCCATTATGGTAGAAGTTTAAGAGCAGGACCTGGATTTCTGAGCTTTGCACCATATAAAACATGACATTTGTCATCAAAAAGCCCTTCAAAAAGCCCTATGCTCAGATTAGTAATATGTTTACTAGTACTATATGCTCTTTTTGTCCCTGGATTATAAAATCACAATATGTTTGTCCCTGAGAGAAATACGTGATGACTTGAAATGAAATAGCTCAAACATCAACTTTTAGATCTTATCTTCAAAGGAATTGTTAGTGGTGCTAGTGATCTCGAGACCCTCAACCTATTCAAAGGTGTTTTTATCAGTTGGTTTTGGCATTGCTATTTAGTACTTGTGATTATGAATCTTGAGATGAAACAAGAGCTTAAAATAATAGATTTTGTTAGCTGCCTCTCTAAATAATGGAAAAGTCTGCCCTTTCTTAGGTTTTGTACTTAATTATACTGTCCTTGGACTTTAATAACAAAACTGTAGGAATGGAATTAAGATGGTATGATTCTTTTAAATGGTTCAAAACTGTAAAAATATCACTGCAGTTTAACTCCTTGATGTATTTCTTATTAGTTCCTTATCAGCTGCTAAGTTGTTTAAATGTCTTATTCATCTTGGAAGAAATTTATTTCCACCTGGAAAACTCCTTTTGTTTAACCAGTGCTTTTACAGGTTAAAATAAGAAGTCAATTGATTGAATTAGGTCTTAATCTAGAGGAGTGTTCATATGCAGAAGTAATACAGAGCTAAAAATTCTGAAATTAAGGTGACTTGAGGCATACAAAAATACAATATAAAGGACAGCTGAAAGAGAATTAATAATCCCTCTATTTTGAGAGATTAGGTTCTGTGGTAAAATGTGCTTTTCTTAAGCTATGTTTTTATATATGTATTTTTGGGTTAGTTTTGTTATTGATTTTCTGTTGTTTTTTCCTGGGAAACTGCATGAGTATTGGAATGGTGCAATGGAAAGGAAATACAGAAAAAATCTGAAGCAAGAAAAATGTTACAGATGCTATTCTAAATAAAGTACAGTGTAGTTGGGGGTTGGGGTTTTTCCTCCACTTTTCTGTCCCTTCCCTTCACACCGGCCTCTACTACTTTACTAAGCACTAGGGAAATACTTATTTTACTGGAATGACCTATTTCATTGATTTTAATTCTACCAATTAGAGATAATGTTCTGAATTATATATTTCTCCAGTAAGTTAGAAGAGGCTTAGCAAAACTGATTGATCTAAGACAACTGGAAAAATACATCCTGTAGCATATGTAGATCATGAAATCCTGAAATTAATTGAGCTACATGTATGTAACTAAGAGTAAAATGTACTAGTATTGTACTAGTATTATTTTTGAGGAAATACAAACCACCACCCAAAAACCCCATGATGTCTGCCTGCTGGCACTGTTCCATTGAAATTTGTCAGTTGTTTATTGAAGAAATATGGGCTGGATGAGAAGTGAGATGGACTGAACATTGGCTGAGTGGTCAATCCCAGACAATGGTGATCAGTGGCTCGAAGTGTAGTTGGAGACCTGTAACTAGTGGTGTATCCCAGGGGTCAATACAGGGTCCAGTCATCCTCAGCATTGTCTTTAGTGGTCTGGGTGATGGGGCAGAGTGCACCCTCAAGCTGGTTCCTAGATTGCACAAAACTAGGGGGAGTGGTTGATATGCCAGAGGTTGTGCTGCCACCCAGATGGACCTTAACAGCAACCCTATGAGGTTCAACAAAAGAAAATGAAAGGTCTTGGACCTGAGGAGGAAAAGTACCATGCACCAGTATATACTGGGGGTCACGCATCTGCAAGTCAGCTTTGCAGAAATGGGCCTTGAGGTGCTGGTTGACACTAACCTGAGTATAAACCAGCAGCGTGCCCTTGCAGGGAAGAAAATGAGAGACATCCTGGACTGTGTTAGAAGAAATGTAGCCAGCAGGTCAAGAGGTGGTCCTTTCCCTCTTTTCAACACTGGTAAGGACACACCTGGAGTGCTGTGTCCGAGTCTGAGTTCCCATGAATGAGAAAGACTTGACATATTGGATAAAATCTGATGAAGAATGTCAGGAAATAGTTATTTTACTGTGACAGTGCTGGTATAAGTTGTCCAGAGGTGTTGTGAAGTCTGTGTCTTTGGACAAATTCATAAGCTGCCAGCTCTAGGTGACCCATCCTGAGTGGAGGGTTGGACCAGGTGACCTTCAGAGGTCCCTGCTGATCTCAACATTTCTGTGGTTTTATTTGCTGTAAGAATTCTTATGAGTGAAGCCATATCAACTTTAAGCATGTTTAAGCTTATGAATGGAAAGATGAGTGTCTTGGTTTGAAAGACAGGTATCTGCTAAGGAAGGCAGGAGCCTCCCTTGGAATGGAAAATGTAACCCCTTTCCCTCTGAATTATTATAATTTTGAAATTAAGGGGCTTTCAGGTAAAGATATGAGAAAAAGGAATAACAGGTTTTTACTAGTATATATAACAAGGCAATAATACAGAAATACTGGCTTAACTCTGACACAGTCAGATAGGACCTGACACCCTGTCAGTCAGGGCAGCACTGGCAATCTGATAAGATGGTGGCTGCAGTCCTCCTGATGGATATGGTTCTGTTGGAGCAGTGATCCTGTAGAAGGGTCTGGTCTTCCCCTGAAGGTCCAGTGGTGGCTATGTAGCTCTTGTCCTCTGGGAATCCAGCAGGCAAGGTTGCCTGTGGTGTTCCAAATCTCAGATTATATCCAGGATGGAATGCTTTGTTCCTCCCCCTGCGCAGAGCATCTCACAATGGGATGATGTAATTTTATGAGTCATGAGGTGAGACTAGACGGCCCATTAACAGAAGATATCCCTCCAGAGAGTTACCAGGGATGTGTCAGGGAAGAGATAAAGAGCCCTGCCCTACCTGGTTTCAACAGAGGGTGATAGAACACATACATCTGGTTACATCTTGCATTGTAACCTACGACAATGGGGCAGCAGCACTGTTGCCACCTTACTTTGATGGTTGACTTGTGGCTTTCAGATCACCTACTGAAACAAATGTATGCTAATTCACAGCGAATATATTTTCTTGTTGTGGCAGGTATTTATTTTAAGAGTATTTTTTTTTCCTAGTGCAATTATTTAATCAATTTAGACTGTTTTACGGAAAAGATTATTTGCAATTTTTAACTGCAGTATTTATTTACCTTCATTCTCTGGTGCTACTTTTTTTTTCTAGGACCTAAATAAGTATCATTTTTCATCATTCAAGTTTCAGATATAGAGAAAGAAGGCTATATAGTTTTTTTTCTCATTTTGTTTTAAAACTTAAGTAGCTGAAATTTCCATTTCTTGCAGGTAGGGTGTACTCAGCACTCTTATATGTACTTCTAATATATAATATTATGTATAATAAATCTGTTTCTGGGTGTTGAAGCTTTTAGTTATCTTCACATACTTATCCCCTCATTGAACCTTTGTCAATTATTTAAACTGCTGAGGTTTTATTACTTGCTTTTTATTCTAGATGAAAAACCAGAGGAAATTAATTTAGATATTCCCAAAATCTATGAACCAATCTCCTCATTTCATCAGCTACGGAATCGTTTAAATAAATTTTTACAAACATACAATGAGAATGTTCGTGGTACTGGAATGGACATGGTTTTCTTTGAGGATGCTATGGTTCATTTAATCAAGGTACAGTCTTGCTGGATTGCCATTTGTTGTTGTTCACTTGCCCTCACTTCCTTTGAGTAGAGGTATGCATGAATCAAGGTAAATTACTTCTAAAACTGATGGCAACTAATTTATTGCCAGCAAATATTTGATCTGTCACTCTGTGACTGGGTATTAAAACCTATTAAAACCTTCTCAGAAAATGCACCAGATGGAACTATTCTTTTATACATATCTTTTATGTTTGGTGGGATCATGGTGCTAGCTATTCTAACTGTATTTCAACCTTCCTTGTTCCTAATTCTTCTGGGAGCTCTTCCTGTCTTTGTAATGAGTCAAATAAAATTCAGCTTAAGACATAATTGGTTGCTTCTGAAGAAGTACATGCACCAGAGCAGGAATTAATGTAGTCCAAAGTTCTTTTGTAAATCCACAGTATGCTCACTACTTTTAAAGTTCTTTTGAATATGGATTGGAACGGACTGTAACTTTTAGCACAGCTCAGCATGATATGATTGTTCACACAGAATAGGCCTCATACAAAGGAGAGCCTTTTTTTTACACTGGAACCCTATTGTCTCGCTTGAATTCTGAGGTTTTCAGTATTTCTTGAAATAAATTATTAAGAACTGAATATAGAATTGCACTGTCCCTCAAAATAATATATTGCATATCAAAATAATTTAAATTTAATTGTAGTTGACGAACACATTAAATTGCAGTTTTCAAAAATTTTGGGCGAATTCTTGTAATTTCACAAAATTAGTCCCTAAGGATCTCTCTGCAAAATGGATGATGCTCTACTATGGATTTCTTTGGGACAATTGTAAATCACCATCATGCTTACTAACAAGTTTCTCATTTATTCCTAGTAAAAATACTGTAGAAATTCGGGATCTAGTAAAAAAATTTTTTTTCCCTGGACAGCCACTTGTCATCAGGAATATCGTCTTTGGGTAGCTAGATGGTAAATACCTGACATATTTTATTAGTTTTTGCTTTGGTAAAATGAATTGGTAGTGCCTCTATGATTCTAAATGCTTGAAAACACCAACAATTGTGTAGACCTGAGACAGCTTCTAAGTGAAAGTGAGATAGACACAGTTGAGGTAATGCCTAATCCAAGTTGACATAATATGACTTGAATGAGTTAAAGCTGAGGGATATCTTAAATAGAGAACAAAGTTTCCAATTAATGGCTGGTGTGCCTCTGCCTGGAAAAGATCTAATAGCCATTTTTGAAATGATCGGTGATATTCCAAGGGTGGTGTGCAAATTAAATTTTCTTTCTCTGGTTAAACACTAGATTTTATCTTTCTCATGAAACATTAGCCTGTGGAAAATAAAAAATACATTGCACTCACTATGTAAAATAAATAGGTTTAAAATTAGAGGGCGTTGGCATGTCTATTTTTAATAGCTTGGAAAGAAGTAATTTAGAGGAAAGGCAAATAAATCGGGGAATTGCCTCTGTGCTGCTCTGGATATTCACGTAGGCTCTTCTGAATACTGTGAGGGTCTGTCCACTTGCAACTGAAAGGCTGTGGAGCAAGTTTGTCTCCTGTACTTAAAAGACATGTTTTCTCAGCATCAGATAATATCTTCTACCTGCATCCATGTTTCATGGCAGTGGAACAAGTGTGAAGTTCACAGTTAATGCTGAAATTTTTTTTTTCTCTGAGTTCTAAAGGGTCTGCTTGTTTACATTGCACAGTTCTGAATTGAAGGGAAATGTGGAGCAGTAGGAAGCTACTGCCTTTTGGTTTAAATGACAAATAATGAAGTGGGAAAAGAACATAGATCTAATTGGGAGATGTTTCACTGTGATCAAATATTCATACTGATACTGTGCATTTTTGCAGTCGAGTAAATGAGAAGCTTAACAAGTTTCATTATAAAGGCAGTGTTATTATCTGCTGCAGAGGATACTGAAGACTCTTTGTCCTGAATTTTACATGCCTGTGACATCCTGTCTTTCTGGTCACAATGAAAGGACCTGGTGAGATGTGTCTTAACAAAGTTATCCAGAGGTCATGGTATTGGGGAAATTATTATTTCCTTCCCAATTCTGCTAATCTGTCATGCTGTGATAGCACATCACTAAGAAATCACAGCTAAGATTTACTTGTACTTTGTGGAAATGAGAGATGTAATTTTACTGATAACTGAATGTGCACACTGATGGAATCAAATGGTTGCTCTACTATTTGACGAGTTAGCAGAAAATACTGCAAAGTACAAAGGTCCACAGAAAATATTAATAGTAATGCAGAATCCCTTAATCAAACCTTAAAATTTTCATTTGTTCTTCATTTCTAATATAACTCTATTGATGCAGTAGCATAGAATTTTTGCATGTGTAACTTACAATGTGTAAACATGGTAGCAATAAATGACTGGTGTGTTACACAGATTTCTCGTGTGATTCGCACTCCTCGTGGAAATGCTCTTTTAGTTGGAGTTGGTGGCTCAGGAAAGCAGAGCTTGACAAGACTGGCATCCTTCATAGCTGGCTATGACACATTCCAGATAATGTTGACAAGGTGAGCATTAGATGAAATTTAACTAAATAAATACTTTGTGTTTTAACTCTTCCTATAAATAAAACAGGCTCACATTCTCTGCTTAATGTAGTCTGATCACCATCACATAGAGTGGAAAGACATGAAAATCCTTTCAGACTTACTAGATTTGCTTGATTTTCTACAATAATTGTGAATTTTTACCATCTTTGGAGAAGTAAATTATTTTGTGCGTTTCACTGCATGAGAAGGAATATTGGCAGTATCTTTGAGTCTTTACACAGGTCATTAAATTGTACTGAAAATACTTTTTGGTGGTTATATATCCAAAATGCCTTCATGAGTTTATCTTGTAATATCTCAAATGCTGTCATGAGGTTGAATCCTTATCCCTGCCCATTAATTTGGTAGATCTTAAGTGTATGTCAAGTATTCTGACAATCTTTTCCAAGGATATTTTGCCTTATTTCATACTGTTCAGCCCAATGTGGTTTCTTTTGAGATAACTCACAAAAGTTAAAAAAAATTATAAATCCTTCTCTGAATGCCTTAGAATGAATGCTTCCCAAACTGTCTGTAGGACAGGTCAATTTTTACACTCAAATAAGATGTCATTTTAGAGAAGTAAAATTATTTTAAATCTTTTGGAGGTGTGTTGGCTGCAGAAGAAATTGTAGATTCACATGTGGGAGGGTCCCTTGGTGCAGGTCTCATCAGAGGGTCTAACTGAAATAAGTACCTTTTTGCCTTAAATTCCAAGACATTGTTTCTAACTTAAATTTGCTTGGGTTTTTCCCTCTTTTGGGAAGAAGAGGTTTTATTTTAAAAAGGAATGAATATTTGTTCAACTAACTCTTTTTTTTTTTTTTTGTAGATCATACAACACATTGAACTTGATGGAAGATCTGAAACTATTATACAGAACAGCAGGACTGCAAGGCAAAGGCACCTGTTTTCTTTTTACAGACAATGAGATCAAAGATGAGTCTTTCTTGGAATACTTGAACAATGTTTTGTCATCAGGAGAGGTAAGATGACTCCTCACCATCGATTTTCTGCTTAATAAAATTTATAATTCTGAAGTAAAAGAACAGTTTTTATTTGAATATTCTATTATAAGTCAAGGGATACATTTTCAAAAACTAAAACTCAAGTGCTTTTTATCATTAGAGTAGTATTAAAAATGGAGGCAGTTTACAAAATCTGCAATATCTTAGGTTAGAGTGAGAGAAGCTATCTCAAGGGAAATGAGAAGAGCTTTAAAGAAAATAAAATTGAGACTTGGGAAATACCACTGGTATTTTAAAAAGTTGTCTGTTAAATTAACTATTCATTTACAGTTAGTTTTTTATGGTAAATTTATATCTAGAATGGATGGGATGGATTTTACAGATTTTATTTACTTATTTATTATTTAAGGGTTGTGTTTCAGAGTAATTGCTACTAGTTATTGGAATATAGGCAGAAGGAATCAAAGCCATTGGAAAGTGGGGTTTAAATTTTTACAGCAAGTTAGATTTCAGCCTGTTTAATGGAATCACTTCAGCAAAAGTTCATGTTGAAAGGAGTTGGCAGGTCCTAATAACTTCAGTGTCTAAGATGTATGTTCCTTCCTGCAATGCTGTGTATTAAAAGAACCTTGTGCTATATCCTCAATTTTGGATTACCTTAAAAAGCATGAAAAATCTTTCTTTTTCCCAAAGGTGTCAAACTTATTTGCACGTGATGAAGTAGATGAGATCATTAGTGACCTCATTCCCTCCTTCAAAAAGGAACATCCACGAAGACCTCCAACCAGTGAGGCTCTGTATGACTACTTCATGACCAGAGTCCGTCAGAACCTTCACGTAGTTCTTTGCTTTTCGCCAGTCGGTGAAAAATTCCGAAATAGGGCCCTGAAGTTCCCTGCTCTCATTTCTGGATGCACTATAGATTGGTTCAGCCGATGGCCTAAAGATGCTCTGGTGGCAGGTACATGTAGATTTTATCTCTGCAGAGATAAAATTTTCTGATCAGTGGCCAGCAGCTGTTTTAATGGTGTGGAATTTTGCCTGAAGAAACTTAGTTGATTCTAAAATTTGATGTAGATATTTTCTTTTTTAAAGCTTGCCTGTATTAAGCTGTTGAAATATTTCTAAGAGAGGAAAGGTTTTGAACACAGTTTGAAGAAAATTTCCCTGTGAAGATGTCTTAAAAGCATTAGCAAAGAAGGCAAAGATGCTACTAAAGAAAGGGATTATTTGTGACTGTGTCTGTGCTAGGGCATACAGAGGAACGCTGTGATTACCCAGTACCTGGTAGGTAGCAGTTAGGATCAGAGAGAAAAGGCAGTTGCCCACTTTCAAGATGAAGGAATGCCCCATCCTTGGCTATATTTTTTACTAAGAAGTATGGAATAATCCTCAGAATCTGATGGTGAAGAGTAAAGAAGGCTGGGGTTTCAGAAGCTTGGTGAAAGCCAAGATAATACATCCTGGCTTGTTTTATAGTGACTTGTTTTTAAGCTAAGAAGTTTTCCTAAATATTTACTTACATTTATCCTTTCTTTGTTTCCGAAGTATCTGAACACTTCCTGTCCTCATTTGATATGGACTGCACTGCTGATACAAAGAGGGAAATTGTGCAGTGTATGGGCTCATTCCAGGATGGAGTGGCAGAAAAGTGTTCTGATTACTTTCAAAGATACAGACGTTCTACACATGTGACTCCCAAATCCTACTTGACCTTTATTCAGGGATATAAAACCACATACAAAGAAAAACATGCTGAAGTGCAAACGTTATCAAACAGGTAAATGACTCAGGTTACTTCTGTTATTTTGTATTTTTCTTCCCCAAGTAGGTATATTCTGATATACTTCATTTCCATGCAAGGATTGTCTCCTTGCACAGTAAAAAAAGTTATTTTTAATTCTTAGAATTGTGTAAAGGTGTGACTTCTTCAAATATTGTAGTTGCTCTTGCAACAACAATATAACAATATAAGTTAAAGACTATATATATTTGGAGGGGAAAAAAGGCCAGTGATGCATGAAAAACGGAGGTAGAGGGAAATATGAGGTGAATATAAATGATACCTGTGTTTTATTAAAGAATTAAAGAAAACATCTACATGTAATTTCTTATTATATTGATAATAGCATTTAGTTTGCCAGGCAACAACTCTTGTTTTCTTGATGAACACTTGTATCCTCCTGTTATGAACATGTAAGAAGTACTCTTGGTGGTTTTGTGAACACAGAGCCTCACTTAGACTGCTGAACATTTTACTTGGAGATTATTAAAGTGGTTTTGATATACTTATTCCTATTTTCAGATGCTTTATTAAACTAATGAGATTTATTTGCAGATATATCTTCATGTCAGGAACACTCACACCAACTGCTAATTTTATATTTTATTTATCATTTAGTATCACCCTTAAGAAAAACTGCCTTCTCAGTTTTGAAAGGCTATCAAAAAGAGCTGGAAGCATTTAAGAAAAGTAGTTTATTTCACTTTGAAACATTCTTTGTCTTCAAAGTCAAATCGAATTTGAAATCTGTAGTTACATTATGGGTGAAGGCTTGTAAAACAGAAAGGTATCTGGCCAGGTATCTGAAAATACCTTCAGATTTACCAGGTTAGTTAATGCATTCCAGTTCATTTACTTAACCCTAGCACCTTAATTGCACTGTCTTAATTGCTTTGGCAGGTGTTTCACTTTGTCTGTTCTATATTTGTTCAGCTGTCCAAGTACTGTGCAGCCTTTGCAATAGCAGCCTCTGTAGAAGCCACGTAAACTTGTATGAAAAGTCCCAAGTGAAGACTTTTTGAAGGAAAAAAAGCACTGCTGGAGGGGCATTTTAATGCTGAATCAGAGAAGTCTTACCTCAATACTATTTTTCTGTTACTCTCTTTTGTTTGGTTTTGGTTTCTTTTCAGTGTCAAATAAGAAATATTGATTGGTTATAATTACCAGAATTTTAGTAATCAGAAAATGCTTTCTGCTGTATGGAACTCAGTTCTTTGAGTATTGGCTCAAGAGGGACAGTGACATTTATGGAACCAACATATAGGATTTTTATGCAGTGATACAGACATACTGCTTGATTAGAAGAGGGTAAAATTTCAAGCCACAAGCTTTATTCATGTACTTTATTGTCCACTTTATTGATTCTGAAGACATCAGACTTCGTGAAGGTTCTTGCCCAAGTTTTATTTTTGGTGTAAAACATCTTTTGCAATCGCCCATTCCGATTGATGAGATTCATTCTATATGGAATGAATATATGGAAAGTAGAGTGTGAATTGCACGGTGAATGAGATGCTTTTTATTTTGCTTTTTAACATCAGAATAAATACTGGTCTGGAAAAACTGAAAGAAGCCTCTGAGTCAGTGGCTGCTCTAAGCAGAGAATTGGAGGTCAAAGAAAAGGAACTTCAAATTGCCAATGAAAAAGCTGACATGGTATGTACAGCCTTCAAAGTGTATTGCTGTTGGATTTTTTTTTTCCTTTTATTCCTTCTATTTTGAAAAGATTAATCAATTAAAATGAAGTTAAGTGTTGGAAAGAAAGGATCTTGGAGAAAATGATCTTATTTGAGTTTTCTGGAATCGGACAGATACGATTCTACAACAAAAAATCTTTTAACTAGGACGTGGGTTTTCTCACATTCTAGGTATTGAAAGAAGTTACAGTGAAAGCACAGGCTGCTGAGAACGTGAAAGGTGACGTTCAGAAAGTGAAAGACAAAGCCCAAGCTATTGTAGACAGTATCACGTTTGACAAAGCCATTGCTGAAGAGAAGTTGGAAGCTGCCAAGCCTGCTTTGGAAGAGGCAGAAGCAGCCTTACAGGTTAGTATTTGGACCGTGTATAACACTACCACTAAGAAGGTGGATGTCTTTGAAAAATAAAATTGCAGGTGCATTGCATAACTCTTCAGTTGACAGAAAATAAATATACATATTTTGAGGCTTTTTAGGTTGTATTTTGTTTTTCTTTTTTCATGTGAGTACCAAACCCCAAATAGTCAGTTTTCAGAAAAGGGCAGGTTTTAACTTTCTTTGAAACTGTAATTAATATATCATGCATTGCAGGCTGATATTAGACCAGTAACTGAATATGGATACTGTTGTTAAACAGTTTGTGCACAATGAGTGAATTGCTTTCCATGTAAAATCAGCTGTAATTCCACCCAAATCCAAACCTCCTATTTTAAGTTTTCATAAACAAATTGCATTTTCAATAAGTTTTCTGGTCCACTATTTTGTGTCTTCTTAAAAAAAGTATTTTCTTAGGAGTTGTGACATATACCAAGGCTTCATTTCCTTCACTATACTTTTCTTGAAAAGCTTTTTTTAAATAGAATGATAACCCTTCGCCCATATATTTAAGATTAAAAAGGATTAATAAGTTGATCTTGCATAATCAGCTGACTTTATAGGAGGATGTGCCTCAAGACATTTTGCTGTGAGCAGTAGTAGTGGAATCAGAAATATACCTCTGTTGTGCTAGCAGGGAGCTCACATCTCAAGAAACAGAGAAGTATGAAGGAAAAACCCGAAGGATATATAAACCTCAAAAGCTTTTATGTAGATTTACTGGAAAGTTTGCTTTTCTGCTTGAGAGGCTGCCAGCAGTTGTGATGGTTAAAGACTGATTTGAAGGAATGCCATGATTTTCTTTGAAATTTAGTATTAGAAAATTTTTTATGGTTCTTCTGAATGTAAGACTTTGCTTTGAGTGAGAGATGTTTAACAGTCTCTGACTGCCATGATTCTTAAAGGACAGAGTGCAGAAGTCAAAATGAAGGTTGATGACCTGACAGCTGGGAGGAGTGGAATAAGGCAGAAGGTTTGTATTGTAAGACCCTGATATTATAGCCACATGAAAAAGCTTAAAGGACTAGCAGCAACAAAACAACAAATCCATTAGTAGGCAAGCATTCTGACAAGATAGGCAATGTTAACTGGTCAGCATCTGCAGTAGAAAGAGAGCACCAGTGTTCTGGGTCTGGACCTGTATCCTATTAAAGCTTAATTTCTGCTTTTGACTATAATGGCTGAACCAAAACAATACTGCTCTTCTTGAAATATAGGGTGATAATAAATGAAAAACTATTTTCAAGAAAAAGCAACACTAGCATTACTGTAAGACTTCACAATGGGAAAAAGTAGTTTGGCCTAATCTCGAAATTCTTGGATTTTCTGTAATAATTTACTTTGCCTATGTCTAAAAGAGAAAGACAAACTATCATAAAAACAGGCCTATCAGCATGAGTATATTTATTCTCAGCATTCATTCATTCATTCATTCATTCATTCATTCATTCATTCATCCATCCCCTTAAGCAAGAATCTTCTCTGTATGGGTCTGCGTCTTCCAAAAAAATCAATCTCATAATCACTACAGGTTTGCAAATTCTAGCCAGGGATTCCTCTAGTAGAATTCTGCTTGCAGAGTAGATAAATGCCTATTAAATATTTGATAAATAGATAGGTTTTTACCCAGATGAAAAAAAAGTGATTAGCTATTTCTGTCAATTTTTTGCATATTTTAGGAATGATAAATGCTACATTAAGAGAAAGGTAGGTAAAAAACATCTTTATAAGCATTTCTAAACATATAGCAAGATTAGTTTTTTAAAGTTTGAGTAAGAATTGCCAAAGTTCAGTAAAATTTTGTTGCACTTTGCCCTGTAATAAAAATAGCACATTAAACGCACAACTATAAAAAAGTAAAGAAACAAAAATTAAATGTAACAATTTTGCCACAGTTTGTGTGTTAGGAAAAAAAGGCGGAGCTGAATTTCCTAACAGTAACTAAGAAACTCTGGTTAAAGTTTTCACACAGATATCTGGAAAAACTGTGGTGGATAATTTGGTGCACACTGAGCCCAACAAGCAGCAAAATACTGAAGGGAAAAGAAGGGCTGGCAGAGGAAAGGCGATCTGGGTAGTCTGCAGTACTTTGCAGTCCCTTTATTGAAGTATAGACACAAGTAATTAAAATCTGCCTTCATGAATTCCCGGTGAGGCGTGTGCTAGGCTAGAAGCAAGGTGTCATAACACTCACAGTAATCTGTTGCTTACTGTTTGGGCTGCCATGTGCTTGGACTGCTTAAGCTGCCTGTGAATAAGCAAAGCTTCTGCTCAGAGTTGTGGGTGTTACAGGAGCGGGTCTGCCCATCAGCATTTCCCATTTCTCAGTGCTTTTTTTGCTCTCTGTGTGGTGCAGTAACTGCTCAAATCAATTCTTCTCTAAGGAGACATCTTCAGCAGACTTTTCTGATAGTCCTTTCTGGTTCATGACGTAGGGTTATGAGTTACACTGTTAGACTTGGCACCCTAGGTTTACTTGGCTTTTCTTAATAGGGCCTAGGTTTTCATACATTACCATAATTTATTTTTCTCGTAGGCCTGCTTCTACGCCAGGAATATTCCTGGTAAGATGTATTTGAAGGTGCAAAGATGTAAGTGTATCAGGCTTTCTCACTGGTTTCCTTAATTTACCTTCATTTGCCTGATGTCAACAGGAAGTATTTCCTTTCTAGACTCAGTTTCTGATCAATATGTTTGCATTTATAAAAACAAGTAAAATTTCATGATATTTCTGGTTTGCTCTTTTTTTGTCAAAACTGTTCATGATAGTTTTAAGTTTTAAGGTGCTGCTGTGGAGATGCTGTACTGAGGTTTCCTAGTAGCTGATAGGAGTTAGTAATGAAAATCTGACTGGGAGGTCCTTCTAGCTTTGTGCTTTTCAGAGGTAAAAATAACATAATTTTTTTTCCTCCCATTAATACTGTTGGTGAGCTCGTGCCTCATGTTTTATTAAATAAACAACGACAGTAATTGCTTTGCCCTTTGTTTTGAATTCCTAGACAATAAAACCCACAGACATTGCCACTGTCCGCACGCTGGGTCGGCCTCCTCACCTCATCATGCGCATCATGGACTGCGTGCTGCTGCTCTTCCAGCGCAAGCTCAACCATGTGAAAATTGATCAGGAGAAACGCTGTACTGTCCCATCATGGCAGGAATCTTTGAAACTGATGACAACAGGAAACTTCTTACAGAGCCTACAGGTGCTTGTGCAAGGTTTTTTTTTTGTTTTATAATAATGCGAGAAAATAAGGGACAAAGTTTTTTCTGGTGTTCATAGGAGAACAAATGTGCAAGGGCAATCACACAATAGATCTGAGATGTTAAGGGCTTAAGAATAAGCATGTCAGAATGAAATAAGCTTGAATCTTTCTTGCAAAGTCATGTCATAAATAAATTATAATTTTTCCTAAGTAAGGCAATGAAATTTTTTTCAGTGACAGATGACTCAAAGCTTTAAACATTTGGTTTGGATAGCTGTTACCTATCTGTTTCATTAGAAATGATAACAAACATCTTTTTTTTCTGGTATTTAACTTTTCATTAATTTTCAACATTGCAATTTGTACACTGGCTTGCAAAAACATAGATGATTATTAGGATGAGCACTATCAGAACTTTAAAAAATTTGGTATTTTTTGGTTCATAGCATTTGTCTAGGGAAATGGAAAGAGTAACTGAAGGGATTTGCTAAACAAATCCCTTTTCATAACTTAAACTAATAATAGTATGATTTATCTAGTTGGAATAAATGGTATGTTGTCCTGCTCCACTGAGAGTTATCATCCCTGATTTCTGCATTTTGAGTTTCCTTAATGTGTCACTGGTCCAGCAGGAGGCTTGACCAGCTTTATATGCTTGGTAGAGGCATGGATGTTATTTATATAGTATTCACATTCCATCTACTTGTAAGGGTTTTTTATTTACTAAAGGACTTCAACATTTCATTTTGCTTGAACTTAATTAAACTTATTTGTGCTTCAGAGAACAACTACTTTTCAAGTTCTTCAGTGATAGACTTCCATTATACTTTGTAAATAAATTTGAGGGAGAAAATTGAGTGCTTTTCAGAAGGAAAAATGAAAATTATGATTTTTGGAGAAAAGAGAGGATAAAAATAAATTCTTAAAAAATGAAATACATTCCACTAATAAGATAAGGTAACTTAAGGATAAGATAGCTGTCTTGTCCTTTCAAAGGACTGTCTTGTAGAATGTATGTTTTTGAATCAGATCTAAGCTCTTCCTTTTCTTTTTGAAGATTGTAAAAATACTTATTCTGTCTTTAGCAAAATGAAATTTCAAGCAGGATATCAGTGATATTTTGAATCAATGATTAGCTGTGTAACAGTAAGATAGCAAAGATAAATGAGGGAGAACTTTTTCCATTTTGTAAGTATATATAACAGAGGAACGACTGTGTAAAGGTCTCAAAGATGCATGTGACAAATAACTTCACGTTAGTTGTTCGTAAGTAACACTTGTGATCTTCACAGTGTTCTGTGTTTTCTGGCATATGTGTATGTATAGTTTACACTTATTACATACCTCATATATATTGCACTTTTAAATCCTTTTTTTCAGCAATTTCAGAAGGACACAATTAATGCAGAAGTGGTAGAACTTCTGAGCCCTTATTTTGAAATGGCAGACTACAACATTGAGACAGCCAGGAGAGTGTGTGGGAATGTTGCTGGCCTTTGCTCATGGACCAAAGCTATGGCTGTATTTTTTTCCATCAACAAAGAAGTATTACCTTTAAAGGTACATCTGTTAATCAGTCACAAACACCCTTAGCTCCTTCTCATCCTCACCTGTTTGCACTTGAGGATTTAATCTCTACAGGAAACTTCATCTGCCTTTTTTGAACTGGTGCTCCCCTCTCCAGAAATTTATTATTTTGGACACTGCAGTTCTAGAATAACATGTATTTCAAATGTATTTCCACTTGTAAGTTGTCAAAGTTAGGAAAGAGGTGGTGTGGTTTTCCTCTGGACTCCTACTGAATGGGGTTAAAACATCTATCATTTAGTTAAATACACTACTGCAATTGCTCTACCTTAATTTAGAGTTAGGTAGAAAAAAGCCTTGAGATTTGGTTCTTTTAATATTCCAGATCTCAGTTCAGAAGAAGATTGTACAGAGAAATCTCATCAGTGTTATGTAGAGAAAAAAACAGGCCTAAGTATGTAGAATGAAAGTCAGGAAGAGAATGGTCAAGCATGTTTAACAGAGAATAGCTTGTATTTATAATAGGAATGGCTGAGAGGGGAGCAAGTTTTGTATTTAGACATAGCATATTGGTTGGACAAACCAAGTAGGCTTCTAGAGGCATCATTCTGTTCTGCCAGCTATGTCAGACTAACTTTTGTGTCAGATGAAGAATGACTGGCATTCCCGGAAGTATTTTTTTTTTTCTAATTGACATTAAACTGACCGCTCAAGTGCAGCTATCTGAAATAAGAATTTGGTTTGTTGTAAAATTCAAATGAAAGGTTTTATTGAGTGATGAACTCTCTACTGAAGAGTTTGATTTGGAAATGTAGTACAGGAAAACTTTCTGCAATATATTATAGCAAATGCTTTGAAATTTTCTGTGTATGTTTACTTTTATATTTTTATGCTCTGTAGGCTAATTTAGCAATTCAGGAGAAACGCCTAAGCAGTGCTATGCTGGATCTGCAAAAAGCTCAAGAAGAACTGGGAGCCAAGCAAGAAGAATTAGATATTGTGCAGGCAGAGTATGAAAATGCAATGAGAGAAAAACAGGTGAACTGCTCTTTACAGAAAAGAAGTCTCTGCTCTTACTTTGAAGAACACTTAATGTGTTCTTTCAATTTCACTATTATTCCTTGAAAAAGATGTTGATGGACAGTGGATAAGAGGCAGATAGTATTTGAATATTGCCTCTTTGGTTTCTACCTCTCTCCTTTGCCTCTGATCCTCTCCCCTCTTCCCTCCCACCCCATCAAAAACTATTTTATTTGTATTCTTTATTTGCCTACTACTGTATTTTCAAGTTTCATGTATGCTATATACGTATAATATATTTTAAATTCTGGGTAGAATTCCCCTGAATTAATAAGTGTAAGGAATTCTGCATGCTACTCAACAACTACACCAAAATGAAAGTTAAGAACAGAAATAGTAAAAAGAAATATTGAATCGTGTTTCTGACAGATGTTGATAGTTTGTCCTGGTATATTTTTTCCATCTCACTTTCCCTACTCTGCATGGTCATAGAAATGTTTGACAATATATTTCTAAGTTGTTATTTACCAGTTTAATGAGATGTAGAGATTTTTCTAGCCTATCAGATATACGACTGTAACTAATTTTTCTTGGTGTATGGTTTTCTCTAGACTTTGCTGGAAGATGCTGAGTGTTGCCGACATAAAATGCAAACTGCCTCAAGTCTTATAAGTGGCTTAGCAGGTGAAAAAGAGAGGTGGACAGAACAGAGTAAAGAATTTGCCGTGCAAACCAAAAGGCTAGTTGGTAAGATTTTACTCACACCTTTGAACTTGGAAGCAAGTTGCTTGAGTTGTAATGAGTAGTGAAACCGTGAATATTTGGAACGTCAAACTTTTCCTTTGTATCTTAGATTCCTGTCTCAAAAATGAGGGTGTTTTAATTCCTTTGCTAAAGCACTTTTAGGCGAAAAATAAATATAAGACTAAAGTTCATATTTAAAAAGAAAATATAATGGATGTTGTGAATGTGGTGGGACATATTTGGGACACTAATGTTTTAACTTGACTAATGTTTGTAGGCAGCAGTCCAAAGAGAGTGATGTGTTAGCAAGTGCCAATAAAATGTGTATAGCTGAGAATATATATAGAGGAGAGGAAGACATACACAGGCACTGACATTTATATGTAGAAATCAATATTTTTAACTGCAGTTACTAATGTTCATAAAAATTTGCTTCTTGGAAGGTCATTATTTTTTAAATTTGCACTTGTAAACTAAAGTACTTTGCAATAAAGAATTGGTTCATTAAATGAACTAATCAATAAATGAAATTTATCTCGTCACTTATTGTGAGTTGAAGTTTCTTCTCTGACTTTTACCTTGAGAGGCTGCAAAAGCATATATCACTGTATAGGTTGTATTATAATAAATAGGTTGTATTTTATTTGCTGGTATAATATGAATGTATGTATTAACTTATTAAAAATGTGGGTTACCTTCCCCACAAATTCATCCTATTTCTTTTATAGATAACTTGAAAGTGTCCAAAAATTTTAGGGCTGAGTATAAAAGTATGATATCTTCTCCAGTTTAAATCTTGCATTCTTATTTCAGATGTATAAAACCCCCTCAAATTATGGTGTCATGAAATTCTGGGGGAAAATTTTGAACCTGAACAGAAGACTAAAAGTTGTTAACAACAGTTGTCACTCCATAATGATGTCTGGGAGAGTTTTTATTACTAGGACTCATAATTGATTTACAGAAATTTAACTGAATTAGTACTTGTAAGGGGTTTTTCTTCCCCTCTCCCTCACCCGCCTCAAATATTATTTAAGCCTGTTCTCATGATTGCACAAGGAAATGATGGAATTGAAAGTTTGTAAGTTCATTCTGCCATGTCATGCTCATGCAGGATCTGGTGTTTGGAATAGTGTTCCATGTGTGCTGAGTTGCCATTGGCAAGCTGCCAGATGCTGATCTCTTGATTCCTACATTGTAAGAGCAAAGTAAACGTGGCTTCTACTGAAGTGTAGCATTGTCCCACCATGCAATGAGCCTTGGGAAAAAGACTGGTTTGCCTTCTTTATGGGTCAAAGTGTGTTCTTCAGTTACCAGCCAAAATGTGTAGCAACTAGTGAAGGAAACACCTTGTTTATTATTAGAATGGCAAAATTTCAAGGCTTTGGTTTGTTTAGTTTTTTTTTTTCCCCTCCTTTTTCTCTTTCAGGTGATGTTCTCTTGGCTACTGCTTTTCTGTCCTATTCTGGTCCTTTTAACCAAGAGTTCCGCAGTCTGCTGTTACATGACTGGCAAAAGGAAATGAAAAGCCGAAAAATTCCTTTTCGTAACAACTTGAACCTCATAGAAATGTTGACTGATGCTCCAACTATCAGTGAATGGAACCTGCAAGGATTGCCAAATGATGACTTATCCATACAGAATGGAATCATTGTCACTAAAGCATCTCGTTATCCTTTATTAATTGACCCACAGGCACAGGGTAAAATTTGGATTAAAAATAAAGAAGGCAGAAATGACCTTCAGGTAACAGAAATGCTTGTGTTTTCATAATCCCTAAAAACTCTTAGCTTACAAAGCATTAGAATTCAGTGATTCACATAATGCTTAGGAAATGCCATTTATATAAAAAGTCTGCTTTGAATATAAAGAGTATCTCAGATATATTTTAGTAGATTTGAGATTTGGCTAGACGTGGAAATGTATCCTTTAGCATCAATGACTTCATTTGCTTAATGAATTTATTTTGATTAAACATAAACTGTTGGAAAACAGACTGGATGAGCAATGTCTGATAATAGTCATATTTTCAGAATAATATAAGTGTTTGGAAAAAAACCCCTAGTTGATTAATACAATTTCATGTAAGCGTTTATAAATGAAGATTCACAGCATGATTTTTTTATTCTTTTAATCAGAAATTATTGTTAATTTCTGTTGTCTTAATATGGATGTCAGGAGCTAAGTTCTCTGCAGATATTGCTAGAATGTACAGAGGCAAGATACACAAATTCAATGCAAATTAGAAAATATGAGGAAGAAAGTCCTTACTGGCTACAATTATGATTATACCAATAAATCAGCTTTAAAAAGAAAAATCCCTGAAAGCCATGAAAAGTAGTTCGAGGTGCGATAATAGAGTGGCTCTGAGAATATTACAACCACTTTCATGTTGATTGCTATCTAGGTGTGGAAACCTTTAATGGTTGCTTAGTTACAGTAAAAATTATTATTAGTTTGTTTATGGCTTTATTAAAGTCTAAGCTGAATATGCTTTTTGAACATGTTGAAAATCACAGTTATACTGGGAACTACTTTTTATATGAAAGACTATTTAAGGTCCTGTTCTATGTAAACCTTTAATTTTCAAGGGTGAAAAAACCCCAGAAGAACTCTTATCTTGGAATTGACCCTGCTGCAGTTTGACTTGGAGATGTTATCCAAGATAAAATTGAAGGTGATGAAAGGTTCCTGTGAATTTTTCCTTTGAAATTCTTGGGTAGTTCCCCTCAAAGGATATCAAAACTGAAAGTGCTCAGTGCTGCTTTGCTTCTATTTTTGCAGCTGAAAAATAGAACTTTGCATTCCATGAGATCTGGCAATAGGGTATGCTGATGTTACCTTTCCTTGTGGTCACAGTCTTTGCCTTAATACTAATATACTCACAGGATCATTATTTTTGGCAGTAGTTTAAAGAAAATGAAGTATTTTATAAATATAAAACTAAGAAAAAGCTTAGTAAATGGCCATAAGGTATTGCATCTGTGTTTTTAGATCACTTCTTTGAATCACAAGTATTTTAGAAACCACTTAGAAGACAGCCTTTCTTTGGGAAGACCTCTTTTAGTAGAAGATGTTGGAGAAGAGCTCGACCCAGCACTTGATAATGTTTTGGAAAGAAACATCATTAAAAGGATATCAACCAATAAGGTAAAAATAAAAGAGCAGACGTGGAAATTCCCCTTTCCTCCCTTCCCCTTTCCACATCCTTCTCCTTCACAAAATAACTCATGATAAACATAGGACTATAAAAAATTAAACTCATTTAAACTTGATTAATGCTAATTCAAGAAAAAAAAGATAGGGTTTAAGTTCACAAATATTTAATATATTTAATGTATAGAGTTCCTTATTCCTTTGCTCATGACAATTTTTAAAACTTAAAATAGTGTGTGAATGGGCCATTTGAAGTGGTCCTTGTCTATTCTCAACAATTTTTTTGCATCAGATGTATGATTTGAAACTGGATTTTTATGCCTTTAAGCAGAAAAATGAAACCTTTTTTTTCTATATGCAGTATCTGAAAAAGCATATATTGGTTCTTGATATTTCAAGACTTCTTTTTAATATTTTTCTTAAGGTGAAAGTTGGTGATAAGGAAATAGATGTTATGAATGGCTTCAGGCTTTATATTACTACAAAACTGCCAAATCCATGTTATTCTCCTGAAATTAGTGCTCGAACTTCCATCATTGACTTTACTGTAACCATGAAAGGTCTTGAAAATCAACTCTTAGGCAGAGTCATTCTCACAGAGAAACAGGTAAAAGAATTTATTGTATCTATTTTCCTGACTGTACTTCTTATATTTACCTGTAGAATGTTTTACTTTAATTTTAATTTATTACCATCTATTCTCATATCAAGGTAACTTTCTGGCTGTCTCTATTGTGATTATTCTTAATATAATCTATTTGCAATGATTTAAAAGCTGGCACAGAAGAAATTGACTCATTCATGTGGAAGTTTCTCTGTCTCTTTATTTTTGCAACTGTAACATATTCACCTTATTTTTCCTGCCTCAATGAATTATAACCTCATGAGAAGGGCCTGTGAAAAGCAAAAGGGCCTGAAATCAAAACTGATGTTCTTCTGTCTACACACCCTGGAGCTCCTGGCAGCATAACCTAGTGCAAAAATTCAAACTTAGTTACTTCCTTGCTCCAAGGGAAAATTATTTTGACATTGCAGATATATTAGTAGGGGAAGTCCAGGTTCAGGATGCCAGTCCCAATCAACATGCCACCAGCAGCTCTGGAGGGAGGCTGATTGGTGTCCTTCAAACTACTGAACAGCTAATCCCTGTAACTCTAAGTGCAGGCAGTGTTGATGTCACGAGACTCTATGCAGCTATCACTGTATGACTACTAAGATTTTGGCAGTAGTTCCAGTTTACCTTCACTAGGGAGGAATGACAGGAATGTCTTTTTTTCCTTATTGTGGCATCTGTTGAGGTTCTCCTGTCCTTCCAGCACCTCCCTCTGCCCCACCAGTGTAAGATTTTTCTCTTTAATAGGCTCAGTCATCTTGTTCACATTGAGTAGTTGCATTTCATTCCCCAACAGTGAGTGTATGGATCTCATGAGAGAAATCACACTCAATCTGTTAAGGTCTGTCTTTTGTCAGACAGCTTCATTGCACCAACAGCTTCTCTTCAACCATTGACAGCTTGTCAACCCACTGTGTAATGAAATTATCACTGTCTATCTAAAACACGCTGTGATGTGTATATTCACAAAACCTTATGCCTAACTTCACTTCTTGGGCCTTGAAATGTAGTACTTTTCTCCAAGAGACAGTCGGTTTATTGCAGCAGCCATTGCTGTGTGCTTGCTTGGAGGACACAGGAGATGGATAGCCTGACTTTTCTCAGAGGAGCCAAAAAATAGATGGAGAAGTAACAGACTCAAGTTGGACCATGGGGAATTTCGATTAGATATTAGGAAAAAAATAATTACATAGGGAGTGGTCAAACTCGGGAACAGATTACCCAGGGATTTTGTGGAATTTCAGTTCTTGGAAGGGTTCAAGATTCACCTGGACATTGCCCTGAGCAACTGAGCTATTTAGATCTGAAGCAGTTGAAATAGTTTATTTCCCTAAGTGCCTTCCATCTTAAAATTTTTTTCTACTCTTCAACAGCCTCTTTGTCACTAAGTGGGAATGTCTAGGAAGTGGATGTATGGTGCACTCTGTACCAGCTCCTCAGAGTGTTATACTCACTACTGTTTTGTTTGAAACCACCTGGGGATATTTCCTTTAGATAAATGACAAGGGGACCACTTGACAGGCAGAGGGACTTCCACAGAATATACTTACCACTTTACAGTTTTCTTGGCCTCTGTTTACACACCTTGTGGTTCAAGGTTTCCTGAGGGGTCAATTTGAATATATCCCACTGTCCAAATATTTTTTTATGATGTCTAATTATGCATCTTTGGGAATTTAGAGATTTCCCTCATAAGTGTGTGGATTCTTACTACCTTTTGTAGCCTTTGGTAGGAAGGTGGTGGGATTATTTTCACTGGGAGATAGTTTGCCAAATGATTTGAGCAGTATAACTGCTTGGTCATATCCAGTGTTACAATGAATGTACAGAACTTCTGTCTCAAAAAGAGAAGACATTATTTATTTGGAATCAGTGTTCTTCAAGATTTTTATGCACTTTTCTATCCTTCTTCCCATTCTACCATCTCTTATATGGTTCTGGTCTTAGAATCAATGAGGTTTAGACCTGCAACAAGGAAAAGGAGTGTTTACAACTTGTCATTTAACGTTTTTGCAAAGTCTGATTCTCTGTTGTCTGGTGTGCCCATTAGTAGAATCTTTGTCACATACGTCTCACAGAATTAATTGTTTACTGATAAGAATGCTGGTACTGATTTCTTATTTTCCACCAGAATGTTAAACCAATTGCAAGATGCAAGTGAAGCATAAGGTGGTCAGCAGGCAGCTGGTACAGCTGTATGAATTTTATTCTACTATATTTCTTGCAATAATAGGATTTGAGAGATTTGATATGTGTCAGAATGTAGTATAACTTATGGTATTTTAATGATATCATTATTTTGATATATTGGCTGTTACGTAATTTGACAAAAACTTGTTTATTTCATGTCAGATAAGTCAGATTAGTGGTGGAGTTATAATATGCAAGAACTCTTTATGGCTTTTTGAATTTTCACCATCATATATCAAGATTTTTGCTGGAAAAAAGCTCAAGTTTTTTAAGGAACAGTTGATGCAAATTCTTATACTTGCGAATCATTTTGTGACAGAATGATATAAACTATGTAGCAGCTTTCATATTTTATGAATATTAACAAGAAATAGCATTCTTTGGTACAGTCTGTAAAATGTCATCTCCTTGTGAAAGGAATTCCATAAAACTGGATTTGAAATAGCCTCTTCGGTGCAAGTTCCTTGAATTTATGTACATGGTACCTTGGTTCATTTTTTCTGCATTCTTGGTGTTATGACTGGAAAATTTTGAAGATATAAAGAAAGCTTTCAACTGTGTACACTTTCTGATCTGCAAAAAGCATTTTAAGAGCTTAATAGATGGATTTTTTTCACTAAGGTTTTTATCTAGGGTTACTTCACTTGAGTTTGGTAACTGTTTCCTACTTGTTTCTCAGGCTCTTCTCGTGAGGAGAATAGCTTTCTGTTTTTATCATGCATTGAACTCTAAAGTATGTTTAACTTTTTAAACTAAACTCAGCAAAACATGAAGTTTAATTTGGCACAGTATGTTAATAGTTATATTTAATTGGATGTTTACTTTATTTTAATGCTATTCCTCTAAAAAAATATTTCTACTTCATCAAACTTGCATGAAAAAATGCTTAATGAAACTGTTACCTGTCTTTCTTTAGTTCCATGAAGCATCAGTTGATTGAAATGCAGATAACTGTAGTTTCCTTGTCTATTTTCATCTAGTTTTCATCAGTTATGGTCAGAATCTTTTGAATAAGTAAGCACATCTTCTAAGATACATTGCACTTGAATTATTCTATAATGATTGTCCCACTAAATATTTTCTACCTGATGATGATTATGATGTTTCAATACACCAAGAAAAAACTCTAAATCTTATAAAAATAATATGATTTTTCTTAATTTCCTTTGTAAGGTAAAAAGGCATTATTTAAAAGAAATAAATGCTTGAATTTGGAATGTAGAAGGAGAATGTAGAGTAAGACCAGAAGTTTAGAATGTGGAAAAAAGAAAAGGCAATTTCGAAAGTAGTAACAGTTTTTCAAAGCTGTATAAATGAAGACTACTCAAATGGGAGAGTAAAACCTTTCCTTAAGCCTTGCTAAGGGCTTAGGTCCATTTTGTCTCTAGTGCTATATGAGAGGTCACATATTTCTTAGTGCTGTCCCTGTTTCTTTGGAGTATTGGCAGCCAGTAAGCAACATGGAAAAGGACTTGGCAAGAGTGCCAAGTTCTTGGAGTGAACATGGAACTTTCAAGTTTGGAGAGACATTTAAATTACTCACTGGACCTTTGTAAACTTTGTGAAGTACTTCTTTAGACATGACAAATATTCCTACCAACTGGCTCACTAACTGCTCATTCATTAGATTGATATTAACCTTATCTTATGAAAAACTCGTAATCCATCCTCTCCCTTTTCTTTCTTTTTACTTCAATATATTGAAACATTTTATAATATTTCAGTAGAGGATTTTTATCTCTGAGGGTCTAATTTTGTATAAAATTTTTAAAGGTTAATTTTAAGAATTAACTGAAAGGACTATTATCTCTGATAAATATTTTTATAGAGATTTCAAATAGTTGTTTTTTTAATGTAAAACTCTTCTATATTTGGACCCTTGAAAAGAAACTAGGTACATAAACCACACAGGTTGTATTACTAAAAGTATAAAATAAATACTTATAGTGAAGTAACTCAAGTTCTACATACTTTCTTAATCCATGAAACATTTTAAAGAGAGGTTGAAATTATTCCTGTTTGATGGAGGAGTATTGGCACTTCTTGAAATATTTGGTGTTTGATTTGATGACTAAGGATGGCCATTGAGACTAAATTTTCAATATGGTGATAGTAAAGCAAGGCATAAATGACCACGAGATTACATGGAGGGAAAGAAAATCCTATGCCTGAAATGGTGTTTGCATTTTTCTTTTCTGAAATAGAGAAGAAAAACAATTGCTATTCTGAACTTCTTTTAGGGCATGATATGAGCATCTTCCATAATATTTGCAGAAATGATGCCTTCTTAGGCAGGAGGTCCAGAACCTGGTAATAGATCTTGTGTCTAAATACCACTGGAATTCTTTCCCCAAATTAATGTGTCTAATTTTGTCCTACACTGTTTTTGTAGGATCAGTATTTTTTAAGCTAAATGTATTATTTTTGTTTTTGGTTGCTCCTCTGTTTCCCAAATATTACTATGTAATCCAACAGGAATTAGAGAAAGAAAGAACTGATCTTATTGAAGATGTGACTATGAACAAAAGGAGGATTAAGGACCTAGAAGACAACCTTTTGTTTCGACTTACAAGCACTAAGAGTTCTCTGGCAGATGATGAGAGTCTACTAATTGTATTGAGTAACACTAAGAAGACTGCTGAAGAAGTAACACAGAAACTGCAAACTTCTGCTGAAACTGAAGTACAGATCAATTCAGCCCGCGAAGAGTACAGACCCGGTGAGTGAAGGTAGTGATGGAAGACAAATGGCCAGACCATATATTTAAATCATCAATGCTTAGAGTAGGAGAAATACTAGGAGAAGATCAGGAAGAGCAAATTTATCAGGAAAAATCTGTGTTTTCCTGTAAGTAAAACGTATCTAGGAGATGTCATATTGAGCTACAATGGAGAAAATAGTCAATTTTATGCCTCATGTGGAATTTATAAAATTGGGTGAACTGTTCTCTTTGTAGACTTCCCATTGCTCTATAAACAAGCATATCAGTCATTAGGGTCTCTAGGTAAGTATATGTTTGAGTTCCACATGTTGACATTGTTTTACAGGGCCAATATAACATTAAATATTCTCTACCTGTCCTCATGAATGCTTCATCATCTATCTGTAGGTTACTATAGTTAGCATGTTTCATGAATCTTTTGGCTTTTAACTGAGAGGTAAAAATGTGAAAAAAACAGGGGAAAAAATAGCTCTCTTTAGTTGCCTGACTTCTAGGAAATGTGTAAAATGGTACAGTTAGTGTACCAGAAAGCACTGCAGATATTATAAAACCTTTGTATTTAAAACTGAATGACTGCTGTAAAGAACTGAACTTCTTTTTGTGTAAGTTAAATCAATATAGTTCATTTGACTTTTATATGACTCTTGTAAAACTCTGTAAAGAGAAATTTGTTTGGATATTTAAACAGTAATTCAAGCAGCCATAATTTTTATATATTCTACTGATGATCTCAATATTGCAGTGTACCATTCAGCTGCTCTGCAGATATACTCATAATTGAAAACTGGGCTTTATATAGTATGCATTAACTACAGCAAAAATCTTTTTTTTTCCAGTGTATAAATGAGGATTAAATGAATTTTTAAATTATTTTTCTGGCAGTAAAAATAGAGAAACTCAAGGATCTTCTTGTATCATAAGTGTTAAACTCACTGTTTCAGAGTACATGTTTTAAAGAGTTAAACGTTTTCTGTTCTGCATTTCTACTTTGGACACATTTTTTGTTTCCTGTTCTTCAGTTGCAACTCGAGGTAGCATCTTGTACTTCCTTATCACTGAGATGAGCATGGTCAATGTCATGTATCAGACATCGCTTCGGCAGTTTCTGGGACTTTTTGACCGCTCCCTAGCCAGGTATTTTAGCTAACAATAAGTATAATTTGTATTTACCTAGTCCTGGTGGTGCTTGTAGTACAGTAAATATTTGTTGTAAACTAATACCAGAAAGAAAACTGTTGCTTCTTACAATCTTGACCAGGAACTGTCATCTTAAATACCCATACAATTTTGTCAGTTAGCAAGACAAAGACCCTTCTAATGTACTTACAGTCCTTCAAAATTTGCCATTAGATAATTAAAAATCATTATACTGCATTCATTTCCAGCTGGGAAAAAAGGCTTTATTAGAAAAGATTTTGTTTTTGTTGTTGCTCCTCCTTCAATCTGAAAGTTGTTGCTAACTTGTTGTCTGATATTCTGTGTTTGTGATCTATTATTTTTCATGTTTTCGAAATACTGAACAATGGCTTTTTTTCCTTTTGCATAGTGTTAGCTTTTATAAAGCCTAAGCAAATGAATGTTCAACTGCAGACCTTTCTTCCAACAGGTCTGCCAAGAGCCCTATAACCAGCAAGAGGGTTACTAATATTATTGAACATATGACATATGAAGTATTTAAATATACTGCCCAAGGGCTCTATGAGGAGCACAAATTTCTTTTCACATTACTGCTTACTTTGAAGATTGATATACAAAGAAACAGAGTGAAGCATGAAGAATTTCTGACACTTATTAAAGGTTGGAACTATGAATAAATTTTAAGGAGAGCATGTTATTATTATAGAAAATTTATGTATCTGTATCTCCTAGCCAGCATGCTCCTTCCTTTTGCATGAGAAACCAGTCAGTTTTAAGAGTTCATGCTTATCATTCTGATCGGGTGACAGACAACATTGTATGGTAGTTCTAATTTATAGCAGCACACTGAATATTGACGAATATGCTTTCGGAATAGTGAGAATTTAAAAGGAATATTGTTAAGTGTTCTTTATATCTGCTGCTCAAATACCACCGGGTATGTGTTTAACTTAGAAAAATTATTATTGTACTTAACATATTATAGTTTCTCTGGTAAGTGCAGCAGATAGGAACAGAAAATGATACTAAGTTTAAAAGAACATCAGAGTCTTAGCTGAATGTGACAAGTTCATGGCTTTGGTCTTTACTGCATACAAGCACTGAGTTTGGATCCATTTTGTATTACCTTTCCAAGAGACTTAATTTTCCAGGCAGCATTTATTTATGGATAATAACTGAATTTTTGCATGTTGAATCTTCAGAATATCTTTTCTCAAAAAGCATTTATTTCCAGGCACATTGCACAAAAAAACAGTAAAGCCTCAAAATATAAATTACTTAAGACTTCTGTTTAAGGTACATAATATAAAAAAATACTATAAATTAACCAAATTGCAAACTCAGCTTAATCAAATATGGCACAGTTTTGTAATGTAGAAAACTCCTTTATGATTTAAAAACTGGATTCTTCTATTAGTTTTTTCCCTTTTGTTTATTTTTCTTTGTCTCTCCATCAGTAGTAAAAATAACTAATTTCAATTTCTTGCAGGTGGTGCTTCCCTAGACCTTAAAGCTTGCCCTCCCAAGCCAGCTAAATGGATTTTGGATATGACTTGGTTGAACTTGGTGGAGCTCAGTAAGCTTGAACAGTTTTCAGATATTCTTGATCAAGTAAGTAAGAGCTTTTTGAAATTGATCTCTTGTTCAACCAGTGATTGTCTGGTAGCGACCAAGCCATGTGGTGGGAAACTGGTTTATGTGGTAGAAGCAAAACTGTTAGCGACCTATGTTGAATCAAAGGCTCAACATTTCCTTGCCAGGAAAATAAGAAGCATGTAGACTGTTCACACGTTATGTAACGATAATATTTTCAGATTGGTATTCAACTTGCCATTATCCAAGTCACATATTGCAAATTTATTCTTACTCTGGTTGTTAGATTTCCTTCCATCCCTGCTGTGCTTTCTTACACTTTCTTATGTTTTATGATGCTTGTTCCAATATTTCTCTGGTTACACGGAGTAAAATTTAGGGAGAGGGGGTTCAGTAAATTCAATACATGTAAGAATAGTCTTATCAGACACTAAGAGTATTGTAGGTAATGGTAAATAGCATTTGATATAGGTGAAGAAAACTTCCTGTATGTTTGTGTGGGGAGCAGTTATGTACTTGCAGCTCTCAAAGCTGTTACTGTGCCTAGCTAGCCATGTTCTGACATAGCTATAATAGAAAACACTGATTAGTAGCTCCTGTTTTCAGAATATGAACACTCAAGGGTGTTGTTGCATTCTACAATCCCATACTTAAAATCTGAAAGTTTATCCTGTAATTTTTAATAGCCTTATTAAATCTGTGGACTAATATTGCTAAACAAATGCCTGTGTGTGGATTACATTTCTCTGACTCTCATTAAATGTTTGTGACCTAGTGGCAGTGCAAATATAACCTGTCTGTTTAGTGATATTTGCTTCTTTGGTGGTATAATTTCAGATTTCCAGGGAAGAGAAACAGTGGAAAATCTGGTTTGATAGTAAAAATCCCGAAGAAGAATTGGTTCCTAGTGGCTATGGTCAATCTCTGGACTGCTTCAGACATCTTCTTCTTATCAGGTCTTGGTGTCCTGACAGGACCATAGCTCAGGTATATTTATATAGCCTACATGGCCTATTTAGGTATCACCAGAATAACAGTTTAAAGACTGCAGTTTAGTACTATTTTATGTAATGCTTAACAACTTCTTGTAATGGACCTTTATGTTATATTTTCTGAAATTCTTTTCAGACCACTTATGTATTTGTTGCAAGTGCAGTGATTGCAAAATTTCTGCAATATATTGAAGAAATATTATCCAATGATTTCACCGTGGTGATTTCTACTCAATTCATATGTGTTCATCCAGATCTGCTTTATCAGTTCAGAAGGGTACTTTTAGCTGTCCTTTCTTACTGGAATTTTACAAGTGTCCTCATGTTAGGCTGAAGTAAAATATTTTAATTAACTCAGTTGGCTAAAAAAAAAGAAAATTGAAAACAATTTAATTGAGGAAATATTTCTTGCATGAAAGAATTAGACCCATTTTAGAAAAATCTGTATTAAAATCTGTTCAAAGCTCTCAATTTAAACCCATTTATTAAGAAAAGTATAAAATTGAAGTTTATTAAATAGACCTTTTTTAAAGAAAAATCAGCATCTAGGAGCCTATTTTTAATCTTTATGTTCTTCTCCAGTGCAAAAGAACAAAAAATTATAAAATGGCTGACAATTCAGAGCAATGAATGGTAATTTACTGAAACTGGAATGCATCACTAAAAGTGGGATATTAATTTTATTGATACACATCTTTAGACGTGATTGGATTCAGAGAAAATCTCAGCAGTTATTGGTGTAACTGCAGTCAATAGGTTGAGCAGTATTGTATGAAGAATATCTCTATGACATGTGCTATGTGTCTGAAACACATCATGCAAAATTAGTTCCCCTGCTGTTAATGGGGCAATGGTTTTATTAAAACTAATAGTTTATCAAATGTTTAACGCTAAATGTCTTTTGTCTCTGAGAAGTAACCCAGAGGTATTAAGGGGAAGATTTCTCTAAGACAAAAGGACTGCGATGGGAAAGAGTACAAGAAAGATCATCTCAGACTGCTTGAAAGAGCCTTTTCTATTTCTTTGTGAATAAGAACAATAATCTAGAATTTTTAAAGTTAAATGAAGAAGGAATAAAAGATATAGTTGTCATGTGTTCCTCTAGATCTTCTATTTAGTGATAGTTATTTTAATCTTTACTACTGTTAATTCATTGCTTGTTTAACTGCCCAGGTGGGAAAGGCCTAAGAGCTTTGAAGCCTATCTTTAAACCTTTCCTCCTCTTTTTCTAGATTTTAAGGCTAGGAGTAACACTATCTAATGGAGATATCATCTTTAAATCATGAAAACTTTTCTAAAGTTTTAGAGAGGTTATTATTTTTATTATACTCTAATTATAGGTATTATATATAACAATACATACAGATTATAAAAATTATAGGATAAATAAATAAATAGGATTGTAAAAATTATTTTTAAAAATTTAACTAGTCTTACAAGGCTATAATAAATAATACCTTCAAAACCAGTATGATGTGCTGACATGTAAAAATAAACTTGTGTATTTATATTTCTGATATAAATTTTTTTCAGCCTTTGGTCTTTGTCTGACTTATTGGTTGTATTTACACTGAGAAGAAAACAGTATTAAATGGTTAGGTCATAAGTTAATGTATGCTTTTAATATAGGCAAGAAAATATATCATTGACACTATGGGGGAGAAATATGCAGAGGGAGTCGTCTTGGACTTGGAGAAAGCTTGGGAAGAGTCAGATCCACGTACTCCTCTCATATGCTTTCTTTCCATGGGTTCTGATCCTACGGACTCAATTATTGCTTTGGGAAAAAGACTAAAGGCAGAAACGTGTTGTGTTTCCATGGGCCAAGGGCAAGGAATCCATGCTCGTAAACTTCTACAGCAGACAATGGCTCATGTAAGTGACAAAAATCTGAATGTTTTTTTCTCTGTATTAAACACTTAGAAATAAAAATCGTGTCATGAGATAATGTTGTTTGGTGGGTAGTTAATGCTGATGCAAACCCCTGTATTTATTTATATAAGTGTCCTAAGCAAGGGAACTGTCTTTTCACACTCCTCCAATTTGCCGTAAACAAGTATTTTAAAGCTGTGCAGATGTTTTTCATTGAAAATGGAGTGCTTTTCTATAAAATGGAGTTTTTGTAGTAGATTGCTGACTGATGAACATAGCTGAATTGATTTTTTTTAATTACATCACCAGTAAATATTCTTTGTAAGCATTTAATATTATTTTTTCACTTTTATATTTGTAGTAATATGGATGTATTTTGTTAAATGAAGGAGATGAATTCCAAATATGCTGTTGATAAACTTGAGGAAAACAAGGCTGAATAGCAAAATATTTTATATTGCTGTAGTCTGAATTTGGACTTGGGAGGGACAATCTGGTAGCGCAGGAATTTTACAGGAAGAGAAATTAAAGAACAAAAGTACCTGTATGAGAAAGGTGAGATGTTCCAATTTGGCATGCTTTGCTCATCAGGGGATATTACTGCTATGCCTGCTGATGTGAAAAGATTGAGCTTCTTACTCTCCTGTGTTACGAGCTTCTTTTTATAACCTATTTTACTCTTTTGCTTCAGATTCTTGTTTGATACCTTCTCATAAAGAACTAATTACCAGATCAGATGTGAAGAAACTCGTTCAAAAATAGGGGAGAGGAGCATCTTTTGTTTAGTTGAAAGAAATGCAGTCACTTCCCCTCACTGTCTCACAAGCTCTCGTGCTGAAGGGGTATATGAGATGTCTGTAATGAAATATGGTAATTCATATAAGAAATTCTGACATCTATTGATTGATAGAAATAGATTAATTAAGTATGTTTATTTGGTTATTTTCCAAGCCTGGGACCCTTGTGAGGAACAAGGTTTAGCAGCTTGTTCTATGGAGCTACTCCTGAGCTCCCTTATGTAAGTCAAAATGTATCCATTTCTATCAGCACTGTAGTCATGACAATGTACGTTTTAAATGTATTGAAATAGAAAAGGTAGAGACTACTTGAAAAGACCAGATGAGACAAATAAGGACCAGTTGTTAGGTGAAAAAAACCAAACAAGCTAACACCACCTTCAGAACAAACAGCCCACAGCTTAGCTTCCCTCAAGGAGTGATTGCAGTTTGTGAACAATATTGATAACTTTTTATGTTCTGTTGTTTTAAACTAGGGAGGTTGGGCGCTTCTGCAAAACTGCCACCTTGGACTTGACTTTCTGGATGAGTTAATGGACACTGTGATAGAGGCAGAGACTGTTCATGAAAGCTTTCGACTGTGGATGACGACTGACATTCACGAACAGTTCCCCATCAGCCTTCTTCAAATGTCAATTAAGTTTACCAATGAACCACCACAAGGGCTCAGAGCTGGACTAAAGAGAACATACAGTGGTGAGTGCTAGAGTGGTAATGATTGAAAATTAATATTTGGACTGTGATGCTATTGTGTGGTCATGTTAAACTGGTAGTAGGTGTAAGCTGGTGAGGAACTGATCACAATTGTGCCAGGACACATCTTGGTTTTTGTTTTGAAAATTAAAAAGAAGAGAAGATATGCTGAAGTTCTGTTGCCAGAACTAATTGGACAACTAAAAAGGAAATGCCTTTTCTTTTCTCATAAGCTGGTTTCTAATATCTCGGTTCAAAGTGTTTGAATTTTTAATCCTCTGTCCTTTTGCAGAGAAATGACATGTTAATCTTTGTTGGCTATCAAGTGCTCTTTACACTACACAAAATAAAGGGCAAAGATTCAGTGCAGAAAGCAACTTGCTGTGAATTCAGCTATTAGTAAATCGTGGTTTTTTTCCCCCTGAAGTTTACTCTTTTAATTTGTGCAACTTAATAACATGCTATAAAAAGTCTCCAGCATAGAACACTTTGTGGGACAGTAATTTACCCTTGGGAGAGGCAGAGAGCCAAGTGAGTATCTCTAGAGTGATATTTTAGCACTGATTTGAAGTAGTTTTGAAAAAGATGATTACTGTGATTCTCATAAAACCTGTTTGCAATCAATAGGTGTCAGCCAGGATTTATTAGATGCCAGTAAAATGGTGCAATGGAAACCCCTGTTGTATGCCGTAGCCTTTCTACACTCCACTGTTCAAGAAAGACGCAAGTTTGGATCTCTGGGCTGGAATATACCATATGAGTTTAATCAAGCTGATTTCAATGCTACTGTGCAGTTCCTTCAAAACCACTTGAATCGCATGGATACCAAGAAGGTAATTAATGATTTTGTGGGGGAGGTGGATTAAGGTGATGGATCTTTCTAGAAGTGGAATGTATGTAAATGCTTCCTAATAACTGAACTACAAGAATGATTTTAACTTACTGGTTTTTTTCCACAAACATTCAATATTTCAAGTATACCTGTCTCCACAGCAGCAGACTTAGACTTTTAATCCAGTGCATGTTTAATTTCTGTATTAACCTTGTAAATAATAATTAAAAAAAAGCCTTCCCAGCCATCTCAGAAATATAAACCTTAGAAGTATAGACCTCTTTTTCAATTCTAATTAAGTCAATTATTTAAAAATGGATGACTGTATTTAAAATACTCTTTTGCTTAAATCTATTCTGAGTAAAAATAATAAGATTTGGCCCCTCCAAACTATCTTTGCAGCATCAAGAAATCGAAAGTGGTTTTAAATAATTATGCAAGAATTTCTCCTATGTTTCTCACTTCCATATGGTCAGTGGTTGTACAGAGCGGTCTTTGGCAGGGCAATTTGCATTTGGCATTTTAAGTGAAAGGAGGATTCAAATATATCTGTAACTTTCTTGCTATCTTCAAGATGCTGTTGAATTTGTTGTCAATGAATTATATTTTGAGAAATCATTGCAGGTGTTCTGAGAATGCAAGACTGTAATAAAAAGAAAGAGTAATAGGAAAATAACTTACTTCCAAATGGGACAGACATGGTACATCAGCTGTTTTTTCTAAGGCAGATCTAAGCAAATGAGAGGAAGATTGGCTAAAGTCACTGCTTTCTGCTTGGTTTTAGGGGATCTCCTGGAGTACTGTTTGTTACATGATAGGTGAGATCCAGTATGGTGGTCGTGTGACAGATGACTTTGACAAAAGACTCATGAACACATTTGTAAAGGTTTGGTTCAGTGAAAATACATTCAGTCCTGAATTCAGCTTCTACAAAGGATACAGCATACCCAAATGTACTATGGTGGATCAATACCTACAGTACATACAGGTTGGTAAAGGAAAGCTAATCGCTTGTTTCTCATAAGTTCCTAATTCCCTACAATTTTTCTTTTTTTTCTGAGTACTGTATTTTGTCTTTTATTCAGAGTTTTTTTTACTGATTTCTAGTAGTCTGCATATCTATTAGTGACAACTATTGTTATCAATGTTATCATTTTCATGACAGCAATATGTATTTTCTTTTGCATGTAGTTTTCTTGTGGGATGTACCTAAAGGCACAAAGTTATTAAAGAGGGCAAAGAACGGAGTCCGGACTTTGGGTACAACCTCTTGGAAATAAAAGGTTTAGATATATGAGAGTACAAGTTTGCTATTAAAATAGCACATATATATTAAAACTCTATTTGTTTGGCCTGTGACATACGGATAGACCCCAGCAAGATATTTGGCCTAAGACTATTTGAAGAAATCTAGCTTCTTACTTTACAGTAATTGAGAGGTTTTTCTATTTTTTATTTGGCTTTGTTGCTGTTGGGTTTTATGTTTGGGGATTTTTTTTTGGTGTGTTTTTTTTCTTAATGATTTGTTTCTAAATCTCCAGTTGTACTCTTTTTATATTTTACTATGTAGAGTCTTCCTGCTTATGACACACCAGAGGTGTTTGGTTTGCACCCGAATGCAGATATCACCTACCAAAGTAAAGTTTCCAAAGATGTATTGGACACCATCCTCAGTATTCAGCCTAAAGATAGCTCTGGTGGAGGAGGTGAAACTCGAGAGGCAGTTGTAGCCAGGCTGGCTAATGATATGCTGGAAAAACTTCCTGCTGATTATGTACCATTTGAAGTGAGTTAATGAAATTCTGGCAAAAACATTTGCTCTGTCTTGCCTTTTATGGATTAAAAAATAAAACAAACAACCTTTCTAAAAGCATATTTGACTTCATTCATACAGGCAAAACTTCCTATTTTAAAGAAGTGTGACCAAACTATTAATGTTTATAAGGAAATCATTAAATGTATGCTGAAGTGCTTTTGTGAGGACTTTTAAAAAAATATTAAATCCATTAATGCTTAAGTTGTCATTTGTACTATGGGGGAGGTAGGATCATCAACTTTTCACTGATGTTGTTGACAATATAAAATTTCAAATTATGTTTATGCAGTTGTTTACTTGTTAATTTTACACTTTTGATTAAAAATTTATCTGTAAGTTTGGTTATAATACAAAGCTGCCTGGTATTGTTATAGTTCCCACGCATTGCTACTCTGTTGAAGCAAAGTAGCTGGCGCAATTACTCTTGATTGGCTTGTGCAAAGAGAACCTTGGAGCAGCTTGTTGGAATTAAAGCTGAATTCCTTGAACTAAGGTAAACAGCATACAAGCTATTTAAATGGCATTAGCTCAAAGAATGATATACAGACTAAATCATGGCTTAGACTAAAACCATAGCTGGTCTCAGCATCAGAGATTTCTCTTGGAACAAATCCTGTGTTTCTGTCTCCCTTCAAGGGAGGTGCCAAACTGACCATTTAAGTTCATAAATGAATTATGTTATGTCTTAAAGATCATATTTTGGCCTAATCTTGACATAAAGGCAACTTTTTTTTTTCACTTCTCTTGAAGGATCTTTGGTTTTCTATCTACAGGTAAAAGAAAAACTAAAGAACATGGGACCTTTTGAACCTATGCACATATTTTTGAGACAGGAGATTGAACAAATGCAGAGAGTAATTTCTTTAGTGAGAAGCACTCTGACTGATCTAAAGCTTGCCATTGATGGGACAATAGTTATGAGTGAAAATCTGAGGGATGCTTTAGACTGCATGTATGATGGAAGGATTCCTGCTAGCTGGAGAAAAGTAGGTGTACATAACATTTTTTTTTTTGTTATGGAAGGAAATAAAAATCCTGTTTCTGAAGAGACTAGATTAAACTGCTAGACTTTAATAGTAAACACTTTTTTTCAAACTGTGTTTCAGAAGTGTTAACCAGAGCTGTGCTGGAATAGATTTTGTGCTAAAATAAATATAGTGAAAACAAGCCTTCTTTCATTTATAAAAATTGAAATGGATGTGAGGGATGCAGGTATTTCCCATTTTAACAGCCTGTTGCATATTGGCAGGATAAAAAAGCTAGAGACAGGACAGTAATTTAAAATGTGATGATAGATTTTAAAAAATAGCACCCACATTAGTGGACTACACTAGTGCTATTTATTCAACATTTATAATTTACATATGTTCCTTGTCTGGGTTAAGCCTCATGGTTTTCTGTCCACCTTGGTCAAAATCAGTGTTCTTTGGGTTTGACTTACAACCACATAATTACAGAATAGTAGATGCCAGAAAGAACTGTTGAAGCCAGTCTAGTTTAATCACACTTCTGAAAGCAGTGTCAGTTCAAGCAGGTTTCCCAGGAGTCTCCAGAATCAGAGAGGTGCAACCCATTCCACTGTTTGATCACCTTCACTGTAAAACTCAACCAATCAGCAACCACCAGCCAAACAAACAAAAAACCCCTTAAGCTGAAACAGAATTTCTGATATTCCGTCTGGTTCCCATTGCCTTCTCTCCTATTGCTGTCAAGGATCAGGCTCCATCTTCTTCTGTTCTCTATGAGGTATAAACATAATATCTTTGAGCCTTCTCTTCTCCAGGCTAAATAATCCCAGCTCTCAGCCTCTCCCCATAGAAACTGTTTTCAAGGGCAATTAGAGCTTTTAATGGCAACTGATGGAAAGAAAAATGGGGAGGTTTTTTTGTTGTTTGCTTCTTTTGTTTCTACTGACAAAGCGTTTTCATGGTACAAAACCTAGACCTAAACAGATGCTTCACAACACAACTATATCTCCCCATAATCTAAGTTCAGTTTTCCTTAGCTTTTATTCAGAAGAATAAAAATGCGTAACAGTTTTACAGAAATCATGTTATCTTGATATATTGACCTTGAAATTAGAAAGACATGTATGCAATTTTTCTTCTTAGTTTATACAGCTATCTAACCTTGCAAAAATGTCATAAAATGGACAATTACCACAGAGAGCATTAAGCATGTGTAAATGGAATAGTAGAGGTGAATTTGAACAGAGAAAGAATTTGCTTCAGGTTTCAGTGGGGTGCAAAGTTTAAGCATTAGATTAAATTTAAGATATGATAGATGATCTTCAAATATGCTTTGCTAATATTATATTATTAGCATGAGAGGAGTTAGCTTTTCTCGACAGCAGTATGCTATTTCAAAACATTTTTACTGTTTTTAGGCATCTTGGCCTTCCAGTACACTTGGTTTCTGGTTTACTGAGCTTCTAGAAAGAAACCACCAGTTTTACAAGTGGATTTTTGAAAGTCGACCAAACTGTTTCTGGATGACAGGGTTTTTTAATCCTCAAGGATTTTTAACTGCAGTGAGGCAGGTAAATTGTGTTTGAAGTCTTATTCTGCTTCTTTTTTGACATGCTTTTAAAAATAAAATATATTGTCTGATGAAGGATGAGTTTATACACATGGGAAGATCTGTGACTGTCTAACATTTCCTGAGTGAACTGCTCTTCCTTTGCATTTTCACTTTTTCAGTATATCAACTGCTAATGTGTTAAAATATATTTCCTGTGTTGACCAAGGTCCCAATAAGTAGAGGCTACCTTACAACATTTTTAAGGTAGACCAGAAAAAATACTGTCTCATGTTTCTGTTGGGATATCTCTGAGAATGGTCATGAAGCCCATGAATTTATTTGTCTTTTTTCCCCTCTCTTTTGTTCTGTGTTCAGTACTTACCTGGCTGGAGACTGGGCAGAAAAGCTATTCAGAATAAGTCTTATATTTCACTTCTGATTAAGTCTTTCTTCATGAAGTAGGAAAGACTTTCCTTGATTAATGCATATAAGCATGACATTTGATGTATTTGTTAACATGTGTGTGTGTTGACTTGGTGATTGTGTTGGTTGCTCAGCAACTTTTTTACTTTAAAAGGAAGCAATGAATGCCTGTGTTGGTCAGCTTAAAGGGACATACTGGAGACAGTAAGTGTCTGGAATGTGTAAAATTAGAAAAGAATACTCAGGTGAAAATACAATGGGACCTCAGGACAAAAAGCCTGAACTTTTGGAGAAGAAAATGAAGATTTTTGGTGTAAGAAAAATGTCCCCTCTTACTCTGAGGTCTGGGCAGTGTAATCTAAAATTTCAGGCATATAGCCTTGGAATTATGAAACAAAATATTTATTTTGAGTGAACAGTCCTAAATTGGGACTATCTTTTGCATCCAAGATTGTGGAAAAGGTTTACTGGCAGGATCCGAAACAGTTGGAAACTACAGTACCTTCTGGTTCTGTAAAAGGGAACTGTGGATACATAACAATATCTAATATCTAATATCCCAAATAAATACCAAAGTGAGTTTCTGGGCTTTGCTATGTGGTAAAACAAATAGAAATGAGAAAGAGGAAGAGCCAAAATGATCACGGAACTATAAATCCTGTTTAATCATCTCAGTAAATGCAGTATGGGGCAAGCATTAATTCCAATCACTTCAACCAAAGATCTTTGAAAGCCATTGCAAGGAACAGCGCAACTAAGAACTGAGTGTTGTCCAATGCATTGCAGTCTCTTTACATAACTTTAGAGCTGAGTGAGTTCTCACTCATTAAGAATACAGTTACTGAAGCGTAGAGGTGCAGGAAAAAGAAGGTAACCCCAGAAAGTATGTTTCCCTTGCCACATGCAGGTAATGTTTTCTCATCTTATAAAATCTGTGAAATTTTTTGTGTTCTCATGAGCTGGCTATCATTGATATTCAGTGGTCATGTTACTTGGTATGGTCTTTAGATATTGTATATAATAGAAAGATTGAAAATCAAATATAGTGGATAAAGTACTGAAAGCTTTCTTGTAGTTCCATGCCATCACTCCCTTAGAGAGAAGCCAAACTGCTCTAAACATGGATAGCAAAGAGAATTAGGTGTTAATTTTTGTACTGAAGAGGATATGTTACAACCATGCAAATTTATTTCTAGTAACTGCTAGGAAAAATGGTTCTATGCTCATGTGAAATTGTAACCCCAAACTTTTCTGGTTTGGGCAGGAAATAACGAGAGCTAACAAAGGATGGGCTCTTGACAGTGTAGTGCTGTGCAATGAAGTCACTAAATGGATGAAGGATGATATCACGAGCCCTCCTTCAGAAGGTGTCTATGTGTATGGGCTATATTTGGAAGGAGCTGGTTGGGACAGAAGAAACATGAGACTGACAGAATCCAAGCCCAAGGCACTCTTTGAGATGATGCCGGTAATAAGAATATATGCAGAGAACAACAGTAAGTAATGGTGTTGCAAATAAATGTTATTTCCATAGAATTCAGTATAACTTTTTATTTAACTGCATGGAAATCTTTTGGGCTCGTAGGGACTTCATGAGGCTGTTGCTAATCATTGTATACATACCAAATCCCTTTCAATGGGGGAGGCTTCCCAGTCTCCCTTGGAAAATATGCTTTCAGACTTGCTTCATAATTGATAGTAGGCACTTCTCCCAATATTTAGATATGTCTCTACACACGGTCTTAATGGCATTAAGAACTTTTTAACTCATTTACAGGTGAGATGTACATATTGACAATATATATCCTGGATTGAAAACACCAGCGTTCTTATACATAAACTCTGTTATCTCTGTAACCTAAACCTAAATAATCTCTCTCATACATGTGAAAAATAAATGTAATTTTTATATTTATGTAACATATAAGTATGTATATACAACATATAAGATATACATGGATTATATATATATATACATATATATTGTGTTTATAGATAACATATTATATATATTGTTTATAAAATGTGTAGATTTATGAAAATGTATTTTGTTTTCCTGGGCAAGTTTGATTTTGAATTCATGGAAGCAAGCAAGAGGTGGAGTGAGGTGGTGGAAGACATTTTGTCTTTGAGGCAGAAAAGGAATGTAGGAATGGAAAGGAAACTTATGGGGCTGAAGGACAGTGCTGTGAAGTTATGTAATTTGTGTTAATGTGGTGGTTTTTTGCATACAGAATAGGACATGCTGTTGAATTGGGATGTAAAACAGAAAAGAACAATCTGCTACAGAACATAAAATTGGAAAAGTCTGTTGAAAAGCATTCCACCTCTAAAACTTGCTAACATGCTATTTTGCATAGCTAATATTTTATAGAAGGCATGGTCAGCAGCCAAGGTACTAAATAATGAACACTGAAGTACTGAGCATGACTAGACTACTGTTCTAATTCTGCAGTGAAGTAGTTGATGACTGTTACTCTAAAATACTAAACGCATTTCAAAGCACATAATTCAAAATAGGAGAATTTTATTTTGACTTAATACATTGGTAAAAAGTAATGTTCAATGGGTAGATTGAACTAAAAAGGACAGAATTTACTCTAGCGTGTCCATTTACATATCTTGCTTTACATCAGTTCCTAGATGCTCGTGTTAAATCTTAAACCTACAGAAATTTCAAGGCATATATGGCCTTCAGCTGCCAATAGCAAATAGAGAGCAGTGTACTACTGAACTTAGATCCAGTTTTCCATTTGCCCCGTGACCAGTCCCCCTTTGGGCCCCATTTTTTCAACTTAGTTTAATTGCTTTTTATGTCTCTTCTGTCTTTTCAGCTGCAAAAGATCCACGTCTGTATTCCTGTCCGGTCTACAAGAAGAGCAGTCGAACAGATCTGAATTACATTGCTGCTTTGGATCTTAAAACCCGTCAGCCTCCAGAGCACTGGGTACTCCGGGGAGTAGCACTTCTGTGTGATGTCAAGTAATGTTAAAAAAAAGAAACGTTTCCAGGAGTTCTTTTCTGATTTTAAATATAAACATTAATATGTAGTTAGATACACGGTGAAACACTCCTAAAAATATTGGTTTTAAATCATGGATTCAATTATGATATTTTTATAAAATTGTTCTCAATAAACTTCTACAATAGGCTTATAAATGCTACATCTTAGAGTGACAGTAACTTTGGTGTCTTTGAAAAACCATGACAAATATTAAGTGCTCCTATCACTTATGTGCGCATAAACGCTCCTCCTGTGTTCTTAATTTAACCTTGAATAAAGATTAATTGATTTGAATGTTATTACTTTTTGTTAGTAAATATTCTTGTATCAGGACTTACCGTCAAGAAGCTAAATGCAAAGCTGGTTTTTGTGTGTATATCTATGGAAAACTAAGCCCAGTTTCTCATTCATATTAGTTAAAGTTCCTCAAGATGATGTTCCAAGATTTATTTCCTAGCTGATAGTTTGCTTGCTGTCTGAATAAAGAAGATGAAGTTGGAAAAATATCACACTTTTTTCACTATTTGGAGAACAAATTCATTGTGTTACAGAGGAAAACAAGCATTTGACAGTTGCCAAAATTCCTTACTATCTGGTTCGTGACTTATAAATATATAATGAATTGGAAGCTAAATGCTCCATAAGAATTGACAGATATCTTTTCATGTGCCTGTATACGAGATTTGAGTCTCTCTTCATCGAGATTCTCAGGGGATGGGGCTCTCCTCTCTCTCTTCTCCTCGCCTCTCCTCCGCCTCGCC